>CANSNZ010000317.1:0-505000 GCA_947646795.1 Beta lomatogona | reverse complement strand
TTATTGTGAGAAAGTTTATCATATGTCTCCTGGCACCTTTTGAATTATTTAAAATATCATGAAATTGTAGTTCTTCAAATAGCTTACTATATCCAAAACTAAGTTTTATTTTCCAAAAAATCATAGAACGAGCTGGAGTTCATTCTCCTAGAGCAATTAAATTATTTATAAATTTGTTTGATCATTTCTTTCAAATTAAAACCGTTGCAATACTAAATTAAAGTAATGAAAGTGTTGAAATTAAGATTAAGATTTGTAAAGCTTGTTTTCAAGAATAAAAAGGCCAAGGATATATTATCTAAAGTTGGAATTCGTTGCAAGTAAAAGCTTTAACTTGGTGGTAATTTTAGGACATTTCATATAAGAGGTCAAGGGTTTAAAAACTCCTAATTTTGGAACATTTAGAAGAGTGATATCAAATCACTGATACAATGGCGCCGTATCAGCATGTGACATGAGATCATAAGTGGTGGCCTGCAACTTCTGCCCACAAATTTTAATAATATATACTCTCTTCGTCCCAGAATAGTCTGAACACTTTCCTTTTATGTTTGTCCCAAATTAGTTTGAACACTTTTATTTTTGGCATGGTCCCACTATTAATATATTATTTCTTTTACACATCTTTGGCCCACACTTTATCTTTTACCAATAAAAGTTACCCAACTTTCTCTCTCCTCTGATGAAAAATGTCCCACCAACTCCTATCACATCTAGTCATCTACTTTATTAAATAAAACAACATTTGATAACTAAACTACAACTTATCACTTTAAACTACGTGTCCCAACAAGTGTAAAATCTTTCTGGGACGGAGGGAGTACTAACTGTTGGGCCTAGGCGATTTCCCCGGTATGTTATTAAGATTAAAAGAATGAATAATTTGAAGTTTACATTTTGTCACAAATACAAGTCATATTTTAGTGGTAAGTTCAGGACATTATAAAATAAGAAGATGGATTAGTTCACTTAAAAAGGCTAAGGGACTATTCCCCTTAGCTTATTGCCATATGGTTATAAGGTGGAACCTCATTTGGTCTTGTAAAGTGGACTATCTCTGCTACTGATAGGTGTGGCCCACACCCATATAGAACATGGTCTCGTAGCCAGGCCTATAGCTAGGACCGTTAATATACTCTAGGTCAATTGATGACCGGAAGTGTTGAAACTTTGATGTATAGCACATTACCCAAACAACACAAACCTCCTGGGTTTTATAATGTGAACTCTCTCTGCTACTAATGGGTGTGGCCCGTACCCACATTTGGCATTGACTTACTAATGCACATACTTAGGCTAACATTGACCTAAATACTTCTTATGGGAAAATAACTATAGTCTTCGTATTGACTTACACTAGCTTTTTATACACGCTATGCGTGCGGCGACATTTTAGGCATAACTATTACTCTGTAGTAAAATAAACCAAAAACGAAAGTTCGTATCTAAGTTCTCCTTCATTTTGTGAGTAAGAAAGATTGAAATACTTACATGTTCTACCCATCACCCTACGTAATACGTATACCTCTTATAAACCAATTTATATTTTACATTAAAATCTTAATCAACCATTCTAAGCTTATTCATACCTATACCTCTCACCTGGTCCTAAAATCCTCATTTTCACTCACATAACATCACTTTCTCTCTCTCCCTTATTTTCATAATTTTACTTTGACTGTAGTTTTGCACCTATTTCTACCTTACAAAAATTGAATTTTTTAAAATTTAATTTTACAATTATAATTTTCATGTAATTGAAAGGAATTCTTAGAAATTTTTCCTTGTAGATTCGTTTTTTATTGTAGTTTTCAAACTCGATTGTATTTATCTAGGACTGTTTTTTACGGGATTTAGGACCTTTTTAATTTATTTTACAATTCTAATTTTTATGTATTTTTTTAAAAAATTAATACAATGTGTATTAGCGAGTTCTACGTTTTTTCCAAAATTTGTTGTTTGTACTCTTTTTTTTAAAATTTAATTTTACAACTAAAAAAAATGTATTAATGGGATTACCGACCTCTATTGGTTGTTTGCATTTCAATTGATATATTTTATTGCACCAACTGAGAATTTTTTTTCATGACAAATAAAAGTTTTATTCATGGGTTTCACTTAACATTTCTAAGTGCTATTCATAGTTGTAACATTCATGAGGATCATTATTTTCTCATCTAACTCATTCTTTTTCTTGTAAATATAGAGTGAGAAGCATGTGCTATTGAGCAAGAAGATAAGTAAACAAAGTATGTACCTTGATTCAAAGTGTAGTATTCAGAATTTGAGAGTGTTGAGATGTTGCAAGCAATTCGGGAACACTGATGTGTTTTTTTAGTTTGTGTTTCAAATTGATATTTTTTTTAAAGAAGCACCTTTGATTTTTGTATTGTTCAATTCAACATTATTTCTGTGTATTTTTTTTTTCAGTGTCCTATTTTGTTATGGTAAGTTTTTGATTTATTATTTTAGTCAAAGATAGTAGTGCAATTTGCATTGATTGTGTTGCTAATTAAGGCCAATTAAATTTTATTGAAATTGGCAAGTTTTTGCAATGTAGAAGGGTTTGAATGTCAAGTTTTTGAAATGTAATATTTATGTTGTGGAGGGATAATTAAGTAAATTCCAAGGGGGACACCATTGCTCCCCCTTGGCTTATATAATAGAGATTACCTAAATATTGTTCGCGAATAGATGAGTAATGTTATTATACTTTATCATTCCTTGTTGTTTTGCAATTATAAAAATTCACTAAACTAACTTAATTGTTGATTGTGATAGGAGTAACATCCTTCAGCATAGATCTGGAAATGAAAAAGGTTACTATTAGGGGACAAGTTTCGCCAACAGGAGTTCTTGAAAGCGTTTCCAAAATTAAGAAGGCAGAGTTTTGGACTTGTTGAATTATGGATTATTCGTGGTTTTCAAGTTTTAATTTCATTAGCTAAGCGTATGTCAAATTGAAGTATCTAATTCTTCTTTTTAATTAATACAACTATTCTTACTAAGAGCAATTTAACTCAGGCATTTGAGTCCTAGGCAAATATAGCATGTGGGCTACATTTTCGATGGAGTAGTTCCATTGTTAGATGAAATTAATTAGATTTGTGATCCATGTCATATTTGCGTTAAATATTTTAATTTAAATAATATATTTTCTTTCCAAAGAATAATATAATATATAATTTGTTAATTAAGATAATTGTAAAAAATAATTGAATTATAAAATTTACTTGATAGAAATGATATATTTTTGAAATATTGCATATGATTTGAAATATCAACTATTTTCCATATTAGTTGAGCATTCTTATTGACATGATCAGATATGAAATTATAGAAGATTATATACGGTTGGTAGTATCAAATATTCTTCAATAAAATTTTACATATATATATACACGACAATTTTACAATGGCTACAATAAAATTATAGCCACCATTATATGGTGTAATTTGAACCATTTATTTTCAATTTCAGATCCTTACCATTCATCAAGTTAACTTTATAATTATCATTTATACATTAAAAAAAGGTTTTATATTAAAATTTTTATATCTTAATTTGCTTTATATACCATAAATCTATATCAATGGCGATGACAAAAAATATAAGAAATAAAGGAATTTACTCCAAAAATCTTTGTTTTCATTTTTTTATTGAAGCTAGTCTTTTCTCTATTTTTCCTATATTTTTTAAAATTTAATTGAATCAATAAACAAGATTAGTCTATAAAATTAAATGGCTATGATGTTAATAGTTATAGTGGCTATATATATATATATATATATATATATATATATATATATATATATATATATATATATATATATATATATATACGGGTAGGATCCACTGAAAACTAACCTTAAGCTGAAAACTGAAAACCGACCTTTTTGCTCATTTTGCTGATTTTTGCTCATTTTATGTTTTTTGCTCATTTCATGTTTTTGCTCATTTTAAGAAACTTTTGCTAATTTTAGCAAACTTTCGCTCATTTTGAGAAGTTTTTGCTCATTTTACAAACTTTTGTTCATTTTATGTTTTTTAGCTCATTTTATGATTTTGCTCATTTTACAAATTTTTGCTCATTTTATGTTTTTTGCTCATTTTATACTTTTGCTCATTTTAAGAACTTTTTGCTCATTTTATCGTTTTGCTCATTTTATGTTGCAGTTTTCAGCATAAGGAGTGGTTTTCACGTGATCATATTCCTATATATATACTACCTCCGTTTCACAATACATGCACCATTTGCTTTTTCACGCACTCCAACGCTCTTCTTTCGACATTAATGTCATTAATTGTGTTTAAGTAAAAATTATATAAAGTTGATATTTGAAATCCTCGCATTGAGACGAATTTAACAATATCCCGCTTGACTATGTTTTTTCTTACATAAATTTGAGAGAAGGATTGTCAAAGTTGGTTGATGAATAGTGACCAAATGAGAAATAATGCATGTATTGTGAAACGGAGGTAGTGTATATATATATATATATGTATATATATATATATATATATATATATATATATATATGTATATATATATATATATTTATGTATTTTTTTTTTTGGCTCCCTTTCGAGAACTCGTGGTAAGATGAATTTCCTCTGGGCTGCCCTCGCATAGGGCCACTCACCTAGTGGCCCAACAAGCCCCAAACCCCCCCTCCCTCCCCCCAACAATATTGAAATTTTGCTTCCATCAAGATTTGAACATTGGTCTCCCATGTGGGAGATAGGAAGCCATACCATTGAACCCAAGGGTCCTTGGTTCCGGGAACCCGTGGTAAGATGAATTTCCTCTAGGCTAGTGTATATATATATATATATATATATATATATATATATATATATATATATATATATATATATATATATATATATAATATAATATATATATAAAAATATAAATATATAAAATATATATATTAAAAGAAGCTTAGGAGACCCTCCGCACGAGGGGAGCTCCAACCTTATCGTTTACAAGAATAGAATGAAGAGCAGAATGAGTATAATCATCTATACTAAACTGAGAATCAACTAAATGACCGACGTTGGCGATCCAATCCGCTGCTTTGTTTGCTTCCCGGTAGACATGACGAATAGCCCACGAAGAGAAAGAACGAAGAAGAGCTTGGATATCCTGGATGATATGAGCAATCTGCCAAGGAGGAGACCAGATACCTATAACTGAGTTGATGACCATAAGATTATCACCTTCAATTTGGAGTAGACGAATATTGTTTTGGATTGCTAGGCGAAGCCCTTGTTGAAGAGCAGAAGCCTCGGCAACGAACACGGAAGAAGATCCAAGGTTGAAAGCTGCAGCTTTGTGGAGATGGCCAGCAGCATTTCTAATGATAATACCTGCTGCTGCAGAAGTACCGCGAACCGAGCCGTCGAAGTTGAGTTTGAAGAAGGAGGTGGGAGGTGGCTCCCAAGAAACGAGGATGGAGGAAGGATACACCGGAGAGGAGGGAGGAAGAGAGGAACGGGAAAACGGGGAACCAGAGGAGATGCAGAAGTCCACTGCATTCCTCAGACTCCATTCTGAAAATAAAAATTTTGCTTTATGCAGAATCCTGTGAACATTAAGAGAAGCATTATGAAAGATAATAGAATTTCTTTCCTTCCAGATACTCCACATAAGAAAAACAAATTTGATAGTGGAGGACCTCTCATGTATGATTTTGGACAAAGTATTTAGAAGAGTGGCCCGATGCAAGATGTGAGGTAACCACTCCTTTAGATCCTGAAGCTGCCAAAGGGGGATGAGATGATGGCATCCTCCAAAAAGATGATCTAAAGATTCCTCATGAGTGTTACAAATAGCACAATGGTTGAAAGGGATTATGTTGCGCTTAGCAAGGATGGCTCTAACCCCGAGACTGTTGCGACAAATTTGCCACATAAAAATTTTCAGTTTGGGTGGGATATCAAGGTTCCAAATCCAACGATGCGGCCATTTTTCTAGACTTGGCGATAGATTATGAGCTAGCCAGTTAGCGGATTTAACCGTAAATAAGCCTGAAGAGCTAGGACCCCAAATAGGCTCATCCAGAAGGGGGTTTAGCGGCAGAGGAATGCCTTTGATGGAGTTAATAAGGCAATCCGGTAGCAAGAGCTTTAGTTTGTCAATATCCCAAGTTCTATTAGGAAGAATGAACTCCTTCAGACGAATATTAAGATCAACCTGGTTTTCTAATAATTCAAGTTTTTCCATTAAATTTTCATCAGCACACCAGTTGTGAAGCCAAAAAAGAATTTGGGAGCCATCACCTATTTTCCACCGAATACCTTTTTTGCAGAAGAGATCTTTGGAGTAAGATTTTTTTTCCATATTGGTGAATCGTGCGATTTAGTTTTACAATTAAAGAAGGACTGACCCTTTAGATATTTTTGCGTTATTAGTTGCACCCATAAGTTGGTAGGTTCCGTAAGAATTTTCCAACCCAACTTTGCTATAAAAGCTTTATTCATAGGAAGCGTTTTTCTCAGGCCAAGGCCACCCTGCGCTTTAGGAGTGCAGATTTTATCCCATGCAATAAGAGGTGTTGCATTTTTATCTTTATTTTGTCGCCAAAAGAATTTCCTGTGGAGTGTATCGATGGATTTAGCTAAATCCGGAGAAAGCATGGTGGAGGCACACGTATAAGACGGTAGAGCTTCAAGATTACTCTAAATGAGGGTGAGCCTCCCAGCTTTAGACAAAAACCCCGATTCCCAAAGGTTAATCCTTTGATCAGTCTTTCGAACAATATGAGCAAGGTCAGCTTTAGAGGGATAATGGGAACTAAAGAAAATTCCCAAGTACCTTCCTAGAGAAGAATTAGGCAACATGTTAAAAATGACTGGCTAGAGTCGTTTTTCGGTTGGAGGAGACCTTTTTAGAGAAAATAATAGTAGATTTATGAAAATTCACTAATTGACCGGAAAGACCACATAAGTCATCAAGAACAGTTTTTAGATTTCTACAAGCTGAGGTAGTTGCTTTGCAAAATAAGAGGCTATCATCAGCAAACATTAGGCAGGGTATATTGGCGGTTCTGGGGTGCAACTTAAAACCGATACCTGAATCTCGAGATTGACTTTGGAGAGTTAGTTTTCGGATAAAAACTTCCATACATAAAATAAAAAGGTAAGGTGACAGGGTGTCACCTTGTCGCAGACCCCTAGATGGTCGGAACCAAGGGGAGGGTTGACCATTTACTTTGATTGAGTAGGAAACAATACTAACACATTCCTTAATCCATAGGATCCAAGTGGGGGGAAAACCAAAAGCCTCAAGAGTTTGCCAAAGAATATCCCACTCGATCCGGTCATAAGCTTTTTCCATGTGTAACTTTAGGGCACACCACCCTGCTTTATTTTGAGACTTTTGAAAAGTATTGAGAGCCTCTTGTGCAATCAAAAGGTTGTCATGAATAGAGCGTTCTTGAATAAATGCATTTTGAAGGGGACTAATTTCCCGTTGCAAAATAGGACGAAGGCGATTAACTAGGAGTTTTGAAATTGCTTTGTAAATAGTGTTAATTAAACTAATTGGTCTGAAATGATCTGGAGATTCAGGAGCCTCTTTTTTGGGAATAGTGGAATAGTGGAGAAAGACCATTAAGAATAAAATAGAGAAGGTAATAGAAAAGGCATGATAAATCTCAACAAAACTAAAAGGTTCTGCAGGTACAAGTTAGCTAAAACAGCTAGCCAATCATAATAACTAAGTGGTAGCGACGTTGACCATTTAAGTAAAAGCCACTTATAGAGCATCATGCCATGAGAATGAAACAGGCAATCCAAGAAGCGAAAGAGTTTTATGTCCATGAACGCAGAGATGTATGAGTCATAACACCACGAAACAATGTAGCGGTATACTAGCTGCCTACCAACCTCACAGAAAGGCAAATACTCCAGAAAAAATAACAAAGTTTCACTTTCATAGGGATTAAACCTCTTCCACTTGGGACTTAGAGAGAGGCACCAACAATGAAGAATCATATCATAAGGAGAGTAATGATAGTAAACAACAAGCAAATCCATAAAATCAAGAGGTAAAAAAAGATTTAAGCTATATTCAGGTGCAATTAAAAAGCATATATTATAGCACCAATCAAGGGAGCACCAAATTACAGCATGAGGAAGCTCCATGGTGCAGAAATAAGAGATAGCATAAAGTATACCATAGCCAAGTCTTTTAAGATAATTGTAATCAGTTAGAACCCAACCCATTATTTTCCTACTAAGAAGCCAAAAAACAAAGTGAAAGAAATTGTCATTCCAACCCATTAAATAGGACATCCAAGAAGAATTATTATCACAAGGAGTATGACAATCTAATATGCTAATTAGAGAACAAAGTTTATAAGGAAAGTCATTTGCAGCATTAAGAATCATAAGCGAATGTAGTTGCTGGGCAAGGACCATAGCAAGTGAGAGAAAGTAACTTAGAAAAAGGGGCATGAAAAAATTCAACATGAAGAGAAAGTTGAGGAGTCGTAGCAATTTGAGACAAGCAATATCCTATAAGAATAAATTCTTAGCCACTTTGACCAGGTAAGTAGAAACAATTTATAGACCATAAAGTTGTAGATACTTATAAACAGATTGTCATACTTAACAAAAAGTTGATTACAGAGACCATATAAGGGTGTCCCAAAGAATACCAGCAGTAAAATAAAAATAGAAAGTAGAAGATACTTATCTGGGAAAGACACGGGAAGCATTATCTGGTTTTTTGAAGAACAGCCGCCACCACCGACGAGGAATCCGCCATTATCAGCAGAAATGCCGCCACCGATTTTGGGAACAGAGGTGTGAATCGTACCGTAGATCTGAAAAATCAACCGATGATAAGCGCCGAAAGCTGCGAGAGAATTAGATCTGGTTTTTTGATAGAACTGGAGCTGAGATTTTTGGAAAGTGACTATTAGGGAGTGATGATTCAAGAAGGGTGAAAAATCTTCAGGAAAGGAAGTTCCTGGGAGCATTTTCTGGGGAAGACTGAAGGAAGCTGTTGGAAGTCGTGGGAAGATGAACTAATCATCTTCTTTGAACTTTTAGATTTTTTCTTTTTTCTTTTTCGCTTTCTCTCTCTAGAAAACCCTAGCATCTTATGGAGCATTTTCTCTCACTAGAGGAGCTTTTGGTTCCTTTATATATATATGTATATATATATGTATATGTATATATATATATATATATGTATGTATATATATATATATATGTATATATGTATATATATGTATGTATGTACCTATACAAGAAATAGAACACAAGTTGAAGCCAGTTAGGAGTTGTGGCTAATAGCCCTATCAATTCGTTCGAAAATTGGATTATTATTACGTAAACCTCTCCAAGAGTAAGCTTGTTGGAGGCACGGGATGTCGATGGCGTTGGAATCAGAGAGGAAGTTTTTTTTATTGGGGACCCATTTTTCTGGAGAGAAAGCATTTCATTAAAGTCCCCAAGCAAAAGCCAAGGAAAGTGTAGAGAGGTATGATAAGTCATATTTATATATAGTGTTAAGGTGCATTTAGGTTGCATTTTAGAGCATTTAGATTCATATTTAGGTTCATCATTGCATCATATTCTTAAGTTATGTTATTCTACTCCTATTCGGTATGTTTTCTTGTTTTTGATGAATTTCAGATAATGAGAACGTATTTGGAGTATATTTAGCTGAGCTTGAGGATTAGGAGCACTTGGAAAGAAGCTACGATGCATAAGGATCATATGGATATGTCATAGTACGAGTTTGAGCCAAAACGAAGCGGAAAATCATTCGAAGAAATATGAAAAAGGAGTCATGTATACTATTATGATCATAACTTTTGATGTGCTTCTTAGAATCAAGAAATTCCAGTTGGGTTGGAAACTAGACTTGAAGGGCTTTCCAACGATAGGTCACACGCCCCAAATGGACTTCTGGTTTAAGAGATAATCTTCTTTTTCTGTTTAGGATGCCCGCCCGGGCGGAATTTTCTTTTTCTTTCTAGTTTTCTTGGGCGGTTTGGATGAGATTTTTTTCCTTTTTTTTGTTTTAACTAAAAACTATATTCTTTATTTTTTTATTTTTTTTTTTTTTCTTTTTTTTTTTATTTTTCTTCTTTTCTCTCTCTTTAGTTTAAACCCTAGTTTTTCATGTTCTTCTTTAATTCATTAGTTTTATTATTTCATTCTCTCTCTTTAATTGTTTTTTTAATTATGTTTTCCTTTCTCTTCTAGATGTAGTTTTTATTCTTTTTTTCATGATTGAGTAATTTTATTTCTAGGTTTGGTAATCCATGTTTATATGCTATAATTCTTGATGGATGTTTATTGATGGTTTCATTAGTCATTGTTATTTCTAATTGATTAGTGTTTATATTATTAATCTTCACTCCTTTTTTAATTAAATATTGCTAATATCGAGTCATAGATCGAGAGATAGTACTCTTTAGAGGCTTGCCTACAATTACAAATTTATGTAGCCCACGATATGTTGATTGGCGTTAAGGCCCGACCGTAGGATTAACACGTGCTCTAGATATCCGATTCATTGAACCATTGATGACATTTTGATAGATTATAGTTATAAACATGGTAAACCATTGCCCTAGATCCTTTTAGTTTGATTTTCGTAGTTTGATTAGTTTAGAACTTTAATTCAATATTCCGATTTTGTTTAGTTTCTCTATACCTTAGAAGCTAGATTAAACATCCTCTTTTTTTTTTTTTTTTTTTTTTTTTTTTTTTTAATTTTTTTTTTTTTTTTTTTTTTTTTTTCCGTTTTAGTTTTATGGAGGTATAATTTTAGTTCGAGGGGGATGTTTTTCAATTATCAAGGGCAATATGATTATTTTGGGTATAATAATGCGAATGATTATGTTTATGATGCATCATGTGATTGTCAAAATTCACAAAATCTAAGCATGAATGCCTATGAATATTCCCATTACCCTAATGAGTCTTATGTGCCGATTATACTCAATGTTATCAACCCGGGTTAATAATTATTTCAACCCGAAACATCGAGCGCAGGAATTATTTAACATGATGAAAGAGTATATGGTTAAACAAAATGAAGATTTAAATGAATTAGCTCATGATTATCAAAACATAGCAAATCTATTGAATTACTTTTGTCAACAATCTACTAATCAACAAATTATACTTGATGATGATGATTTTGGTGTTGAGAATTATACTCCGGAGGAGAAAGGCGTTCGTATATTTATTATTATTTATATTATTTATTTATTTTTGGACAACATCAGGAGAATCTAAAACTACCACACAACTTGGGGGTTAACCCCTGATTACCCCCCTTTGTAAGTGTACCCCCCCTCATTTAATTCCTTGTTCACATAGGACAATGTGTCATTCAATGAGGTGTTGCATCATTACTAGCGCATGTTAGTGCATTAGAGTAGTTTTTCATGCTTCAAGGATGTGCCGTGACCGCCACAGGAGCGGAGTTTACGTGAACCAAAAACATGTACGCTTTCTAGTTGCATAGCATATCATTCATATTAGACTTCATCTCATTTAGTGCATTATAGGACTATCCACCTTGAGAACTTGAGATATTACTACATTCCTACGTCATTCATCTTGATTTCGCAATTGATTGTTTGCGGAAGATGACATCTCTCGCGATTAACTTATCTGACACCAAACAAGTGAGCTTACTGCCCATAACCACATATCTTATGTTCTTTCATATTTTAGTTCCTTAGTCGTCATATACCTTGCTTTTGCGTACTCTTTGATATTTGATAACATACATTTTGATATGATTGAGGCATTTTCATTTGATGGTCTTACCCCAGTTACTCTTGTTTTCATATTATCCTTCCTCTAGCCCCGCCCGCCTTCTCGACTATGTTTGGATTGCTACCCACATTAGAAGCCATTGGCCTCATTTGATATTTGTCCTAATTTTCTGGGGGAAGCGAATTATAATTTTGTTTGGTTTGTATTGAATTGAAATGCTCTATTTGTGGTTTAGAAGGATGGAAAAGTATGTTTAGTGAGCTTTGAAATTGAATTGTAAGTCAAAAAAAAAGGAAAAAAAAAAAAGTGAAAAAAATTTTAATAAAAAATAAAAAAGTTTGTTTATTTTTTGGGAAAAGGTTTTTTTTTTTTTTGTGTTTGTTTTGGTGTTGTTGTGTTTTTTTTTTTGTTTTTTCTTATATAATGCTCCCCCTTCTTTTTTTCCACCACAATTCCCAAATTATTCCATACCTTAACCTCACCCCTTTGCAACCCTTAAAAGTCCTCTTGATCATTGTTATTGTATTGTTGAGTATTAGAGTCAAAGTCAAAGTTAAAGTTATATGTTTCATCTCGATAATGAGTAGGGATGAAGACAATACATGACATGCTATGCGGCTTTTCAGATTGTTTCATTTTAAGATTTAGATTCATATTTAGGTTCATCATTGCATCATATTCTTAAGTTATGTTATTCTACTCCTATTTACTTTTTTTTTTTTTTGATGAATTTCAATAATGAAAACGTTTTGGGTATATTTAGCTGAGCTTGAGGATTAGGAGCACTTGGAAAGAACTACACTTTAGAGGATTCGGTAGGGCAAATGGCCCGCGGATTTTCCTTTTTTGTTCGAACACGCCCCGGGGTGTTTCAGGATAATTTTTTTCTTTTTTGTTTTTTTAAAAACTATAAATAGGTTTTATAATTTCGATTAATATTTTATTTTTTTTCTTTTTTTTTTTTTTCTTTTTTTCTCTCTCTTTAGTTTAAACCCTAGTTTTTCATGTTCTTCTTTAATTCATTAGTTTTATTATTTCATTCTCTCTTTTTTTTTTTTTCTTTTTTTTTTTTCTTTCTCTTTCCTCTTTTTTTTTTTTTTTATTTTATTTAATATTTTTTTTTTTTTTTTTTCTTTATTTTTTTTTTTTTTATTTCTTATCCGATCAATTTCATAAATATTGCTAATATCGAGTCATAGATCGAGAGATAGTACTCTTTTAGAGCTTGCCTACAATTAGCAAATCTGATTATGTCGAGCACCGCACCGCTATTTTGATTTGAGCGTAAGGCGGATCCCCTGATTAACATTTTTTTTTTTTAAACTTTTTTATTTGTCTTTGAGGAGAAAGCATTTCATTAAAGATCCCCGATTTTTTAAAGCTAGAAAAACGACCAAGCCTTTTATTGTTTATTTTTGAAAGTGTAGAGAAGGTAATATAGTTGTTCAAATAAGTCCAGAAAGCATCTTTTTCAACATTTTTAGCCGGGCAATATGTGCCCAAAACTGAATACATTTTATTGTGTGGCTTGTATAGAACGTCGAGATGAACTAAACGGTCATGAGAATAGTGATTTTGAACTGTAATATTGGAGTTATTCCAACACACCCACATTCCACCTACATGATTAACTGGGTCAATAACTAATTTATTGTGTAAGTGAAGTGCTTTAAGAATTCGGTGGCTATTAATATTATTAGTTAAGGTTTCAATGATGAATACAATATCCGGATTATATTTGTTCTTTAGGTAGATTAGCTCACTCAAAGCTTGGGGTTTTTCCCCCCTTGTATATTCCAGCACAAAATCTTCATAAAATAAACAGATTGGTGAAATAGGGTCGTTTGATAGGTTTATTAAAAACCAGGCCATAAACGCCACAACCGAAAGTAGGCCAACCAAAAGGCCTCATTACCTTTCTTACTCTTCTTGGATCATTTGAAAGATGATGAAAGAAGCATGTCATAGAAAGAAAACGGATGAGGAGGTGTAAAAACACCCCTTTGCAAAAGCGAGTGTCAAGCACTTGGTTCGTTATGGCTACAAGAGCCAGGTCATTTAAATGAAGAAACAAATGGACTAGAAGGCCACAAGTGCTCCATCCCAAAACTGAATTTTCCATATGAGAGTGGCAAAACACGTGGTTCCATTAGGTCGTGAAAACCCATTCCAAAGGAGTTATCAAAATGATTTTCCCGGACGTAGGTTGAACCTTCTTGTAATTTACCCTGAAAAAGAGGAACAAACTGTGAGGGGGTGGAAAAACACCCCTGTTCTGCGAATGGCAAAGCATTCGATTCCATAAGGTTTTGAAAACCCAATCCATCAAAGAAATAAAAAATTTCTTTAGTCTTGACATAGATATATGCAACCACAAATAAATTAGGCATTCAATGATTGTACAATCATAATGCTGAAAAGGAAGTGTTGGTAGCAAGATTACATGAGTAAAAGAATTGACATAAATGGCTGATAATCTAAAAAGGAAGAAGAAAGCAGTGCAGGAAGCACCAAACTGGCAGTAGGCAGAAATAAACCAACAGTAGACAAATAGCTCCTGGGAGAGAAGAACCAAGAGGTAGATGGTCATATAGAGACTAAGCAGAAAAAAAAAAGATCTCTGTAGCAGATATCTCGTTAGAGAAAAAATTATCATAGGCCAACCTAACACTGTCAAATTGAGAAGCCAAAGCCCAAAATAAACCAAAATAAATTGCCAACCAGTCCATTGAGAAGACCATATTCCACAAAAGTTATGCCATTCTAAAGTAGTAATCCGGAGGGAATGATTATAGGGAGGACCATTTGCAGAAGTGGCAAATTCATGAGGAGTGGAACAGTGGAGAAAGACCATTAAGAATAAAATAGAGCAGGTAAATAGAAAAGGCATGATAAATCTCAACAAAACTAAAAGGTTCTGCAGGTACAAGTTAGCTAAAACAGCTAGCCAATCATAATAACTAAGTGGTAGCGACGTTGACCATTTAAGTAAAGGCCACTTATAGAGCATCATGCCATGAGAATGAAACAGGCAATCAAAGAAGCGAAAGAGTTTTATGTCCATGAACGCAGAGATGTATGAGTCATAACACCACGAAACAATGTAGCGGTATACTAGCTGCCTACCAACCTCACAGAAAGGCAAATACTCCAGAAAAAATAACAAAGTTCTACTTTCATAGGGATTAAACCTCTTCCACTTGGGACTTAGAGAGAGGCACCAACAATAAAGAATCATATCATAAGGAGAGTAATGATAGTAAACAACAAGCAAATCCATAAAATCAAGAGGTAAAAAAAGATTTAAGCTATATTCAGGTGCAATTAAAAAGCATATATTATAGCACCAATCAAGGGAGCACCAAATTACAGCATGAGGAAGCTCCATGGTGCAGAAATAAGAGATAGCATAAAGTATACCATAGCCAAGTCTTTTAAGATAATTGTAATCAGTTAGAACCCAACCCATTATTTTCCTACTAAGAAGCCAAAAAACAAAGTGAAAGAAATTGTCATTCCATCCCATTAAATAGGACAACCAAGAAGAATTATTATCACAAGGAGTATGGCAATCTAATATGCTAATTAGAGAACAAAGTTTATAAGGAAAGTCATTTGCAGCATTAAGAATCATAAGCGAATGTAGTTGCTGGGCAAGGACCATAGCAAGTGAGAGAAAGTAACTTAGAAAAAGGGGCATGAAAAAATTCAACATGAAGAGAAAGTTGAGGAGTCGTAGCAATTTGAGACAAGCAACATCCTATAAGAACAAATTCTTAGCCACTTTGACCAGGTAAGTAGAAACAATTTATAGACCATAAAGTTGCAGATACTTATAAACAGATTGTCATACTGAACAAAAAGTTGATTACAGAGACCATATAAGGGTGTCCCAAAGAATACCAGCAGTAAAATAAAAATAGAAAGTAGAAGATACTTATCTGGGAAAGACACGGGAAGCATTATCTGGTTTTTTTAAGAACAGTCGCCACCACCGACGAGGAATCCGCCATTATCAGCAGAAATGCCGCCACCGATTTTGGGAACAGAGGTGTGAATCGTACCGTAGATCTGAAAAATCAACCGATGATAAGCGCCGAAAGCTGCGAGAGAATTAGATCTGGTTTTTTGATAGAACTGGAGCTGAGATTTTTGGAAAGTGACTATTAGGGAGTGATAATTCAAGAAGGGTGAAAAATCTTCAGGAAAGGAAGTTCCTGGGAGCATTTTCCGGGGAAGAACTGAAGGAAGTTGTTGGAAGTGTACAGGGGAAGATAAACTAATCATCTTCTTTGAACTTTTAGATTTTTTCTTTTTTGCTTTCTCTCTCTAGAAAACCCTAGCATCTTATGGAGCATTTTCTCTCACTAGAGGAGCTTTTGGTTCCTTTATATATATATATATATGTATGTATATATATATATATATGTATGTATGTATATGTATGTATGTATGTATCTATAAGAAATAGAACACAGGTTGAAGCCAGTTAGGGTTATGATTCCTAATTTTTAACTAAAAGTGAGTGCAATATTGAATATTTAAGTTGGAACCACAGCATGAATACAAATAGTTTTCTTTATTTTCTAATGAGGTTATGCTAACTTTCTCTACTATTATTCTTGATATTCTAATTAAATTGTGTATGTATTGATGCTTCATTACTGTTCGAGCTCCAATATTAATGTTCATGTTTTAGGACATATACAGAGGATTTTTTTTATGCACTCTTATGAAGATGTTTTTTTAAAAATATTTTTTGGGTTTCCAAAACTTGAGTATGTTTATAATACCCCTAAACCCCCCTTTACATATCAAAGGCTTCTCATCCAATAAAGCAGATCTCAAGGGCATTTACCAAGATGGTGAGACGAAAAACTAAGGTAACAACTGAAATAAAAAATAATAATAAATAATGTTGCAAATATTGATCTTAAATATTCAAATTTCTTACTACTTGGTAATCGTTACATATCCCTTGATCAAAATTCTTACATAAAATTATATATTGTAATCACTAAATCATTAAATAATTCAATAAATATTTATTAAAACTAAATAATGTGACTCGTGCATACATCTTATTAGGTTTAGGATCGTTGTGCTTAAAAAATTTCAGAAAAAAGTTTATTATTCATGCATATACACTATAACATATATGATCAAAGAGGGCAACTTAAATTGCCCTCTTTGATGCAAAATTTGCCCACTTCGAGTCTGTTCTGTTCAACTTATTTTGTCTTATCTTATCTTATCTTATCTTATCTTATCTTATAAGATCTTATAAAATCTTATCTGATCTGATCTTATCTTATCTGATCTTATCTTATCTGATTTAATCTTATCTTATAAGATAGTTCATTGTGTGTATCTAATACCTTATTTATCTTATCTTATCTGATCTGATCTTATGTTATCTTATGTTATCTTATCTGATCTTATCTTATCTTATCTTATCGATCTTATCTTATCTTATAAAATCTTATATAAGTTAAAATAAGTTGAACAGAACGTACCCTTAGTCTAAGAGAACAATTTTAAAATTGCCTTTCATTTGTCTTTTTAGCCTCGTTGTATTAGGTTAATTAACAAGGCAAACCTAATTTATTTACATGGTTGCTAAATGCAACCTCACTTTACTATACACAACCCAGTAAAATACCCAAAATACCCCTCATAACTCCATTCACTAATTCACTATTTGGCCATCTACCCATTTCTCTCTACTTTCTCCCTCTACCATTTCTCTAGGGTTTTTGTTAGGGCTATACCACCATAATTTCTAACAATTTCTTTATTTTCAGCATGATTTTTCCATAACAAGACAGTAAATTGAGTGATTTCTCCATTTTGATCTTCCTCCTTTCTCCATTTTCGTGGTTTCTCCCTCTTCATCTTCCTCCTTTCTCCATCTTTCTCCATTCTCGAAAAGATGAAACTTGCGGGTGGTCGAAAGTAATTGCCCAGGAGTTACAATTTTGAAGGAAACTGCGAAATTTCATATTTGGGTTCTCCTTTGTTGCGAAGTTGGTGATATATGGTCCCAAATCCGTGCTTTATTTCTACGAAATTGCTGCAATTAAGATTTTTTTCCTTTTCTTGGCGAACATGTATGTACTTTCAATGGTAGTGCTTAAAATATGATGCATGGAACAAGTGTTGTATGTTATGTTGTCTGCGTTGACTTGTTTGATTTGAACTGTAAATTCAAGTTGGTAGAGGGGAAGCAGTGCATTTGATTTTTGTCCATAGTGGTTTACCATAATATTGGGTCTCCTTCATTCAGTTGTACTTTTGAAGATACGCATAAATTCAGTTCCAGTGCTTGCCTTTCAGAATTTGGGAACAATTAATTCTAAATTGAAAAATCTTAATGAACTCACATTGTCTCAAAGAAGGGTGTCAAGACTCAAGAGGCTCTTTCATTTAGGGGCCTGGAAATTGGTTTGTTTGTTATTTGGTTTGTTAGAATTTCATATAAATTGAATGAAATAGCAATTACAATTTCATGTATATTGAACAAAATAATTGGTACTATTTCATGTAACTGGGATGAAGTAGTTCCTCCTGTTTCGTATAAATTGGATGAAATCGTTGTTATTGTTTCATGTAAGTAGGATGAATTAGAAAGGAGGAGGAGAGAATATTTTAAGAGAAATAAGTGTTTTTTAGAAAGAATATGATGATGAGGGTTTTTTCGGTTGCGTTAGTAAAGTGGGGCTGCGTTTAGTAACCCCTTTATTTGCCCTCTTTGTTTTGATCAAAACAGGGCAATATTTTTGCCGTCTTTGCTTCAATTCAAGCAAAGCAAATCAAGTTTGCCTCTTTGGTTATCAAGGAAGACAATGGCTTTTGCTCTCTTTACTCGAACAAATTAAAGAAGACAAATAAAGTTGATTTATCTGGTGTGGAACAAGCAGGGCAAAAACAAATGTTGCCTCCTTTGTTCTTTGTCAAGCAAGCAAACATAAATTATTATCCTCCTTTGTTTTTTTGGGGGAGGGGGAATATATTACCATTAATTATCTAAAAAACTAATCTATATCAAACATCAATATCATTTTTAGTGAGGAGATAAAACATGTACAAAAATTTACTGAAACTTAAAAAAAATCCTCAACACAGACTAAACAGAGTATTTAACACAACCATATTCACTTGTCGAGTTGGCGATGCTATGTTACGGTATGAATGTAGACACGATGACTTACTGAAGTTTATGGAAATCTGCAACCATTTATGCTTTCCAATCCAGTGGGCAGCACTACAATTGCTCCAGTCATGAATGTAGATAATGCTATGTTTGTTTTTACTTGTTCCTGTCAACATAAGAATGAATTATTTATGACCTTATATTTTTAAATATAACCTTTATTCCAATAGAATAATACACCATATGCAAACTGAATAATCATGTAAGACAAAAGCAAAAAAGCACAGGATGCTCAATATATATATATATATTAGTAAGCCACGTGCACGCAAAATCAAAATTATAGGACTGTTTTTTTTTTTATGATACTATAGTCCATCCCCATTAACAAATCCGGCATCTGACTCAGGAAAAACAAGTTAATTATACACTATCAAACTTATATAAGTTCATATACTAAAGCAGCATTATTCCAACGCATGAAGCAATACTGATTAAGTTATATACAAAAAAATATCAGTACTTCCAAAGAAAATATATCATCAAACTCATGTACTTCTAACTTTTATATCATCATATTCGTTCCATTATTGTAAAATATTGTCATTATCCCATAGCAATCGATGTGCAAAAATTACAGATATTCAGTGAAGGAATGAACTTACGACATGCCCAGTACAGGAGATCAGATTAGAAATTCAAGCTCACTTTTGGATCCTTAATTCGAAACATCTAAAACCCAAACATTTTAAAAACAAACAACGGTTAGTATTTACAAGAACAAACTCCATTATAGCAATAATCAATCAATCAAAAGTTTCGAATTTACGATTATATTAAAGAGAGAGAAAGAAGATAGCTTAGTAGCATCATCAAGATTAGTTTGAAGACTTTATTGTCAGGAGATTCTTTAGTTTGCGAAGACGCTATTGATGATGATGTCACTTTGAATGATAGAAATTGATTTCTTTGCTGCAAAATCTCAGGATTACAACTGCCCTAAATCTGTGTTACACGAGAGAATATTTCCAAGAACATGTTCAATACCTTATTTGAACACTTCGAGTAAGTAGAATATACCACTAAATATGATAGACTATTGATTTAATAGGTTAACAGACGCTGGTATGTTACATACTTACTAACAAATAGCCTATCTATACAAATATATTAAAAAGCGTGCGTGACACCGTCGATGCGCCACGTGGCACCCTCCTCTACCACCAGAATTTTGCCATGTGTGTATTACCCAAGAAAGTCAAGTGGTCATTATTTAAAAAGTAAATATCTCGACGCCCGACTCGAACCGCCGACCTTATGTTAGGATTTCAAAGTAATAACCATATGATCTAACATTTTTTAGTGCTTTATGTTTCTACAAAATTATAGATAAAGTTTGAATTAGTAATATGACAATCAAGAGTCAAGACCTACTTCAAGAGTTCTAGCCAGAAACGAGAAACGTAATAAGTCATCCCCTCCATCTCCCCTTTTCAAATCCACCATGAACGTTCCTTTCAAAAAAAAAAAAAAAAAAAATACACCATGAACGTTAAAGTACTCTTCTGCTTCGTAATTTATGGCTTCCGAATTTTTCTTACTTCGTTGTTGTTGGAGAATACGAATCAAGCAATGGAGTTCAAAGGTCAGACTTTGGATGGCAACACCATAAAGGTTAGTGAAATTGTTAATTTCAGCAAAAAAAAACCGAAATTAATTCACGAATCACTCCTAAATCCTCTTAGTATTCTCATTGCACATTGAAGTTCAATTATAAATTCAATAATTGCATAATTTTGTAACTGAAATATACCCCCTCTCTATATATATCACAAATAGGGTAATTTTATGATCCTTAAATTTTGTTGTTCCTCTTCAAGAAGGTATTATCTAATTTGACATTATTTTTTTGGGTTTTTCGGATATATGGAACTTTATTTTTCAATTCTCTTTTGTTTATTTAACTAATTGGTTTTCTCGTTCTTTTTTTTGCGAGAGGATTTCTCTAATTAGTCAACTTTGCAAGGTATTATGTTCATCTTTTTCTTTGTTTCTTTTGTATAAATTTCTTCACCACCTTAGGTGCAAATTATTTTATGAAATAATCCAAACAAGATAACTCACTATAAGCTTCTAAGTAATCTAAGTGTCCTGTTTTTTATTAGGTTTTAGTTGGGGGAGTAATTTACAATAGAAGACGAACGAATCCCGTGGGTGTGTGAATTATTTACTTTAAGCTTCATTGATATTGTTAGATAAATACTTCATCCGAAACTACATGTCGCATTCTCATGTACGTAGGACCGGGATTACTAGAATTCGTGACGGCTTCATCCGAACGACTTCAAATCATGTGTAGTAGTATAACGTAATTAGACAATTGGATATTTTCACATATTGATTCAGGTTGGCACCAATCGGCCATAGTGCCATACATAATAACATAACAAACTCAAGCATATGCGTACTACAAATTAAGAACACGTTAATCATAATCAAAGAGAACGTCATCAATGCAAGTAGCTTTAGTGCTACATCTTCTCCAAGATTAAGGAATTACAAGCATTATAAATTAAAATCCTACCATTTAGTTGAGTTCATTCCAATGCAACACCTCTAAGATTCGAACAAAATTGTGTTCAGCCTTTCTACCGTCTAAACATTACCAAAAAGTTATAGTCCTCTCCCTCTCTCTCTCATTTAATTTCTTCTTAGCTATGAAAATGCGTGTATCAAAATTCTTTGGGTTTTGCTTGAGGTAATTTTTTTAGTATTGTTATCTTAGTATGGATCTCATGTAGCTAATATTAATGTAATACTTATCTAGACATCACAATTTTAGTAGATGCTATATATGTGCGAGGAACTTGGAACAGGAAATCGCTAACATGGCTTAAGATTTGGTTAGTTGTCTTTTGTTTTTAACGGTTATTATGAGCTTTGGCCTTCCGTATGAATAATTGTTTTTAACGGTTCTAAATTCTTTGGGTTTTACCTGTCCCAAGCGTTCGATTCTATAAAATAATTGTTTTCCCATCTAATATTGTAGAACATTCAATCTATATATAGACCTTGCGAGTTGAGACTTATTGGTGTGCCTTTGTTTATTGAGCATGATAGATGCACCCACAAGCGCCATGATCAAAATCACCTCGGGACAATAGTTATAAATTAAAATCCTACCATTTAGTTGAGTTCATTCCAATGCAATACCTCCAAGATTCGAATAAAATTGTGTTGAGCCTTTTTATCTGTCTAAACATTACCAAAAAGTTATTGTCCTCTCTCTGTCATTTAATTTATTCTTAGCTACTTGTGAACCAGTGCTGCGTCTTAGTTGGTTGAACCAAGAAACTTGAACCGCTCCACAAATGAGCTTAATTTGAATAACATCTTGTGATAAGTGGATGTTTGTGGATCAATTGGTTAACCGAATCTTGTAGTGTAGCACGATATTACCGGAGGCAAGGAATATTTTACTCTAACTTTAGTGATTTAAACCGATTTAATTCTTGGAACATAGACGGGTTACGGAAGAGTTTCTTCCAGAAGGTGATAACGTTTTTACCAAGTGGGTTTTGGCCAAATAGGGAAATACCTGAATATGCATTAGTAAAGAGGGGGTAGTCAGCTAGCTGCATAACTTGGTTGAATTCGTTGGAGAAAGAAAAAAGTAATAAAAGATGCAGTGCAACTGTTGGATTCTGCATGACCGCATATCTATAACTTGAGGTAATATCATGAAAGTGAAAGGGCACGAGATAGATTGATTACTTTTCCCACATGCCAATATCATAGAAGGATTTGAACCACACATCTATGTGATTCTAATATTAATTCATGACTTTGATTTCCTAAAATGTCTTTTAGACTATGTGAAATGATGCTTGTGTGTCCTATTTGTTGAAAGAAATTGAATAAATTATCAAAAGAGAAGCGAGAGGAAAGGTATGTTGTTTGCTCTTGTAGTTGCCAAAAGAGTATAAACGTCCATGTGCCTTTGTGAAACCGAATATAGCGCTTCTCATATGTAGTGAATTATGTTTCCTTGAAGAATCAAGATGGGTTCTACATCAATTTTTCACTTCCCTTATAGCATAGAGTATTATGTTTTAATTTAAATTCATCTCGTATAAGTAACATTAACCGAACCGTTTTTAACCGTCTCTCATATCTTCAACTGTCTCTCATATCTGTAAGCTGGATTCTGCCTGATTTCTGATTTTACTAGAGTACTAACATAGCTGCTGATGCAACTTTTCCTATAAAAAGTGTGTATCGACCAAGAGCCTTCTTGTGGTTTGCTTATACATTGTGCAAAGAGGGTTGTCATCTTTGTCTCGCACCGTGCGATCTCGAAATCTACTTGTATAGTTGTATCTAATATGTAACTCAAAACTGGTTTATCTCTAAATACCATTATTTAATGTTTTAAAAAAAAAAATTGTGGTGAGAATCTTCCCCATATACTGGACAAAGGAACTTTTTTCTGCATCGCCTGAATTTTTCATCTAATCTATTGATTTTTTTGCTGAATTCTCACCAGATATTTGTATTGCTGTGAAAAGACGGCTTGCCTTTAAGCAATGTATATAGGCTTATATTATTGTCCTTTGATTTAGTAACCATCCCATTTAGCATTAGATACACTTCCTTGTATCTGTTTTACCTTAGTTTTTATGTATAACCTTGCTCACCAGTATGCAATAAGAAATTTGGAATTTGGTTAGGTGTTTAGGTGTAAGAACATGTGGTCTTTCATTAGCAGAATTCAGATAAATTCGTCACGACATTAAGTATTTTGTTTCTGCAATGGATTTTGCTACTCGGATTTTGTAATTCATAGGGTCATGACACATGGTGTAGACCTAGAAAATTCTTCTATTGGGTTTGAAGATAAATTAGGCTATTCACAAGTTTTGTGTTTAGTAAATTTTATTCTTCAGCATGTGTACTTCTTTCTAGCTTTAATGTGCTTAGGATGTTTGCGCTTCACTTCTTTTGCTTTTTTTTTTTTTACCAGAGATCTGTATTGCAGAAGAAGAGTTTGCAAGCGGTCTTTGAGGATAAAGTGAAAGATCTGGTAGAGAGACTTCTAATTGTGGATCGAGACTCAGAAAGGTTGGTGGGTTTGTTTATTATATGTTTTTGTGGTCTCTATTACGATGCGTATGAAAATAGTACAATAATTCGATGAAAGCAAGTAGATGGATCAGCATAGAATTTATTAGCAGTTGTAGCTTTGGGTCAATAGCAGACAGGTCCACAAGATTTTTGATTTGATAGTTTAACTGGATTGAACTCAATTTCTTATTTGTTTGTTGTTGATGTTTAATGATTTGCTCACTCCCTTTATTTGCTTATAAAAACTGAGTTCTGCTAATGGAAAAAGGTAATATTTGCTGATCTTATCTGATTAATGATGGAATTGATATATAACTTGAAGAGAACAATTTTGGTTTTGTTGTTTTCTTTGTTTTTGAGCCGGTAAATTGTTTAATTTTCGTGTTTTAATCGCCTTGAGCGTCCTTCCGCTCCCGGTTCGCTTATTTGGTAATCTTATTTGATTTTGCGGTGGTGTGTGTTGTTTGTCCTTAAGTCTATGTTCTACACTTCTACTTAAGTGCAGAAATCAGTTCTACTTACTTATTTAGCATTCATGTTTCATGTCCGGTTTGAGATAAGAATATATTTATTATTGACTCTCCAATTTCCGTTCTTCTTGATTGACGTGCACTTGAGGTATGAGTGCTTGCTGCACCTTTTATCCGGGTTTGAGATAAGAATATATTTATTATTGACTAATACATCTCCTTAATTAATTATAATTTTCCCATATTGGAATTGTAGGCCCCGCAATCTCAGCCGATAAAGCTCGCTATTCTTGAGTCCGTTTATAGGTACCGGAAGGAGAAGGTATGCTCTATTATTCGTGTTTGAGCATTAGTAGCTCAAATTCTCAATATGCTATATGAGACCTTTTGCTCCCGGTCCCGATAATTATACATGTTGGCTTATTTGGTTGTTCGATGTTTTTGCTTTCGTTTTTATTCGATATGATTGTTTTGTTGATTTTAATTTTAAGTTAATATGGTTTCTTGGATTGAACCGAATTTATTATTTATTTGTTTATAATGTTTGATGATTTTCTTACTGCTGCTTTATTTTGTTATAATAACTTATTCTTTGTGATAAAACTGATTTATCCTAATAGAAATGGTAACCTTGCTCGATCTAATCCGATTAATGATGGAATTGGTTTTGTAATTTCCTTTGGTTTTGTAGTATCTACTGTTAGTAACCGTTCTCTTCTCTCCGTTTCCTTTGTGAGAGGGTTGTTGAGTTAGGTTTTTGTCTTAACTTGATTCGAAGAGTAGAATTCCAGGTTTTAGTTTAGATGGTAGGTTTTTGCAGGACAAATTATATTTCTGGGACCATTGTTTGTCATCAAAGTAAGAATTATTTGCACATTGTTAATGGAGTAAAAAAAGTTAGTGCATTTAAATCTTTGCTTTCCTTGGCTTTGTAGTTTATTGACATCCATGTTTCGGGCCTCTATATGCGCAACATCATTTGGGAATCACCATGTGACATCAATTGCTTGCCGTAACTCCAATTGGACAGATTGTGGGGAATAGATTAACGAACAATGCTCTTAGGGTTAGACACCTTACAGTATAACTATCTCGATCATGCCATAGGTGCGAGTGAGCCTTCGCTGGTGTCCCCGGGTCATTTAGGACATATATTATCTAGATGTGCAATATTAATAGAAACGGGAGGGGTATGATTGAAAGTTGGACTGTTTGGGATAGTTGGTGTGCAAGATGACTTGCATATTCAAGGATCATAGTATCCTCCAAAACGTATGAGTAGATATCTAAAATACAAGCTACGACCGTGTCCCTGGTATTTACATTCAGGAGCCTATTTTGAGCCTACTTTCCGTTTATTTGCCTAAAGGTATAATATGCTAAAACTAGCTGTGAAAATTGTTATGTGTCTTTCTCTCTTGAATATTTGATAGTACCATCATGTTACTAAAATAGAAACTACAATCAAGTCAGTCACGACTTCATGAATTTGGTCTAATCGTTGGGGAGTCTATTTTGCATTCCCTGCCGTAATAATCTCATGGCATGAATTCAGAAGTCACGAGAGGAAACCTGCCTCTCTCAATTAATTTCCTTCAAGGATTAGGAAACGACAACTTACAACATGTAGTGCTATATAAAATGTATTACTTTCAACTGCTTTTGGAAAATATACGTCTTTATAAAGTATGCCTATAGTAATATGGAACTACTGGTGTACCTGCTATTCATTTCTCCCCAATTTTCACAATGGAACTTAATGTATAAGTGCTGCTTGGACGATATATTGTTTTCACAGGAATTGTGTCATTGTTCCAAATCAATATCGACTCCATATAACACAAAGAAACTAAGGCCTACAAGAGTGATATAGTTGATTGGATGTATCCCAAAGCTTTGTACAAGTTAGTTTCCCTTCAATCAATAGAAGTCTGCAATTACAATGACACCAAACTTTTAGGTACATTGTGCATCAAATTTTGTAACAAATCAATTAGACATACTATTTTCCTCTAACGTGTTGATTCTTAAAATATATATTGTAGATATTTTGGGGATTGTCGTACATGCAGGTAAAGCGTTTGTTTGTAACGATGACGCAACCCGTATGCAAGAGGTTGTTGTTCTAGATAGAAGGTGTTCACACTTATATTTATTACTCTTTTTTATTAGTTTCACATTGAATACTAATTATCGATATATTCAAATTTATTATTTTTGATACTATAGTGATTTATTTTCAACTTGAAATAATGTATTTTTCCATCTTCCAATGTTGATGCAGCTGCGTTGCTGTTAGATTGATTCTTATGAACCAATTTGTGAGTGAATATGAAAACGAGGTTCAACAAAGTGCTGGGCAGTACAACACACTATTGGCTTAAATGAATGGTGCGATTTTTACACAAATTAAAATAATTTTCTTAAAAGTGATAATAATGGTTTTCTTAAAAGTAATAATATTAATTATGTTTTGTAATATTTATAGTTGAGGTTTTAATTTAAATTTCATGTTCAATTTCAGCTTATTTTCTAATCACAGGAAGATACACAAGGTTATTTATCAATCCAGATAATGTAGATGCATCAACTCTATTGGATTGGTAATGAAGAAACGTAGATTTATTAAATTTTATTTATATATATATATTTATAATCATTGTCCTGTGGTTAATAATTAGGTTTGTCTGTGATAATTTTGCCAAGAGGAAGATGAAGTGGTTTAATAATTGTGGACTATCAATAAATCGGGCATTGTCGACTTCAAATGCAATCCGGACTACTATAGCGAGCTACAAACTAAAAAGAAAAGTATGTGATACACAATTATTTACGTCGAAATCATTTTCTAGGAAAATTTTACTTTTTCTATCCAAATTATTACTATTTTTATTAATACGCAGGGAAAACACTACAGAATGGTTGGGAGATTAATTGATATCGATGTTGATAGTTTTACATGGTATGATGCTTGCACATATTGTGGACTTGATATACAACATGTTAATGAGCATATCATTTGTAGTAATTGTAACAAAGAAAAGCCTCCAACAACTATTAGGTACTCTTTTTTTTATACTATTTGGATATAAATTTTATAATTGTGTTGAAGTTATAATTACTTTTTATTAACCTGTTTACTAACTTTATATATTTGTTTTCTATATTTCCACAATAAACAAGTGTTTCTGGATATATGACTATACTCGACTCTACCGGTACAATGCGTGTCAAGCTCTTTACAAAACAGATTGAGTTTATACTCCATTCAACTAAAGCAAAATTGAAGCATATGTTTGATGCGGTACTATATAATTTTATGAACTTTACTCTTATTGATAACATGACTAAATTGAAATATAATCTACGTTGTAATTTTTCAGATTAATTATGTTATTTTGATTTATTTATTGCAGGTGCATGATAGAGTTTTGCTACGATCCGAGCTTCTTACACGTGTGCGTAATGCATATATTTTCGTATTTCATCCTCTTCATCTATCGGCTTATATAGTAGACTATGTAACTTATGTCGACGGGCGAAAGAATGTGCATATTTATTTAAGTAATTACTATTTCATCTTTCATTAGATTTTCTTTGTTGAACATATTAATAATTTTTATATATTTTAATTTTTTGTCTTCTCTTTTTGTAGAATGAGGAGCACATTGAATGTCCGGCAGCAATAAAGCATAATGAATCGCATCACCTTTTTAAAATATTAGAATAAAAGACTCCGGCGTTTTACCTTAGTTTTGTTTGTCAATCTCTTTAGTTTATAAACACCATGAAGCTCTTACCTTAGCACTATATTGTGCTTGGAATTCCTTTTTAAATGCATAATTTGTTGTTGGAAAAAAAAATTTTAATGACCAATAATACAAGAAATTACATTTAAATGATAAAAAGAAAATATCACGATTTCCATAAACAATAAACACCAGAGTTAGGTCATGTACAAATGTTAACAGTAACACCCGGGGCATCGCCCGGGCCACACACTAGTTATTTTACTATACGAGTCCATTATCTTTAGAATAAGATGCATCAGAGGGCATGAAATTTCCTCACAAGATTGTGGCACCCCTGCCTCCAAGTAATACCAACACTTTCATGACCTTATTCTAATTTATCATAATAAAATCAATAGGTTAATTTTTATTTGCAACTCATACTTAACCGGAAATACAAACGCGCAAAAGTCCATCTTTGAAAACAAAGTTTACGAAAGTATCTTAATAATTAATTTTCAAAAATATAATAGGACTTTGAAATTCAAAATGTAGTGCAGTGCACTGTTCTGACAATGATCTCAGAACAATTTACTGACTACTGGAAATTGTATGTTATGAGATCAGGTTTGCAACTGATCTCATAACAATACATTCCATAAACTTCTTTGCACACCTAACAAAACACCTAAAACTAGTTTAAGATTCACACTGACATTACCTCATAAAGACCTAATCACTAAGTATTACAATCTTCATGATATTTTCAAAAGACACTTGCTCCAGTGACTTTACTTGATTATCTTGGGAGCATTCTTGAACTTGAGTCTTTTACTTTCCATTTGCTTCAAGAACATGGTTAGATACACACAAAGCAATGTTGTATTAAACCCCTTGTCTTCGTGTAGTTGGATCTCCAATTTTTAGAGGCAGAAGAGAGAGGATCAGGAGTGGAAGCACCGGCATGAAGGGGGAGAGGAGCAGAGGTGGAGTAGCCATGGAAAGGTGGGAGGAGTTGAAGCCAATAAGGTGTGTTTAGGTCGGGAGATGGCTCGTTCTGAAGGAAGAAGATGAACAGCAGAACGTTCGGCGGTGAAGCTTCTTCGAGCAGCGGCTCATTCACGCATTCTAGTGGCCACCCATAGCTTGATAAGTACAGTCCAACCAATATGGAGAGAATCAATAGATTCCTTTTCGGGAGAGATTAATCCTTCCCAAACGCAGCGTACAACTCTCTGTTGTTTTGCACTCTCCAAGTGTGCCGAAACTAGCAGTTTGATTCTCGAGAATCCCTTTATTTATTTTTGTCTCTTACTTTAAAAAATTAACTGTGTACGGTAGAACAAAGACTTTACTTTATGCTTTTGCAGAAAACGTCCATTGTTTTTTTGTAACGAATTCATTGAATTTTTTTTAATCCGAGAAATACGATACATCTAAGTCATACAAGTAAAGAGATCTATTCATTGATAAGAAAAATAAAAAGGATGATCCATTCCATTCGGATCGACATGAGAGTCCAACTACATTGCATTGCCAGAATCTGTATTGTATATTTTAAAATGATAAATCACCTTGCTTCTCTCATCGTACAATCCTCTTCCATTTCCTTAAAATTCAAGGTGGACGTCCCCACGCGAATTTCAGTAATCACTTGCTCGGATTCAACATACTGATCGTTTTGAACTAAAAGAAAACTTTTTGGCGGAATATTCACATTATATATGAGTATTCCTTTAGGGAGTAAGAAGCCCTTTGATATCTCTTCATCTGCAAAGGATTCTCGATATGAAAACACAGAAACAAAGGGCTGATCTTTGAATAGGAAAAAGAGTGGATGAGCTCCAAGGGGGGAGGCAAGAACCATGCTTTCAAAAAAGTGGCGATTCTTATCTGAATTGCGAGAGTAACTGACTAAGCTGTGCGTGCCATAAGAGTTCATTCCCCAAACGGGACAGGCCAAGCCTTTGGGTTGTTTAAGTAATTTGGGTGAAGACAAATAAGTCTCTCCTGACCAGACAAGTGCGTGGCGAGCCCATGCAAAAGGTAGACTTAAATTGAATACCCGTAGCAGCGATATCTTTGCTTCTAAGTCACTTCATCTGAACCTTCTTGCTACCCGGTTCTCTTCTACCCTATCCACACCGCCTATCTATGCTGATCGAGAGCCCATGTGCTAGTTCCAGGTTAAAAAAAGGAAAACGGGCCCCCTCTAGGAAGGGTCATCATTCCTGACAGACAATGAGCTCTCACAGCCCAGGCACAATATAATGACACAATTATCAGGGGCGCGCTCTACCACTGAGCTAATAGCCCATCGTTTGAGTATTTTCACCAACCTTCCAGCTTTGCCTCTGCAGAAACTGGAGTGTTAGAGTTACTGACTTTCCTCTTACTGAAGGCAAACTTCATTCAAAGAAGAGATGACGTTAAGCTGAACAAGAGATTCTTGCTGGACAAGATTGAGAGTACCCTATGAGCAGGCTTGACAAAATCCTTGTCTAGCTTCTTCAATTTCTCGATAAAGAGAAATATGACCAACGATAGTTCGAATGTATATAAAAATAAATTCTATTTTTACAGTCTGTGAATTAGAAAGAAACCATTAGATTAGGTGGAATACATAGTTGTCAGACAGGAAAGCCCTCTTGCTAGTAAGGGAGACATTTATTCCATATATTTTGATATTGAAAATCAAAGTTTTGAGATTAACAACGATCATTCTTTTCTGAGTGAACTGCAAAGTTCCTTTTCGAATTATTCGAATTCACATTAATTTAAATATTTAAAGAAGAGAAAGGGCATCTTTCCCCACTAGGACACGGCAATGAGAGATAAGTCTTCTTTCTTCTCTTATGATAACAATACTTGAATGAAAAGAACGCTCCTAAATGCAACATTTCCCTTTTGAAATGGATCAGTTTGTCATCATTCAAAACACAATCTTAAGAACCCAACAAATGGGTTGAGAATTTTCAAAATTCATTTTTTGAAATGGACCCCTTTGTTTTCATCTTTTATTGGAAAAGATGATGATGATTTTGATAGAGAACTTTTTTTTTTTTTTTTTGAAAATGTGATAGGATGATGACAAATTTTTTTGAAAGAGATAAGATAAAAAAGGGCGTAATTGATTTTGAAATTTTTTTTTTTTTTAAATGGATAGAATATGATAGGATAGATATGTTGGAAAAGATAGCTTGGATAGGAGGGATAATATGGGATATGCATGATGACTAAAAACTCTATCATGATCACTTATCTATATAGACTTACAAAGATAGACTCAATCTTAGAATGATATGCATGGAAAAGATTAATTCTTATCTTTAAATTAGGTTAATTTTGCTTGGAAAAGAGTGATCATGAATGACAGTGAATGCAACGAATCAAAACTAGCAAATAATTCGTCAAAATAACAGTTGTTGTTGGCACAACAGTGATGCGCACCACGCATGACTATGCGTTTGGCGCAAGCATCGTGCGTGCTGCATAATGAATATTGAGCGTCGCGCATGTTGCTCGTCGATGCAGTTTTTCGGTTTTGACGAATTATTGAGCGCGGATTTGACTACCTCATTGTAATGGGTTTTAGTTTTGAATTAGGGACTTTTTAATAAGGATATCTTAGGGACTTATTCAATGTAAATTTCCTTGTCATGACTTCATAGTTGGTCAATAAACCAAAGATAGAGTTCGGGGGTGAGGGTATGAATATGATCATGAACCAAGTTCGCCCATTGCTAGCCTCTACTTAATATGATTCATGTCTATTTTTATGCAAATAAACAACCACGCAATTGATTTCAACATCATAAAAAGATAAATTTAGATCAGTTCATTCAATACATAAAAGACTATTTTTTTAGTGACATATTTATTAAACAATCAAATGACTGGGATCCTAAACCAAATGTCTAAATTATCTAACTAGGCGTTAGAAAATTTATCTAGATCTTGTAATTAGCAATAATAAGCATGTGCGGTGATGAAAGCAATAAGCATGGAAGTATGGATATGAATATAATATAGAACATATAGGAAAAGAGGGATTGAGGATTAGAATATATAAATATGCATGAATTCATTGAGGATCTACATAATGAAAAGTGATTGTTACTATAATAAGAAATAAATTGGAATTGACCGTCAGTAATTATACCTTTATGCCTGCGTCTTATATAACGATCTGCAGGAGGAGCAATCTTGAAGCTTGAATGGAGATTGAATGAAAATTGAAGGTTGTTGAATATATGTTTGAAGTATTTGGAGTATTCGAAGTGATTTTCGTAATGTGTAAACATCTGGAATGAGATTTGTCTTGTAACCGAATGGAACGAGGTATATTATTTTATAGGGAAAATCAGATAAACGGGATAAGATCTATGTTGGGCAGTGCGCAAGCACGATGCGCCTCATGCACCAACCTTTGCGTGTTTAAGTTTTATTGACTGTCTCGATGTTGCGCTTGTGCAACCTGGTGCGCATGACACATTAGGTTGCGCTTTGCGCAACCACAAATCAGACCGGGTTTTATTTGTTATCCGTAATATAAAAAAATTCCTTGTATATGTGATTGCATAATATCATTTGAAACCGGAAATCAATTATCTTATGGATAAAAGGCTTATTTTCATAATATCTTTTAATTTAGAAAATATTTATGTAAAATACAATTAATTATCAAGAAAGATTAATTGGGCTTTTAAATGGGTAAAATTATTTTGAATAATTAATTGGCCTTAGAATTAATAAATAGACTTTAGGTTCTTAAAATAATTTTGAGCCTAGCTCTTCAGATTGCTCTTTCTTTGGACCGGACCAATTAGGACGATGGTATATTTCGTCATTGGGTACTATATTGGGGAGACACGATTATGTGTACAGTAACCAGCTAAACCCATAAAACTCGGAACTTCTGTGACATTGGTGGGTCTAGGCCACTCCATTATAGCTTTCATCTTTTGTGGATCAACAGAGACTCTATTGTTTTGATCAGAACTCATATTTCTTCAACTTCGCATACAACTTCTTTTCTCTTAAACGTTCTAGCACCTTTCTCAAGTGTTCTTCATGTTCATTTGATTCCTTGAAAATACCAAGATGTCGTCAATGAACACTACTACAAACTTGTCAAGGTATGTTCATCAGGTCCATGAAAATAGCAGGGGCATTGGATAACGCAAATGGCATCATTGTAATTCATAATGACCATATCGGGTCCTGAAAGTGGTTTTCGATACATCTTTAGGTTTGATACGAAGTTGGTGGTAATCATATCTGAAATCTATCTTGGAAAAGGTACATGCACCTCGGATTTGATCAGAAAGGTCATCAATGTAGGGCATTGGAAACTTATTTTTGATGGTGATCTTGTTCAATTCCCGTTAATCAATGCATAGTCTCAAACTTCCATCTTTCTTGTTCACAAATACCACAGCCGCACCTCAAGGGGACACACTAGGTCGAATATACCTTTCTCGAGTAATTCATCTAGTTGCTTCTTCAATTCTTGCAACTCAGCTGGTGTCATTATGTAAGGTACTGTAATAACCAGGAAAAATATTTATTATAAATATATTAGTAAGGGATTGAAGGTTAAAGTATGATTATAAGATAAACTAGTCCCTAAGATATTATATACGTTATTTGGTCGTTTATATGATTATTTTAGGTGAAGTTATGTGTTTCCTTGGCTTTGTGCATTTCCTCCGGGCAAGTTATACGTACATACATATATCATTTATATTAACATTATAGTTCATAAAGTACTTTAAGGGTCAAATTTTAATAAAATTATCAATCACTAGTTTATAAGCTTATAAATATATCTAGTAGGATTTTTGGTAAGTACCACATAAACCTAGAATGCTCCTAACTTATAAACGGTTAACCTAATGACCAACGTAATTTACTTGTTGGAAACATCACTGATGATTTTACCTAAGAACAGACAGTCGCTACCTATATTAAGACAATATGCAAGATATAATATTAGAGGGTTTCGGATTAAACACATCTAAGACATTTGGCCGTTGCTAATTGAGTTTTTTTTATATATGTTATGGTGATAAACACCACAATACTTGGTAAAACAAGTCATATTACCTTGTAATAGTTGACTTTGCCACCAATGTTTAGCACACATATAGCCTAGCTCACTGGGTATGCTTAATTGTAATTCAGAGGAAAAAAGAAAAAGAAGCAAGACACATGTTGCTCAACTACGGAGAACATTGAGAATTATCATACGCATAAGTATTTTGTCGCCACTGTAATTCACAACCTATAAATAGCCTACTAACTTCAACATTTTGGCAAGAAAATAGTAAAAGGAGATTAAGAGAAAAAAAAGGGGGAGAGTAAAATAAATAAAAATAAGGATACATATATAAGAGTAGGAGGGGAAATTTAGTGCTTACAAATTATACAAGATTATTAAGGTACATTCTTGAATATCCCTTCTTAATGTTGTTTTGCTACAATGTGTTGTTATATTAATCTTTTTAGATAAACTATTAGTATTAAAAATAGTTTTGCCTTACTAGTAAAGGTATATTGTGATTTGCAAATAATGTGTTATAATGCAAATGGTATTGTTACGTTATGATTTATATACAAGGTGATTTTAAAAATGCTATCATATGTGGTAACAATGATGTTATATAAAGATGTTACTATGATAAAATAAAATGGAGGTTTGGGGTGGAAAGAAAAAAGATGTTATTATTAAATGAAATGGACGTTTGTGAAGGAGAAAAAATGAGATGGAGGTTTGTATTGTTGGAAGGAATTATATATATGAGGAGTGACGTACGTCATTGTAGGGGTGTGTACACGGAAGTGTCAGGAGAGGCTAAAGGCCTGAAAATATTATTATACGAAGTGATGTACGTCATTGTAGGAGTGTGCACACGAGATTTGTCGGGAGAAACTACAACACACTAGTAGAATAAATGCTTATTGCTGCAGTCTTTAAGTGGCCTATTGCGGCGGTTTTGACCGCGCAGCAATTAACGGCGCAGCAATAGGTAATTAATCTGTTGCTGCGGTTTTAAACCGCAGCAATATTAATTCATATTGCTGCGGTTTTGAGAAAAAACCGCAGCAATATTTCCTGTTTATTATTATTTACAACAAACATATTGCTGCTGTTTCTCAGAGAAACCGCAGCAATATTATATATTTTTTATTATAAAAAAAGGATATTGCTGCGGTTTGTCAGAGAAACCGCAGCAATATACCTTTTTTTTATTTAAATAATTTATATTATGCAGAATTATGCAGCAAGCAGAATGCAACAAGCAGGATGCAGCAAATTTCTGCATAAATTTCGACAGAGCTCCGTTTGTAAATTGGATAAACCCATAATTGGGAATTAACCTGTACAATATTATATGCAACAACCATCCATCATCCACAATTCATCATCCAAAATTCATCCCAACATCCATCCATCATCCACAAATCATCCAACAAACAACACCTAATCCACAAATTCATCCAACATCCAACTTCCACGCACAATCCAAATTCCAAGTTTAACAATAGAAATATATAAGATTCAATAAAACATAGATATCATATGATCCAACATATATATTTATATATCATGAAATCCAATCAATTAAGTCAATACGATTAACCAAAGTTAGCTTTCAATAGTTATATATATAAACTAACCTAACCTATGCAATGCAATTATCAATAAAGTATCTTGCCCACTTATTTTTCACATCATTGATTTGATCTTCAGTATAAGGATCGCGGGTAAAGGTAGTAAGCAACCTGAAAATAATTCACCAAAGTTAGCTTTCAATAGTTATATATATAAAATATGAAATGAATAATAAGTGAACAAAAAACTTACTTCATCGAAATCCTCCAAACTAGAATATAGAATGAGTACGTCAAAAATGTTGCGCATGACAAAATATTCGCACTCCGTGCCTCCTTGTTGTTGTGGGCACTTTAACGAAAGTTTTAAGAAAATGAGTAAATTTATCGTATAATGAGAATGACATAACATATGCTTTTAATTGAATAAAATAAGTCTATTATACCTTAACACATTTCCAACTAAGCTTGTTGTGACGAACTTCGTTGCAGCTCATCCGAAACCTCCTAAAAGCACTACATAAAACAAAATCAAATGATCAGTTACACTTTATTTGCTTTATATTATAATTTAAATTCATTTAAAATATATCAAAGCGATCAACTTACGCTATCATAGGAGGTTTAATCTTTAACTTCCGCTCCTTGTGATAGCTAGCGGAATCAAAGACGTAAATAATCCCGAGCATGGGACGTATGACCAGGAGCATCCAATGACGGCTATTGCAAGATTGAATAATAATAATTACTTAAAAAATTCACATGTCATGCAAAAATCAATATTTGTAAAACTATTAAGATAGAATATTACTCTTGAAAGATTGGCGCGAAGATGATACTAGCACCAGCAACGACGGACGCAGTCAAAGCACACTCAATGTAAGTCGTTAGATTCTCCAAAGAATGCACATCCGCGGTACTCTCCGGGCACATCCAACAAACTCGAACAAACATCCCCAAATCCATCCAAGTCGATCGTATTGCCCTAAAAAAAATAGATAAACATAAATTTTATGTGGAAAATACAACTATCATACAATGAAATGTAAAAAAAAAAAAATAACTTTGATTATTGTTACCTCATGTACACTTGGATAATAGAAATATTAAGCATCTCCCCTTTCAAGAACCGAGCAATATCCTCCTTGGTCGATAAGCGGTGGCAATCTTCTGTATAATGGAATAATGAGCTCGGCAAGGTTACACCAACGTATCATCGTCTGCGACGGCAAGGGCAAGCGTATCTGCTAACTCCTTACAGTCTTCAGTGAGTGATTCCAAGAACGATACATCATCAACTACTGGACTATAACGAGTAGCCGAACCGGCCGAAAGCTGCTTGGCTAGGACATCTAACACCTCCCCCGAAATCCCCTTTTGTTTTTTAGGTGTCGGTGTAACCTAATAATAATTTTTGAGAACGCGCATAAGATTATGTAATTTTTACATTTAATCCTATTATTTGAACAAAAATGGATAAAATTTGAACAATTACCTCATCACCTAATATTTGCACTAAATTTTTTGGCCATTGCACCCACGTACCCCAAGCAGTTTCCGTAGTGTCGATTTCATATGCAGGGACGGGGACAGGTAGTGGCAAATGACCATACTTCTCTACAAAACGATGAATTTTCACTCGAAGGTGATCATTCATCATTCTAGACCCATGAACTGTAGTGGTCTCATCAAAAGCATAAGAATGTGCATCTGCCACTAGACAAGTCTTTCCACTAGTTTGATCTATCAAATACAATCGACAGGGAGTCTCGTCCTAACAATAACATAAAGTTCTAAATATATAAGATAATTATTTGTATAAAGCACATGTATATATGATAATTATTTGTATAAAGCACATGTATATATGATATTTATTTGTATAAAGCACATGTATATATGATCCTTATTTGTATAAAGCACATGTATATATGATCCTTATTTGTATAAAGCACATGTATATATGATAAATATATGTACCTTCGAATGAGGAGAATGAGTGTCTCCAAATCCAGATAGTGGAGTACGTAGGCGAGTGGGCATGTGAAGTAGATGGCCCAAACAGATGGTTAAGCGGTGATGGAACAACCGGTGAAGCAATGATGGAACAAATGGAGGAAAAGGTAGTCGAGTAGGCTGAAAAGTAGCTGGACCAGGAAGATGTTGAAGCGGTGATGGAACAAATGGAGGAAAAGGTAGGCGAGTGGGGTGAAAAGCAGCTAGCCCGAAGATGCTGAAGCGGTGATGGAACAAATGGCGAAAAAGGTAGTCGAGTGGGCTGAAAAAACAGTGCCCAGTAGATGGTGAAGCGGTGATGGAACAAATGGTGGAACAAATGGTGGAGTAGGTAGCCGAGTGGGCTGTGAAAGCGCCACATTCTGCATATATGTGGCAATGTCGGTTCTCCACCTTTCAACCATTTTCTCGCATGAATGCTTCCTCTTGTTCCCGACTCGAGCTCCAATAGTTCCTAGGAGGTGGAAGACCAAAAGCCTTCCTATAGCCAACATTGTAGCCTCCAAAATCATAACAACGACCCGAGTGATCCGGCTTCTCTCCAAGAGCCATAAACGGGCGTCTTTGTTACGTGCACGGAGTGAACTCACCCTTGGCTTGCTTCCCCTTGTACTGCAACTGCCAAAAAACAAGTTCCAAATAACAAAAATGTATTTAATAAATAAAAAACGTATACATGTCAAACTAAAAGTTATATATAGTGATATACATACGTATTTGTCACTGCAATCTTTGTTTCCTCACTTGGAATAAATCGCTGTTTGGTGACTGGATCCTTCTTATGCATCGCGCACCACCGATCATCACCCCGAGTAACATGAGAGGACACCGAGGAGGATGGTGTACTAGATGACGATCCCGTAGAATCAAAACTAGGTGGAGAAAAGTTCTCCTCGCTTCCACAACTCTCTAGCATCCCCATAGTTCCTTTGCCCTAAGTGGTGATGATGTGTATTCTTTTTGCACTCTCGAGCGCCTTTTCTCGCTTTTTCGCAATAAAAAACACATTAAGTTAGTAGAATATAATTTAATTTAATAAAACACATTAAGTTATTAGAATATAATTTAACTTACTACAGCCTCATCTCGACGTCATAGCCTCCTTGAAGGTAAGCCAATCCTCCATCTTGATGTGCTTGTATACATCCGGCGGAGTATCACCTAGCTTCTCCTTCTTTGATCCGACTCGGTCATGGTGATCCAACCGGATACCAATTTGCTCTTGAAATCCCTCCATCCGGAGTTCACAAGCATCAAGTAATGCCTCTTATAGCTTATCTCGTCCGGAAGGTGAAACATATTCTCGTTTTCCATCATAAACAAATAAATAAGCACGTTAGATCAACAATAGAACAATAAATCTCAAAATTGTAAATGAAACAAATCTTACCATAGTGTCTCGTCCACATCAAATCCAACAAGGCAGGAGAAATGTTTTTCCATTTCCAATTGATGTTAAGCCTCGCGTATAGAAAGACCTACCCAAATACCATACTTGGATCTCCACGTGCCTAATAGAAAAAACAATTACAAAATACAAACATTAAATCCTAAGCATGGTAAATTATAACTATCTTACAATCAATAATTACCTGTTGGTCTCCCCAATTCATCAAACCGTAAGAACATATCTTCCGTGTTGTGGAGATTCATCGTGGGACCTCTTTTACTCTTTCTAGCCGCCTTTGTCTTCCCACTTGACTTCTTCCCCCTCCCTTGTGCACCATAATATGCACTGGTCCGACGAGGAACTAAGAAAAAATAAGGAACATGAATAGAGAAGAACAAATAAATGACATATTCAATATTACAATAATCGCGAACCCGAGGGGGTGGGCGACGTGGATCGATGTCACCTCAATGTCAAGTAAAGCATTTCTATCGCCTTCTACTTCCATTCTTTCCATCCAAGCATCAAACGCATCTGCAAAGCACGATCACTGTCCTCCCCCCGATCGGCCTCCTTTTCCGGGTGAAATGGTGCATCGGAATCCGATGACCGATCGCTCGAACCGTCACTAGCCATATCTCGTAACATATACATAGAAACAACAAAAAGTGTTAACAAAATTTAAAACAATATATATCAACACATTATTGTAATGAAATCTATTATAAGTACATCAATTTAGTATTCAAATTACTCATATAGAACATTTTTTACCTTTAATTTTGGTCAATAGGTTGCTCGATGACCGTTATACCCTCCTCGGTGATCCATTCGCATGTAACTATTTTCGTATCATACACATCCATCATATCATCACTTGGGATTGAGAAAGGGGGAATATCATCAAACTTATCATATTCTTCTTCATCGTCAACATCACCAACTCCTAAAATTCGCCTTTTACCATTAACAACAATGCACCACCGAGAGTCTACAGGATCGGATACATAAAACACTTGTTTTGCTTGTGATGCGAGGATAAAAGGTTCTTCAGTGTCACGCAGACGACTCATATCGACTAGAGTAAAACCACACTCATCCTTTCGCAAACCACGTCTATTATCCGCCCACTTGCATTGAAAAATAGGCATAGTGAAGTCACAATAATCGAGCTCCCATATTTCCTGAATGATCCCATAATATGATTGTGTAACATCAATCGGAGTTTTATCCTTTGCACTCGCATACTCCCTAGATGATGCAACCATTGAAACCCCACAATTCTGTACCACCTTCGATTTCTTGTCTTGACGTTCAGTGTAAAAGGTAAATCCATTGATATCATACCCCTCATACGATTTAAAACTGTCACGTGGACCGTATGCCAACCACTTAATTGTATCGGGTACATGATGGTCGTTTGCGAGACAATTCACCAATTACTTTATTATGGAACCAATCAATGAAAGACTCGTTATGCTCATTCATCAACGCCCTCTCCCCTTTTGACGGGTTTTTGTGGCGCAATTCACGCATATGTCTCTCTAAGTATGGATTAACTTCAGTAACATGGTGCAACACGAAAAGATGAGCTTTATTCAACCCACTCAATGAAGGCGAAATATGTCGCATTCCGACACCACCCTTGCCTTCTAACCTTCCCTCGTGTCTGGACTTTGGAAGGCCTATCGTCACAGCCTTAGCAAAATGAGAAGAACAATATCCTCCAACCTCTTCGGCAATTGTTCCTTGAATAATACTCGCCTCTGGTCTTGCTGGGTTCCTCACTTTCTTTTTCAAAGAACCCATATGTCTCTCAAAAGGGTATGCCCATCTTAAAAACACAGGACCACACGCTTTAATCTCTCTTACCAAATGAAGGACTAAGTGAACCATAATGTCAAAAAAAGAAGGTGGAAAATACATCTCAAATTGACAAAGTGTTATCACCACCTCATTTTGCAAAGCATCCAACTTATCGTGGGTCAAGAACCTTGTTGCATATGGTATTGAAAAATGAACACAACCTCGTGATGGCAAGCCTGACATGTTTTGGAAGAATCCCGCGTATTGCAATCGGCAAAAACACTTGCATCAACACATGACAGTCATGGGACTTCAGCCCAATTAATTTCGATCACTCAAAGAAACAAGTATTCTCATGTTAGATGAGTATCCAAAGTGGGAACCTTAATACCGTATAAACACTCACGTAACAATCGTTTCTCTTGCCTAGACAATGTATAACAAGCTTGGAGGCAAATATGTTGTTGTTCCCTTTCCTTTCTTAGTTTTTTCCTTAATCTTTGGCCATAAATTAGGCCGAATCTTCAATTTCTCCATATCTCTGCGAACTTTCAGACCATCCTTAGTTTTTCCCGGCATATTCAACAGAGTACCAATAATTGCATCACAAACATTTTTTTCAATGTGCATTACATCGAGACAATGTCTAACTGGTAAGTATTTCCAATAAGGAAGTCTCCAGAATATAGACTCTTTTTTCCAAATGACACCATCGTCTTCCGAAGGTTTAACCCCCTTACCAAATATTGTGCCCATCCCCTTAACACAATTATAAACTTCTTTTCCGGTCAACGGTCTAGGAGCTGGAGCATTTTCAACTAACCCGTTAAATGGTGCTTTTTTCTTTCGATATGGATGAGAATTATGTAGGAATTGCCTATTAATGATATAGACATGTTTCCCAAAATGTGGCAAATGTGTAGCCTCCATACCATTCTCACAAATGGGACATGCCTTTTTTCCTTTGACCTTATACCCCGACAAATTGCCATAAGCGGGATAATCATTTATAGTACGAATAGCATAGCACGAAGCCTGAAATCTTCATTGGAATACGCATCAAATACCATAACACCTTCGTCCCACATCTTTTTGAGATCTTCGATGAGAGGTGCAAGATATATGTCTATATCATTTGCCGGCTGTTTAGGCCTAGAAATTAAGAGAGACAACATAATATACTTTCGCTTCATGCACAACCATGGAGGAAGATTGTATATCACTAACAGAACAGGCCAAGTACTATGTTGACTACTCAAAGTACCGTAAGGGTTCATTCCGTCCGTACACAATGCAAGTCTCAAGTTCCTAACTTCCTGACCAATTCCCGATATCTGGAATCTATAACCTTCCATTGAGGAGAATCTGCTGGATGCCTAAGCATCCCATCTTTCTTTCTCCGATCAGCATGCCATCATAGGTTCTTTGCATCTTCTTTGATAGAAAATAGCCTCCTAAACCTTGGCACAATTGGAAGATACCACAACACTTTCGCAGAAGGACCTGTATTGCCCGGCCCAGGCTCAACCCCATCCGGCAATTTATAGCGGGACTTACCACACCTCGGACATTCATAAAGGTCTGGATTCTCATTTCGATACAACACGCAATCATTCGGACATGCATCAATCCGCTCATATTCTAAACCCAAAGGACACATTAATTTTTTGGCATAGTAGGTGGATTTTGGTAATAAATTACCCTCAGGAAACATATCTTGTAAAGCTTCTAAGAGTTCTGTGAAGCCTACATCAGTCAAATTATGTTTCGCTTTGATGTTGAAAAGGGTTAAAACCCCACTCAATTGAGTGTATTTTGTACACCCTGGATAAAGGGGTTTCCCGCCAGCCTTCGAACAAACCGTCAAACACTCGTTACCGCTCTTTAAAATGGTCACGTGCCCCTTCCAACATCTCACCTAATTGATCATCACCAAACTCTTCATCCTCAGTGTCACTATTATCTCCGTGATCATTTTCATTACCTACAACATCATCACCTTCTATCCTAACATGATCTTCAATCACAAATTCATTCTCTGCCCCAACATTCGACATATCAATCTCTAATGAGTTACTAGTGCCATCATCAACAATAACCCTATTCTGAGTATACTTTCCCTTCTCACCAAGCCATAACCAAATATAATACTCAGCTCTAAATCCTCGACGAATAATATGATCTCTTATTAACCTAATATCAGAAATCGTATTCACATTGTAGCAATCAACACATGGACAATATATCTCATCCTCGCAAGTAAGTTGTTGATGCTCTACAGCACGTTTACAAAACTCATTCACACCTTGTACGAACTCCAACGTATTCCGCTTTCCATACTTCCATTTTCGATCCATTTCTAAAAACCCCCACACATATATACATCCATTAAAACTTATTATCAATTAAAAAATTCACATAAATATAACACAACAAACTAATATTCAATGCATGCTTCCACTGGGTCCTTATCACTCCAACCTAACCCATTCTTAAACGTCCAATCCCACTAGTGAATGCATATGTCATATTTGATTCTAAGTAAAATTCGGCAGCATTTCCCTTCAGTTCTCCAAGTACACGATGAAGATAATTGCTTATCTTATATGCACCCGGAGAACAAATTAGGGAAATGATTAACCGTATTTCACTTAGAATCAAAGAATCAACACACATTCACTACCTAAGTGAGATGTGACGTTTAAGAACAGTCCCAAAACGGGGACTATTCAAGACTTACTCCTAATGAGTAAATCTTGAACGGGTATCTAGGCATTATGATGTACATAAAAAAATCGCATTCAAGCGATTCCAAGTCATCACCAAACAACAAATACCAAACCATTCCTTAGATTTCCCTTCCTCTCCCATTGGTGAGTCTATAAATATGAAGGCATTGCAAAAAAACAATCGCATTATACATACAAACAATCGCATTTAAGTGATTTCAAGTCATAACCAAACAACAAATACCAAACCATTCCTTAGATTTCCCTTCCTCCCCCATTGGTGAGTCTATTAATATAAAGGCATTGCAAAAATAACCCCATTATATATATCACTTCAAACAATTCACCACACTTATGCAAAAACAATCCCGTATAACATTCTAGGGCATACAAAAACTTAAGCAAAATCATCACAAATTTAGTTTTTAATCCTTAAATCTCATAAGTAATCATATATATATATATTATATTGAGCATTTTTAACTACAATTTAAGCCAATTTTTTTATAAATGAAAAAAGACAATTGAAAATTAATAAGAATTAATGAAAGACTAACCGTATGACAAGGGGAAGGTGGCCCTAGCGGCTGTGAACGGAGTAGAGAAGCGCAAAACCGGCCGAAAACCGAACCAAAAGAAGGCCGAAAACCGCACAAAAGAAGGCCGAAAAAAACCGCACCAAAGAGGGGCGAAAACACGGCCGAAAACCGCACCAAAGAGGCCGAAAACCGCCGGAAAAACGAGTTAGGTAACCCTTGTCGCCGGAAACCGAAACCTTGTTGCCGGAAAATGAAACCTTATCGCCGGAAATTTGAAGATGGTGAGAGAGTGTGAGAGTAGAGAGAGAGAGAGAGAGAGTGAGAGAGTGCGAATAGAGAGAGAGAAAGTAGAGAAACAGTGAAGCCAAAAAAAAAAAAAACCCCATGTTTTAGATCCAGATTACGGGGGATATTGCTGCGGTTTTGTCAGAAACCGCAGCAATATATTAAAATAATGTTTAAAAAATATTATTTTAATATATTGCTTGCGGTTTTCGTCGAAAACCGCAAAGAATATATTAAAATAATATTTTTTTTAAATATTATTTTAATATATTGTTGTGTTTTGAAAAAAACCGCAAGCAATATATTAAAATAATATTTTAAAAACATATTATTTTAATATATTGCTTGCGGTTTCGAAAGCGACCGCAAAGAATATATTTCAGAATAAAATGTTACACTTTTTTGAAAAAATCCGTTGGATATATATTGCTTTGCTGTTTTCTCTAGAAAACGCAGCAATATGGTTGGTCAAATGGTCAACTATTTGGCCAAAGCTTACTGTTGCAACCATATTGCTACGGTTTTTAATAAAAACCGCAGCAATATATTTATTTTATAATTTACCTTTTTTTTTTGTCGTTATATATTGCTGCGTATGGGTAAAACCGCAGCAATATCACCGCAACAATAAGCATTAATTCTACTAGTGACAAATGTTTTTGCATAATCATAAGTTCATAATTGATTATTTTATATAATTATCTACAAAGTGTTTTTACATGGTATTGAGAATGTACTGGATCCTTTTGGGTTGACTGTTATAAAATGTTTTGTTTTCAGGTACCAATAATGGGAATGGGTAGGCGTGAGGAATATAAAATATTAGGTTATATACTATGTGTTGTTATCTTGTGTTTTATAATATTAGTATCATGTTTTATTTTATCTTCACCTAGTATTTCTGTTGTTAGGAATACGACAGTAATGTCCTTTAAACTCTATATTATCTTATAATAATAAAAAAAAAACGTAATATTTTGGTTCGATTCTGGTATTGGTATGTAATGTTTCGTTATTAGAATTATATAAATTACAGGGCATTACAGTTTGGTATCCAAGCCACTTTTAAAAATAATATAATATTATAAATAAAAGTAAATGTAATAAAATATTAATTGCATTAGTAACCTATTTGAGAGAAAGGGTTGGGGTATTTATAGTTTATTACTTATTAATGTTATTTCATGATATTTATCGTGTGTTTTTATTACCTTAGAATGGCAGAGCCAATCAGTCCACAAGCACTAACTATGGATCCTGACTATAGTGTCATGGATCACATCAATCGTTTAGCCAGAGCTATTGATGCGTTTAATACTCACTACCCAGAATGTGGAATGATTGTACCTTATTTTACTTTTGCTTTAATAGAAACACTTCCAATGAATGCCTCGTAGGACTCCTTTAAGAATAAGTATAGTGACCTACTAGTTAATGGATTTCCAAACTAGGAGAAGTACTTAAGGTTTGGATTAGGTAGGCCAAGATGGACTCCGGCTTTTGAAAAACTATTTGGAGAATTGTTGGCTTATGAGAGAGACCATATGGTATTCGTCTCTGATGACGAGTCAGAATCATGTGCAAGCATCGATCTTAATAAGGACTAGGATGCACCGGGAGAAGATGGCACTGATTAAGTAGGATATCAAGCTGAAGAAACTTGTTTATATGTTAGGTGTCAACCATTTTTGTCTGTATATATATGTTGAAACTCGAATTAAGGTGATGTAGGGTGCATGTTTTGTTGTTTTCACCATATATGATGGTTGAATAGAAATAGGTGTGTGTTTGTTTGTTTAATATACTCCTATTCATCTCACAAATGTTATACTAACCTAACTGCAATTCGATTTTAAATTCAATCTTTTATGTATTTAGGATAATGGAATCTACAATTAACCAATCTACACAAGAGAACCAACCAGTCCCAAACCATGATAACGGAGAGGGAAATGTTAGGGAAGTCACATCACTTTTATTTGACATGCTTAAAAACAACAAAAACCATGAAGCAGAAGAAAGTGCAAGGTATTTTAGAAAGATGGCTAGTTATAATCCTAAAACCTATGATGGAAAACCTAACCCTGTAGAGTTTGAGGATTGGGTAAGAAGTATGGATAAACTGTTTGATGCTATAAATTGTCCTGAAAATTGGAAAGTAAGATTTGTTGTTTATTATCTATTTGGACAGGCAGACCTTTGGTGGGAAACTGTAAAGGAAAGGAGAAATAATGAAGATTTTGGATGGACTCAGTTGAAAGATCTTATGAGAGCAAAATTTCATCTATCAGCCCCGAAAAGCCAGAAAGAGGAAGAATTTAATCAATTAGCGCAAGGCAATATGTCCGTTATGGAGTATGCAACAAAGTTTATGGATTGTCCTTTAGAGAAAGTTAGAATGACGAATACGAAAGTAATTGCACCTAATCCCTATACCTCAAAACCTACCTCAAAACCGCAAGGTGGAGCTATTCAACGTCAAAATCCAACCTCTGGTCGTGTGTTTATGAGAAATTCACAAGAGGTCGAAAATTCAAGTGAAGTGGTTATGGGTAACATTTCTATATACTCTTCCCCGATACATGTTTTATTTGATACCGGAGCATCCCATTCATTTATATCCGTTACCATGTCTAAAGGTTTGCATTCGGATCCTAGTGAGTCAAATTTTGGAATTTTGCATTAGCCTCCCTGCAGGAAATATATGTCCCGTGTCAAACTATATATAAAAATTGTCCTTTAAGCATAGAGGGAAATATATTTCATGCTAATATAATTCAATTTGACCTTAAGGGATTTGATGTTATCTTAGGAATGGATTGGATGAATAAACACCATGCTATAGTTGACTGTCAAAAGCAAACTGTAACCTTTGTAAATTCTGAAGAAAAGATAATCACATTTTAGAATAATAAGACAAAACCATAATCTAGAATCATTTCTTTTCTTCAAGCACAAAAGATGTTGAGACAAGGTTGTGAAGGATACCTTTGTGATGTTGTTAGTACTGAAAATTCTGAACCTAAAATTTCTGACATCCCTGTTGTTAGAAAATTCCAAGATGTCTATCCTGAGGAAATTGTAAATATGCCTCCGCAAAGGGAAATTGATTTCACCATTCAGTTAGTACCTGGGGTAGCACCTATCTCAAAAGCACCATATAGAATGGCACCTGCAAAATTAAAGGAATTGAAGATACAACTTGATGAGTTATTGGAAAAATGATATATTAGACCAAGTACGTCACCATGGGGAGCACCTGTTTTATTTGTAAAGAAAAAAGATGGAACTCTAAGGTTATGTATAGATTATAGAGAACTTAACAAGATAACCATTAAAAATAAATATCATTTGCCTCGTATTGATGACTTTTTTGACCAATTGTAAGGTGCGTCGGTATTTTCAAAGATAGACTTACGATTTGGATACCATCAATTAAGAATCAGACCTTTAGATGTTTCGAAAACTGCTTTTAGAACGAGGTACGAACATTATGAGTTTCTCGCTATGCCTTTTGGTCTTACCAATGCCCCAGCTGTATTTATGGACCTTATGAATATAGTTTTGAAACCTTACCTAGATCATTTTGTTATTGTGTTTATTGATAATATTTTAGTGTATTCCAATGATAAGAAGGAGCACGAGGAACATTTGGGAATAGTTCTACAGACTCTAAGAAAGAACCAATTATTTGCAAAATTTAAAAAGTGTGAATTCTGGTTAGATAAAATAGCATTTCTAGGGCATGCAGGGGAGAAGCTACAAGGGGAGCTGGCAGGGGCCTAGCTCCTGCAGCCCACCTTCGCGGCCCATTTATTTTTAAAGTGGCCCCTGCAGGATTTTAAGCTATATCTTATCAAACTGTGTTTTATATCACATAAATGTTATTGCTTGAGTGGTAAAGTAGGATATAGAGATAACTTTTTCAGTATGAGGTTAGAGGATCAAATCATGGTAGCCTTATCTAATTAAGAATTTTTAAAGAACTTACTAGCTTCCTCTAGATGTTGTAGGCGCATACAGTTGTACGCATTTTCTCATCTTCTACCCTGACTGTTAACCTTCTTCCCTCCTCCTTTTCTTCTTATTTTATCCTTTAATTTATTTTTCCTACCTCCTCCCCTCCAAAATGAGGTACCTAATTCTATGCAATTGTCTTTTATTCTTTCATTTTTTTTTTGTTTCTAAAATCTAAATGGTCAATTCTCCAAAGGATCAAATTTGTAGTCTATAAAGTCAACAGGGATTCTACCTTAATTCTCTAGAACTAATGTATAATGTATTATATATATATACTTGTTTTCACTTCTTTGGTCCTCCCTATTTTATTTTCTAAATTTCAAATTTCTTGTATCAATATGTAGTCAGACTCACTTTTTATTTATTTTTGTCAGATAATTTAGCAATTTTTCTACCAAGTACATTTTTTGTCTTTTGTTAATTATTAATACTTGATAGTCGTTTGATATTGTGGTAGACACCAAATTTTGAACCCCTTTTTGGGATAAATAAAGATTTTGAAAAGAAATAAAAATAACGAAAACCGTCATGCATCATGGAACGCGCGACCCGTCAAATGCATGTTTCGCCCCGGAGCGTGAGTTTTATACCGTTGTACGGTCTTCCTTTTTTGCGTATTAGTCATGCAGTTTCGGCTTAGAAACATAATTTACGTGAGTCGTAGTCAATAACTACAACCACCGTTTTAATAAAATGATTCGTAGTATCATCATGCTCGTCTTTACTAATTTGACAAGTTTTCGTTAATTGTCTTAAGATAATCTTTCGAAAAACGAAAAAAACGAGTCGCAATTAGGTGTCGGGATTTTAATCGTATCCCAAAACAGGAAGTATTCAGTTCTCTTGATGGTCAAATCATTGTTCATTGAATAAAAAATAAGAATATATTCTTTATCCACTAATAACATCCTTTATCCATTAGTTAGGGAATAAGAATCATGAAAAGAAGTGAGAATAAGAATCAAATCCCATGTGTAAGAGGAAGGAATCCAAATTTTTTTCCGGTAGATTCGAGTGTGCGCCAGGCACACGAGCATGCGCTAGACGCATGATTGTGTGCCTTGTGCACAACGGCGTCCAGCGCCAGACGCAGAGCCCTGCGCCTAGCGTACGGAGTTGTTCCTAGCGCATGCCCCTGCGTTTGGTGCAGGGATCCAGTCAACTTTATTTTCACGTTTTTCGAGGCATTTTTATGTATTAGGATGTATTTAGGGAAGAATATTTTCTGAAAATCTGATTTTGCCGCATTTATAAAATCCAAAAAGAACAAGAATATTTGTGTTTCTAAAGAGATTTGATGATGTCTTTAGGGTGAGGTCATTAGAGTGATGTCATTAGGGTGATTAAGGATGAGAAAAATCATATTTAATTTTTTGGGTTAAAAATCTGATTTTCTACTTCTTTGAAACCCTAGTTCATTTCCCTCATTTCCCTATAAATACCCTCCTTTTTTTACTTCAAAACCAAGTTGAGCTAAAATCAACTTAATTTCACAACTTCTCTCATTACTACTCTCATCTTCTCTACTTCCTCCCTCTAAAAAAAATCTCATTCAAGAAAAAGAAAGTAAAAGTTAGGAAAGTAATTAGTACGTAAAGAAGTTCATCAAAAGAAAAACACAAAAAAGAAGGGTATAAGTTAGTAATTAAGTGGATTTAGAAATTCACTTAGAAATTAAGAAAATCACAAAAAAGGTAGAAAAATTTGCATAAGGAAGTGCATGATTAAGCTAACAAGGTAAAGTTGGAGCTTTTGTAATTTTCTTGATTATCTTCTTAATCACTTACTAATAGGTTCCCAACCTTAAATCACCCCACCTAGAATAGTCACCTCTAATAGGGAGACTCTTAGAAAACAATGTGTTTATGTGATTTCCTTAATCAATTTGTTGTTCATCACCAAAATATATTTTCATAAAAAAAATTCTAGAAGAGTTGTGCATAAACATCTCCATAAAAAAATGTGATACTGTAATTATAATCAGTTTTAATTTCGTACTTTATTTCATTTTTCGTCGGTATTATGTAAATAGTTTGTAGGATTTAATATTTTTCCTATGAAGTGAAAGATGCCAGCAGCTAGTCTTTGGAATTTCTAAAATATAATTTTTTTACAAATAATTAAAAGTCATACAACTTTGTTGTGCAAAACTGATTTTGTCCAGTACCACATTAGCTTGTCTTGTTGGTAAAATTTAAAATAAAATAATTTAGATAAAACTAAAAACATTAACTTTAAAGAATACATTAGTAGCTTTTCAAAAATATAAAAATCGTGTTCGTATGAATTTTATACAATTTTATATCATTTTTACAAAAACATTCATGTAAATCACTAAATTCCAAAAAACTGATTTTCTCTTCAGTTAAGAAAATAAAAAAAAGGGTCTTAAAAATGTCCAATTCAAGTGACAATTTTCAATCTAGTCTTTCAAAGTGTCTAGAATGTTCATACCAAAATTCACTTCAAAATAATTTCAGCAAGTTGGATTTCAAAGAACAAATTTGATAAAGGTTCTGTTTTGACCAGTTTGAGTATAAAATTAACCATAATTCAAGTTGTCACTAAAAGCTTGTGAAATTTTGACACAACATAAATAACTCACTGACCTATCCATAGGTGTATCACATGCTCAATTTTACGCTTTCTATAGAAAGTTATGATTTTTACAAGTCAGTACAAGAAAAAAAATGCAATCTGGAAAATGAAATAAAGTGATTAACTCAAGTTTCATAAAAAATGTTTTATTCCCCCCTGGGCATGTTGTGTGTTGAGAAGGTGTGCAAGTAGACTTCCAGAAAGTAGACGCAATCACTAATTGATCTCGACCCACCAATGTGTCAGAAGTACGAAGTTTCCTAGGTTTAGCAGGATATTACCATCGATTTGAAAATTTTCCCGAATTGCTCAACCTATCACAAACCTCATAAGAAAAACTACAAAGTTTGAGTGGAGTGAAAAGTAGCATTCCAAGAACTGAAATTTCGTCTTACCACAACTCCAATTCTTACTCTTCCTAGTGGTACCGAAGGTTTAGAAATATATAGTGATGCCTCCAAACAAGAGTTGGGATGTGTGTTGATGCAACATGGGAAAGTGATAGCTTATGCATCTCATTAGTTAAAACCTCACGAGCAGAATTATCCTACACATGACCTCGAACTTGCCGCCATTATTTTTGCATTGAAAATTTGGAGACTTTATCTATATGGGGTTAAGTGTAAAACATACACAGATCATAAAAGCCGTAAATACATTTTCACCCAGAAAGATATAAACATGAGACAACCAAGGTGGTTAGAATTTATAAAGGATCACTAGTGGAAAAAACCTCATCCGATCCGGTCAAAACGGGCCTTATTGATCTGATTTTTTACCGCAACGGATGGGGTAGCAGCAGTAAATTAAAATTTACTTATCCGGTTCACAACCGGATCAGTAAACATACTAACTGATCCGGTTGGTGGAAGAAATCGAACCAGTTAGTATGTTTACTGATCCGGTTTCTTCCAATGACCGGATTAGTTGGTGGGATTAAAGCAGTAAAAAAACAAGAAATAGAGTCTGTGGCACACTCTGCTTTCTCGTTTCCTCTTGGATCATTGTCGTAATCAAAAATCAAAAAATCCAAAAATAATTACACAAAACGAGCAAAAATAATCAACAACAAAAATAATCGACAAACGAGCAAAAATAATTACACAAAACGAGCAAAAATAATTACACAAAACGAGCAAAAATAATTACACAAAACGAGCAAAAATAATCCACAAACGAGCAAAAATAATTACGCAACACATATCTCAGATTAACATCCAAAAATCAAAAAATCTATCATCCACAAACGAGGATCACGAGCAAATTACACAAAAAAGGAAAAATTATACATTAAAGAAAACTTACAGAAAATTACAACAAAAAAAAACCGAAAAAACGAAAGTTACAAAAATAAAAATAAAAAACTAAAAACATATGAACAACCTTAGATATAATTACGAAAAATTACAATATAAATTAGAACAGAAAATAAGAACCCTACATATAATTACGCAAATGAAATGGAAAATGAACTACAAACGTAAATAAAAAAGCGAAAAAAATTAACTCGAATCTGGAATTACAACGGGAATAAGAAACGAAAAAAATCAGCAATTAAAAATGAAAAACCTTATATCTGGAATTACACTTCTAGAATTACACCTTAGATTAAAAAATCAGCAATAAAAAATGACGACATCAACGAAGAGGAGAGCAAAAAGACAGCGACCGATGTGGTGTATTGTTGGCCAAAAACCGATCAAGGAGAAGACGAACGCGAGATGGAGGCGTTGTTGATCGTTGTTGTTGGTGAGAGAAGATGAGAGAGGAGTTGTTGTTGGTGAGAGATGGAGCCATGGAGGCGCTGATGAGAAGATGAGAGAGGAGTTGTTGTTGGTGAATTAGGGTTCGTTTGTGGGGGTGGAGAGAGGGAAGGGAGGAGTGATCCGGTTTAGAGTAAGGATAAGAGGGAAGGGTTTAGTTCAGCGCGCTAGGCCTTCGTGGGATCTAAAATGAGGAATCACGAGTGGGGTAATGCACTGGGCCTTTTATAGAGGTCTAATTTACTGATCCAGTTTTCAGTTGGACCGGATCAGTTAATTTGACTCACATTTTGCGCCCAAAACTACTAATTAACTGATCTAGTTACATTGAAAAACCGGATCAGTTAACCTTAACTGATCCGGTTTAGTATAAATCGGATCGGTTCTTTTGTGACATTTAAGGTTTTTTCCACTAGTGGATTATGAATTGGATATTCAATATCACCCTGTAAAGGCCAATGGTGGTAGCCTATGCTCTTAGCCGAAAAAATTACGCTACACTTAACTTACTTACCATTCAACCTGTTACCCAAAGAGAACTTCAGAGGTTAGAAATTGAGTTGAGTGTAGGTGATCTGGAAGGATATTTAGCAGCCTTAGAAATCAAACCAACCTTGAGTGAAGAGATGAAGGAGTAGCAGAAAACGGATCCACAATTAGATAAGATTCGTGAGAGAGTGTTGATTGGAAAAGAAACTGGTTATGTGATACAAGAAGATAGGTCACTTCGTCTTCAAGGACGATTGTGTGTACCGAACCAGATAGATTTAAAAAGAAGAATCATGAATGAAGCATATAATACCCTTTACTCTGTACATCCAGGTGGAAATAAGATGTATAAAGATCTTTGTGGTATGTTTTGGTGGAGTAACATGAAACAAGAAATTGCATAATTCGTTGCCAAATGTCTGACTTGCCAACAAGTAAAAATAGAACATCAGCACCCTTCAGGACTTTTGCAGCCTTTGGATATACCCACTTGGAAATGGGAAACGATAGCAAAGGATTTTGTTATGGAGTTACCAACAACTCCTCAAGGGATGAATTCTATATGGGTTATAGTGGATAAGTTTACAAAAAGTGCTCATTTCTTAGCAATTCATAATACTTGGGATCTTGAGCGATTAGCAAGAAAGTATGTTGAAGAGATTATTAGACTTCATGGAGTACCTAGTTCTATTGTGTCTGATCGAGATTCCCGGTATGTGTCTAAGTTTTGGCAAAAGTTACAAAAAACATTGGGTACACAATTGCACATTAGCACAGCCTTTCACCCAACTACAGATGGCCACACTGAGAGAACAATTCAAACTTTAGAAGACCTGTTACGAGCTTGTGTTTTAGAGTTAAAGGCTCATGGGAAAAGCATTTGCCATTAATAGAATTCTCCTATAACAATAGTTACCATGCTAGCATTGATATGGCACCTTATGAAGCTCTATATGGACGAAAATGTAGAACCCCTTTATGTTGGAGCGACATAGAAGAATCGAAGATAATTGGACCTGAAATGATACAAGAAACATCTGACAAGGTTCGAATCATTAAAGAGAAAATGAGAATTGCATAGAGTCGTCAGAAAAGTTACGCTGACCTTAAAAGAAGACATGTAGAATTTTCCGTTGGTGAGTCAGTATTTCTAAAGGTTTCCCCTACCAGAGGAGTAGTGAGGTTTGGCAAAGCAAGAAAACTTCGTCCTAGGTACATTGGACCATTTGAGATTATCGAGAAAACTGGAAACGTAGCTTACCATTTAGCACTCCCTAATGAATTTTCTCGAATTCATGATGTGTTCCACGTTTCACTTTTACGTCAATATATACCAGACCCATCCCATGTCATTAATATACCCCCTGTTCGAGTTGGAGATGATTTGACTTATGAAGAGCAACCTGTTTAAATTCTAGATATAAAGACAAGGTACTTCGCAACAAAGTAATTCCGTTAGTAAAAGTGTTATGGTCTAATCACGTAGAAACAAAAGCTACATGGGAAGTCGAACAGGATATGTGAGACAAGTACCCCCACCTATTTTAAAGTAACTTTAAGTTTCAAGGACAAAACTTCTTTTAAAGAGGGGATAATGTAATAACCAGGAAAAATATTTATTATAAATATATTCGTAAGGGATCGAAGGTTAAAGTATGATTATAAGATAAACTAGTCACTAAGATCTTATATACGTTATTTTGTCGTTTATATGATTATTTTAGGTGAAGTTATGTGTTTCCTTGGCTTTGTGCATTTGCTCAGGGCAAATTATACGTGCATACATATATCATATATATTAACATTATAGTTCATAAAGTACTTTAAGGGTCAAAGATTAATAATATTATCAATCACTAGTTTATAAGCTTATAAATATATCTAGTAGGATTTTTGGTAAGTACCACATAAACCAAGAATGCTCCTAACTTATAAACATTGACCTAATGACCAACGTAATTTAGTTGTTGGAAACATCACTAATGATTCTACATAAGCACAGACAGTCGCTACATATATTAAGACAATATGCAAGATACAATATTAGAGGGTTTCGGATTAAACACATCTATGATACTTAGCCGTTGCTAATTGAGTTTTTTTATATATGTTATGGTGATAAACACCACCATACTTACATAGGATGGTAAAACAAGTCATATCACCTTGTAATAGTTGACTTTGCCACCAATGTTTAGCACACATATAGCCTAGCTCACTAGGTAAGCTTAATTGTAATTTAGAGGAAAAAGAGAAAAAGAAGCAAGACATGTGTTGCTTAACTACGAAGAACATTGAGAATTTTCATACGTATAGGTATTTTGTCGCCACCGCAATTCACAACCTATAAATCCTACTAACTTCAGCATTTTGGCAAGAAAACATTAAGAGGAGATTGAGAGGAAAAAAAAAAAAGGGAAGAGTAAAACAAATAAAAATAAGGATACATATATGGTATTGAGAATGTATTGGATCCTTTTGGGTTGACTGTTATAAATTTTTTTTGTTTTCAGGTACCAGTTTTGGGAATGGGCAGGAGTGAGGAATATAAAATATTAGGATTAATATACTATGTATTGTTATCTTATGTTTTATAATATTAGTATCATGTTTTATTTTGTCTTCGCCTAGTAAATCTGTTGTTAAGAATACGACAGTATTGTCTTGTAAACTCTATATTATCTTATAATAATAAATAAAAACGTAATATTTGGTTTGAACCTGGTACTGGTATGTAATGTTTCGTTATTAGAATTATATAAATTACAGGGCGTTACAGGTTCTCTAGATATGGAAGCGGATCTTGGAATAAGGTCAATGCTCAAGGCTATTTCTCTTTGTGGAGGCATGTCAGGTAGTTTTTTCGGGAATGCATCGGGATATTCACTATGAGAATGTCGGACAGAGGTGGTTCAGGGGTGGTTAGGTCTACCGCATTGCAAAGGTATTGTAATGCCCCATAATTTAAAAGGATTTTATAAATATATTTTAGTACTTGTATATTTATATTTTAGTTTAAATGATTTTATTATTTAAAGAAGGTTGACTATTTTGAAAGTCAAATGAAATTATTTTAAGGATTTAAGAAAGTTGAAAATATTTTAATTAGGCATGCTTTGAAAAAGGTTTGAAATATGAATTTGATTTAGAAAAGAAGTCTAATGGACTTGAGGAACCCAAATCCTAAGTAGATTAGGAAAGAGGAGTTATATTGATGCTAGGTGTCCTCATTCATCAATCCTAGTTGTCATTGAATCCTATTTAAACTCAATCTCCTTTTCCTAAGCCCAAAAGGAAACTCTAACTATAAATACCCTAAGCCCAATTATTTTACCCTACACAAGAATTATTTTCTCTCCTCTCACTTAAATCACGCCACTTTCTCTCTCTACTTCTCACGGCATTCTCTCCTCTTCCTTTTCCACGCAAGTTTCGGTTTTCCTCTCTTTCAAGTTCCCTTTCTTCCTCTTCAAGTAACGCTTTCTTCTTCACCAAGAAATGTCACAAAGCTTTCCAAGATCACAAGTCGTGCACTGTGCTGCTACCGTGAGCCACCTCCTTCGGCGTGTTATTGATCCTTCTTTGAGTTGGTTTAATTCTTCTCTTTTTCCTCAAGTTTTCCATTAAAGACTATGTTTTTATGCTTTATTTTAATGTTAATAATGTTTATCAATGTTAATTTACTGTTTTAATGAATAATCTTGATTCATATATATATTATATTATAAGAATAAAAATTCAGATTTGTTTATTATTGTTAGTTTGAAGTTTTAGTAATTAAAGCATGGATTTTTAGGGTGTTAATTATTAGAAAACCATAGTAGCATATTAAATACTATGAGATTAATTTAATTTATGATTTTAAATATGTTTAAGAGGGTTTAAAGAAGGTTTTATGATTTTATGAGTTGCTGGAATTTCGGAAAGCATTTTATTTAGGGAAGTGTAAGAATTTTAATTACTAGTATGGTAGTACTATGCTAGGAATTAAAAGTAATTGGAGTTTTGATAGAAAAATCAGCTTTTGAATATGTTTAAAGGGGATTTTAAATATTTTAAGTTGATGTCTTTTTAGTTAAAAGTATTGATTTTAGTTATATTGGATTTCTAGGCGGAGAGTATTCCGTAGGAGATTTCTAAAGGGGCTAAAGTGGTCAGTCGACTAGTTTACACAAGGTACGTACATGCCTATGTGATGATTGAGATAGTATCATGATTTTATGAAGGAGAATTATGTAGTATCATGTATAGGAACTTGGTTGAGTTCATGTATGATATTTATTCTGTTGGATTTTGCATGTTTTATGCCTGTGTGCAAACATGTTAATTATAATATTTGATTATGAGTAGAATATCATGTTTGTATGGAATATTGATGCAAGCATGTTAATTGGATTGGGAACCTTATTTATTAATTCACATGGGGGAATTAATATATTTATTAGTATTGGATCATGTTTGATCATTGTTCCCTTTTTGTATTTCACTACTTTATGAGGACTGTGGGCCTTATTTGGTAAGTTGACAAGTTGTGCCTTTGAAAGGTAAGATTGATTGTTGGCTAGGTTCAACAAAGTAAGAAAGGTTGGAATTAAAGAAAGTAATCTTGGATTGTAAGTTGTGTGATCACTTATTTAATCCTAAGATAAAAGAAGTTTAGTTGTGAATGTTGAATTATATTTTGTGTTGCTTGTATGTGTGTCATAACAAGTAATAAATTGTAAATCACGTAAAGTGTAACTTGGATAGTAATAAGCTTTAGACTGGTGCACGTCTGAAGTTGGACAATCAGGAGTTGGGGTACATGGTGAGCGAGCCATGGCTTTTTCTGGGAATTGGATTGATCACCATTCCTCTTTTTATTTAAAGGTTCCTCGATATCGCAGGTCATTATGGAATACGGAGTCGCGCCCGTATTTCGTCTTCCTAGGTGAAGACTGGTTTTTAGTTAGACAACTCGGTCCAATAACTATTCCATTTAATATAATAAAAGTTGATTAAAGTTTAGTTCAGTAGAAGTCATCTGCAGAATGTTATATTGTTGTATTATTATTTATCTCTGTTTATTATTTCTTGTATCATGATTAGGATTGTTTATGTATTGATATGTAGTACTCAGCTTTGTTGTGTGTGTTGATCATGGCTTTGCCTTATTGATCCTGTGATAACCCAATTTTGGTGAGCAGATTCTCTAGAGCATTGACATTTACAGGTTCGCAGATGTAGCATCATTGGGAATCTGGGAATGGAGAGCTTGTGTAAATTTAGTTTATTATTTTTCTGCGTTAGTCGGATAATGTTATTATAAGTCGGTTTGATAGACTTTCATAGGGTGGTTTGTGTTTGAAGTACTTAATTAATTATTTATAAAGTTTAGTTTGATGTTTTCCGCTGCAAAATTCTGAATAAGCCGATACGTTATCACACGGGCGATAACACTTGGGTAATTCTCTAAGTTTTGTATTATAAAGGTACTTCTGGAAAAAGAGAATTATCGGGGTGTTACAAAGTGGTATCTGGGAGTTTTAGGTTATTTTCAAAACTTTTAGGCGCCTAATTAACTTACTAGTTACTTGAATAAACTCTTAGAATTGCTCCTACTTATTCGTTATAGGAATATATATATTTATATATTTTTAAAGAGGACCGAAAATTTTTTATAGGGTCCGAAAATTTTTTTTAGGGTCCGAAAAATAATTCTTTTTTAGGGACCGAATTATATTTATTTTTTAGAGCTAAATTTCGAAGTTATATATTTTTTTTATATAGCCGAATTTTTTTTAAGAGTCGAAATTTTTTTCCTTTCGATTTTTTTTTTATGTTTGAAATTTTTTTTTATGAGGAAATATTTTGTTTTTTTTTTTAGACACTTAATTTTATTATTTTATAAAAGTGTCTGCATTATTTTGTTTTCTTTTTTTTTTTCATGGCTTTGAAGTTTTACTTGTAATATTGTGAGAATGGGTAGCAATAGGAAGGGCATATAGGATAGCAATATTATATGTCTGCATTGAATAGTTAGTTCAGTATGCTAATATTTTTCTTCCCTGCTAACTATTCATAATTATTTTTCTTCCCTGCAACTGTTTATATATTTCTTCCCTGCTGATTGTTATATTTTGTGCCTATGATGTTGATGGTATATTTTATTGTTATTGTTGGCAATGACGTACAGGGAGAGTACTAAAAATGTTATTGAATATATTTATTTGTTGTAGATCATTAATCATGTCTGCTAGATTAGGAAGCTATTATAACCCCATTGTTCTGAGTGACGATGAAAGTGATGAGGACATAGCACCTCTTGATGGCAATAACTATACCACTATGCGTACTTTAATGAGGAGGGGAGTAACCAGTGATGATGAGCTCATTGTGGAATTCGACCATGCTAGAGGCCAAACTAGAAAAGATATCTATCGTGCATGGTTCAGGTTTGAAACTGATTCGGAGTCAGAGGATGAAGAGCCTCAACCTTCAAGGAGATCTAAACGACAAAGGAGATATGTCGCGTACTATGATGAGGACATAGATGAGTTTGAAGATGAGATCTTCGTACCTGAGCTATACATAGAAACAGAGGACAAAAATGATAATGTGATACCTTAGGTTACTATTTATTTTTTTTTTTTTTTTTTTTTATTATTCTTCTTAGCAATAGAGGAAATAATATGATAATCAGTTGGTTAGTCGACCAACAGTGATAGCATAGTTTTATTTTTTTTTACAAACATGGTTTTCTTTTAGGAAGGTATAATATTATAGCAACATTTATTTCATTAAAATACCCGTTATGGAAGAATAAAAGTTATTACTTAATATTATGAGTCGAGTAAAAATTTATACTGGGCACGTATTGGGAATATTTTTTTTTTATTTTCATTAGGCAATTATATTCTAGCTTGCTTGTTTCTATTTGCATGTTGATGTGAATATATTTTACATGGATGATTATGTGATCATTAGAGAACATTTCATGTTGAACTTGGAACTAGTTGAGAAATTGTCTGTTGATGCGATCTTTAATGATCAAATCAAATGTTGCCGTCCTAGATGGAAATGTAAGTTATGCTGGAACCTAAAGTAGAGTTATATTACTTACAGGTCCCGAAGTAGAATGGCTAACAACAACGATCTAGCTGCTGCTATTCGCCTCTTGGCGGAGAAATTGACTCAGGAAAGAGCTGAGCGTCCTGAGAGTGTCGGGGATATGTTTGAAAGGCTAGCTAAGGTTAAGCCACCATACTATAAGGGGCAAGCTGACCCTACCTTCCTAGAAAACTGGATTAGGGAGTTTGAGAAACTTTTTGAGGTTGTAAACTGCCCTGAAAATTTGAGAGTGGGTCAGGCTGTGTTGTACCTTAAGGATGAGGCTGATTTATGGTGGAGGGAGAATGGAGTTGGGCTGAGTGCTATAGAAGGATTCAATTGGGAGGCTTTTGTGACTGCCTTGAGGGGGAAGTTTTACCCTGCATTTATGAGGAAGCAGAAGGCCCAGGAATTCATTAACCTTAGGATGGGTAGTATGACCATTTCTGAATACTACAGTAAATTCATAGCACTGTCGAGGTTTGCACCCGAGGTTGTAGCTCTTGCGGAGTTGAAGGCTCGGAGATTTGAGCAGGGGTTGACTGATGAGATACAACTGGGATTAGGAGGGGAGACCTTTACATCCCTAGATATTGTGTATGGGAGAGCCGCCCACATTTATGGACTCCAGTCGAGGCGGGATAAAAAGAATACTGTGGTTGGTGAGAAGAGGAAGGACTTTAATGCTGGGGGAAATCAGGGGAATTTCAAGAAGAGTAGGAATGGTAATGGGAGTTTCCAAGGAAGCAATAACCAGGATAACCGCAATAGGGGTCGAGCTGAAAGAGTGTATCACTGCAAGAAGTGTAGCAACAACCACCCTGGTAGAGGCGTAAGGGGACCCGGTGATTTGTAACTATTGCCGGAAGAAGGGCCATAGGGAGTATGAGTGCTTTGCTAAGCAAAAGAAAGAGCAAAATGGCAATGGGGGTAGTAACCAAGTGAGGTGCTGAGGTTAACCGGTCGGGAAATCGGGGTTCGAAGCTGCGGGGGCACAAATCAATCAAGGAAGCTATAGCGAAGCTCGCTAGTGAGAACAACACCGAACAAGGCTCCGGGAAAACTGTTCGTGATGAGTCGAAATGAAGCTGAACGATCTGCCGACGTGGTGTCTGGTACTTTTTCTATTAACACCGTGCTAGTTAAAGCATTATTTGATTCGGGGGCGACTTATTCTTTTGTCTCGTCGTCTGTTATTAAAAGTCTGGGGCTAGTAGATTTTGAAGTGATTAATTTGCCTGTTAGTATACCTACTGGTGAGACCATAAGGTGTACCAAGATGTTTAGAAACTTGCCTCTAAAGATAGGAGACTGTGTTTTTCCTTCTGCCTTGATAGAGTTTAATCTGGGAGACCTAGATGTAATTCTGGGGATGGATTAGCTAAGTTTATACAAGGCCAAAATAGATTGTGAAATTCAAAAAGTAGTTTTAAGGAATCCTTTGGGTAAGCTGACTTCGTATAGACGTTTTGGGAAATCCAAGAACTTTGGGGTCATCTCTGCAATGCAAGTGAAGAAGTTGATGAAGAAGGGGTGTGAGTTATATTTCTGTAGTGTGCAAGATGTGAGTAAAGAAGTTGGGGTAGGTATTGAAGATGTTCCGATTGTGAATGAGTTTATGGATGTGTTTCCGAGTGAGATTTCGGGTATGCCGCCGGTTAGAGCTGTTGAGTTCACCATAGACTTAGTTCCTGGAACTGCTCCTATATCTAAGGCACCTTATAGAATGGCACATCCGGAAATGAGTGAGTTGAAGACGCAGTTGCAAGAATTGTTCGATAAGGGTTATATTAGACCTAGTGCATCACCTTGGGGAGCTCCTGTGTTATTTGTCAAGAAGAAAGATGGGAGTATGAGGTTGTGTATCGATTATAGGGAATTGAATAACGTAACCATCAAGAATAAGTACCCTTTGCCTAGAATCGACGACCTATTTGATCAACTAAATGGAGCGAGCGTGTTCTCGAAAATTGATTTGCGTTCGGGGTATCACCAGTTGAGAGTAGCCGACAAGGATATACCTAAGACTGCATTTAGGACTCGTTACGGTCATTATGAGTTCACTGTAATGCCTTTTGGGTTAACCAATGCACCTGCCATATTTATGGACTTAATGAATAGGATTTTCCATGAGTTCTTAGATAAATTTGTGGTCGTATTCATTGATGATATCCTGATCTATTCGAGGAACGAGAAGGAGCATGATGAGCATTTGAGGATCATATTGGAGACGCTTAGGAAGAATCAATTGTATGCCAAGTTCTCTAAGTGTGAGTTTCGTTTGGAGAAGGTAGCATTTTTGGGTCACTATGTGTCTAAGGAAGGAGTCTCTGTAGATCCTGCTAAGATTCAAGCTGTGAGTGAGTGGCCAACTCCGAAGAATGTGTCTGATATCGAAGTTTCTTAGGTCTAGCGGGTTATTATAGAAGATTTGTGAGAGATTTCTCGAAGATAGCAAGACCTATGACCAACTTGATGAAAAAGGAGTCAAAATTCGAGTGGAGTGAGAAGTGTGAGGAAGCCTTTCAAATTCTAAAAGAACGTTTGACCTCCGCTCCTGTTTTGACCCTGCCTGATGGGAATGAGGGATTTGAGGTATATAGTGATGCTTCGAAGAATGGTTTGGGATGTGTGTTACAACAGAATGGGAAGGTGATTGCGTATGCGTCGCGCCAGTTGAAACCTTATGAGGCTAATTACCCTACCCATGATCTAGAGTTAGCTGCCATTGTGTTCGCTTTGAAGATTTGGAGACACTACTTGTATGGGGTGACTTGCAAGATATTCACAGATCATAAGAGCTTGAAGTACATCTTTACCCAGAAAGACCTCAACATGAGGCAGAGGAGATGGCTAGAGTTGATAAAGGACTATGACTTAGACATCCAATACCATGAGGGGAAGGCAAATGTAGTCGCTGATGCACTGAGTAGGAAGTCGGGTCATAGCATGAACGCCTTGATAGTTCCTGAGGAGTTGTGTCGAGATATGCAAAGGCTTAGTCTAGAAATTCTAAATCCTGGGGAGATCGAGGCAAGATTGAGTGCTTTATCATTGGGATTGTCAATTCTAGACGAGATCAAAGAGGGTCAAGTTGGGGATGAGCATTTAGAGAAGATTAAGGAGAAGATGGGCCAAGGTAAGGAAAGTGATTTTCAGATCCATGATGATGGTAGTGTGAGATTCAAAGGAAGGTGGTGTGTACCACAAAAATGTGATGGGCTTAAGAGACGTCTTATGGACGAGGGGCATAATACACCGTACTCTGTGCACCCTGGGGGTGACAAGCTGTATAAGGACCTTAAGCAGATCTATTGGTGGCCAAATATGAAGCGAGAGGTAGCTGAGTATGTGTCAAAGTGCCTAACATGCCAGAAGGTAAAGATAGATCACAAGCAACCCATGGGGAAGGTCCAACCATTAGAGGTTCCGGGATGGAAGTGGGATTCCATATCGATGGATTTTGTAACTGCTTTGCCTAGAACAAGGGGTGGCAATGATACTATTTGGGTTATTGTGGACCGTCTGACAAAGTCGGCTGTTTTCATACCGATCAAGGAGACATGGAAGAAGAAGCAACTACCAAAGACTTATGTTAAGCATGTGGTGAGACTGCATGGAGTTCCAAAGGATATCATTTCTGACCGTGACTCTAGATTCCTTTCAAAATTTTGGAAGAAGGTCCAATTAAATCTTGGGACAACATTGAAGATGAGTACAGCCTTTCACCCTGCGACTGATGGTCAGACTGAGAGGACTAACCAGACGATGGAGGATATGTTGAGAGCGTGTGCTATTGATTTTCAAGGTAGTTGGGAGGACCAATTAGACCTGATTGAGTTTTCTTATAACAATAGTTACCATGCGAGCATTAAGATGGCACCTTTTGAGGCCTTATATGGACGGAAATGTAGGAGCCCCATTTGCTGGAATGACTTTAGCAAAAATATAGTCTTGGGGATAGAGTTTATTGAGGAAACTGTTAAGAATGTCAGACTGATTCAGGCTAGAATTCAAGCTGCGCAAGATAGACAGAAGAGTTATGCTGACTTGAAGCGACGCGATGATGAGTTTGCTATAGGTGATAAGGTGTTCTTGAAAGTATCACCCACTAAGGGAGTCATGCGATTTGGGAAAAAGGGCAAGTTAAGTGCTAAGTATGTAGGCCCATATGAGATTTTGGAGCGAATTGGGAAAGTTGCCTACATATTGGCATTGCCAATGGAGTTTGAGAAGATGCATGATGTGTTCCATGTTTCTCAACTTAAGCGTTATATTCCCGATGAACGTCATGTCCTAGAGCCTGAACGAATTCAGATCGATAGTAGCCTCACATATGAGGAAAGGCCTGTCAGGATTCTCGACAGAAAAGTGCGTAGTACACGCAATAAGGATGTCCATATCGTTAAAGTACTTTGGTCTAACCACGAATCCAAAGAGGCAACGTGGGAAGCCGAAGATGAGATGAAAAAGAAGTATCCAGATCTGTTCCTTGAGGTGAGTTACGAGGGCGTAAGTCGTTTTCTTTAAGGGGGATAGAATGCGATAAATTTCGCGCTTTTTGTCTATTTTTATGAGATTTTTATGCATATGTATGCCTATGTTGAGCAATTTGCACATGTTAGTGCTAAAGAAGTAGACTCTCCGCATAAGAAAGCGTGTTCATAAGTAACACAAGTGTTTAAGTTAGCAAAAGTGTGCACAAGTGGCACAATTCTTTGTAAACTTTTGAAAAGTTGAGTTCAAGTTTTGAAAAATATGTGAGTTTTCGTGTCAAGTTTCGGGACGAAACTTCTTTTAAGGGGGGTAGACTGTAATCCCCCATAATTTTAAAGGATTTTATAAATATATTTTAGTACTTATATATTTATATTTTAGTTTAAATGATTTTATTATTTAAAGAAGGTTGACTATTTTGAAAGTCAAATGAAATTATTTTAAGGATTTAAGAAAGTTGAAAATATTTTAATTAGGCATGCTTTGAAAAAGGTTTGAAATATGAATTTGATTTAGAAAAGAAGTCTAATGGACTTGAGGAACCCAAATCCTAAGTAGATTAGGAAAGAGGAGTTATATTGATGCTAGGAGTCCTCATTCATCAATCCTAGTTGTCATTGAATCCTATTTAAACTCAATCTCCTTTTCCTAAGCCCAAAAGGAAACCCTAACTATAAATACCCTAAGCCCAATTATTTTACCCTACACAAGAATTATTTTCTCTCCTCTCACTCAAATCACGCCACTTTCTCTCTCTACTTCTCACGGCATTCTCTCCTCTTCCTTTTCCACGCAGGTTTCGGTTTTCCTCTCTTTCAAGTTTCCTTTCTTCCTCTTCAAGTAACGCTTTCTTCTTCGCCAAGAAACGTCACAAAGCTTTCCAAGATCACAAGTCGTGCACTGTGCTGCTGCCGTGAGCCACCTCCTTCGGTGTGTTATTGATCCTTCTTTGAGTTGGTTTAATTCTTCTCTTTTTCCTCAAGTTTTCCATTAAAGACTATGTTTTTATGCTTTATTTTAATGTTAATCATGTTTATCAATGTTAATTTACTGTTATAATGAATAATCTTGATTCATATATATATATATATATATATATATATATAATATATATATATATATTCATATATATATATATATTATATTATAAGAATAAAAATTCAGATTTGTTTATTATTGTTAGTTTGAAGTTTTAGTAATTAAAGCATGGATTTTTAGGGTGTTAATTATTAGAAAACCATAGTAGCATATTAAATACTATGAGATTAATTTAATTTATGATTTTAAACATGTTTAAGAGGGTTTAAAGAAGGTTTTATGATTTTATGAGTTGCTGGAATTTCAGAAAGCATTTTATTTAGGGAAGTGTAAGAATTTTAATTACTAGTATGGTAGTACTATGCTAGGAATTAAAAGTAATTGGAGTTTTGATAGAAAAATCAACTTTTGAATATGTTTAAAGGGGATTTTAAATATTTTAAGTTGCTGTCTTTTTAGTTAAAAGTATTGATTTTAGTTATATTGGATTTCTAGGCGGAGAGTATTCCGTAGGAGATTTCTAAAGGGGCTAAAGTGGCCAGTCGACTAGTTTACACAAGGTACGTACATGCCTATGTGATGATTGAGATAGTATCATGATTAGGAACTTGGTTGAGTTCATGTATGATATTTATTCTGTTGGATTTTGCATGTTTTATGCCTGTGTGCAAACATGTTAATTATAATATTTGATTATGAGTAGAATATCATGTTTGTATGGAATATTGATGCAAACATGTTAATTGGATTGGGAACCTTATTTATTAATTCGCATGGGGGAATTAATATATTTATTAGTATTGGATCATGTTTGATCATTGTTCCCTTTTTGTATTTCACTACTTTATGAGGACTGTGGGCCTTATTTGGTAAGTTGACAAGTTGTGCCTTTGAAAGGTAAGATTGATTGTTGGCTAGGTTCAACAAAGTAAGAAAGGTTGGAATTAAAGAAAGTAATCTTGGATTGTAAGTTGTGTGATCACTTATTTAATCCTAAGATAAAAGAAGTTTAGTCGTGAATGTTGAATTATATTCTGTGTTGCTTGTATGTGTGTCATAACAAGTAATAAATTGTAAATCACGTAAAGTGTAACTTGGATAGTAATAAGCTTTAGACTGGTGCACGTCTGAAGTTGGACAATCAGGAGTTGGGGTACATGGTGAGCGAGCCATGGCTTTTTCTGGGAATTGGATTGATCACCATTCCTCTTTTTATTTAAAGGTTCCTCGATATCGCAGGTCATTATGGAATACGGAGTCGCGCCCGTATTTCGTCTTCCTAGGTGAAGGCTGGTTTTTAGTTAGACAACTCGGTCCAATAACTATTCCATTTAATATAATAAAAGTTGATTAAAGTTTAGTTCAGTAGAAGTCATCTGCAGAATGTTATATTGTTGTATTATTATTTATCTCTGTTTATTATTTCTTCGTATCATGATTAGGATTGTTTATGTATTGATATGTAGTACTCAGCTTTGCTGATTACGTGCTTTGTTGTGTGTGTTGATCATGGCTTTGCCTTATTGATCCTGTGATGACCCAATTTTGGTGAGCAGATTCTCTAGAGCATTGACATTTACAGGTTCACAGATGTAGCATCATTGGGAATCTGGGAATGGAGAGCTTGTGTAAATTTAGTTTATTATTTTTCTGCGTTAGTCGGATAATGTTATTATAAGTCGGTTTGATAGACTTTCATAGGGTGGTTTGTGTTTGAAGTACTTAATTAATTATTTATAAAGTTTAGTTTGATGTTTTCCGCTGCAAAATTCTGAATAAGCCGATACGTTATCACACGGGCGATAACACTTGGGTAATTCTCTAAGTTTTGTATTATAAAGGTACTTCTGGAAAAAGAGAATTATCGGGGTGTTACAGGTATCCATGACAACCCTTCGCAATTAGCTTGAATGCTTTTGAGGTTGAGATCTTTTTGGGTTTAACATTTCTTCTTAGATAAGAAACCTTATACCCATGTGGTGTTTTAAGGATTATCTCATGTTTGAGGCAATTTATGTCGGCCTTGTACTTGGATAACCAATCCATTTTCCAAAATCACGTCAAAGTCAGTCAATTTAAACTAAACTAGGTTCGCAAGAAATTCACATGCTCTTATAAGGATAGGGCAGTTCCTATATAGGACATTACATGATATGGATTACCCAGTTGGTAGGTAACATTTATGTTTGAGAATTTGGGGCATAGTTCTACTTTCATGTCTTTAGCAAATGGGGTAGAAGAAAATGAATGAGAAGCTCCATAATCGAAAAGAACATAAGTTGTATTGAGTTGGCAAGGAAAGTACCATTGATGACAATGTCGTCTGCTTGAACTTCAGCTTCTTTACACTGCATCATGAATACTCTATTCTGACTTGCGGAGGTCCACGTGGAGGATTCCTTTTCGTGTTGGCATTTCTTGCATTGCTGTTATAACCCGAGTTCTAACCACTTCTCTGATCTCTTCAGAGCCATAGTTGTTCATGTTTTGAATTTGTCGTTCTGGCAAAGGGCAGTCTCTATACAGGTTGTCTTGTTCACTGGATGATAAGCTCAAGTTATACGATGTTTTTATGATATTTTGGTTGCACTTTACTATGGAGTTTGATTATAATGTTAACGTTTGCATATATATATCGACCTTAGCGGAAGTTCGGAGTTTTGTGAGATAATTAGTGTTAATATTCTAGATTCCGAGCTTTTAAGGAGAAACGAAATTGAACGATGTTTAATTGAAGTTATCCTTGAGTGTTCAAGAAAGTACCACAGAAGCATGTTACGAGTAGACGACATTGTGCTATCCTAGCATCAACGTTCCATCCCTACACCGCTATAACCTAGCAGCGAGGCTCAGCACACAACAAAGCAGCGCGCTCGAAGCCAGCAAACAAACACGCAGGTCGCACCTCGCGAGCAGGCTCGCACCTCGCGATCTCCTTCGCGTCTCACGATCCCCTTGTGTAGCCCAGCTCTATAGCGTGTCTTGGAGGCAGGAACTCATCGCATGGTGCGACATACTTCGCACCTCGCGACCTACTAAATCGGTGTAATTGTCGGCTGATTTTTGGGCTCTAGTATAAATAACAAACCCTGTTTCTGGACGGAAGAGGCGGCAGACACGAGGAGAGAGAGTCTCCAAAACTCCATTCTTCTCTTATTATCTTCTCTTTTAGTTTTCATTTTCTAGTTTAGTTTTTAGGGATTTCAATTATGGAATTGGCTTATGCTATGCCGATTGTAGCTTGAATCGTTCTTGAAGAAGATTAACATGAAGCTTCAATCATTATTGTGAGATCCTTCCTCTCTATCTATTTCCTTTGATTATGGTTTAATTTCTATGATTATACTTTATGATTTTTGCATAATTATGCTAGGAACGTTACTAGTTTGATTGTGTAATTAATCTAATGCTAGATTTAAGAATAGAATCGGATTGTTTTATTCTTTTATCAATATGTAGCAAACTAGGGAGTAACTTAGATGCAGATCGTCTTGGTTATTTCTTGGGGAAATTAAATCAACTGTTGAATGTTTATCGCATGTATGACGTTAGCAGGTCTATTGATTCTCTGTCTTTATTGCTGCTATTGGATTGAACTTAGATGCTGATCGGACTAGGTTATCCTTTAGTTAGTGTTTTATAGTCACGCTGATCATGCTATTCAACTAATAATAAGGAGAATACGAGATTAGTTCTCAACAATAGATAATCATGGATATAATTAGAGTTGAGGTTCAATGATCGATAATTAAATTGAAGTGGATGTTAAGCGGATTCAAGATCTTTCCATATTGATTTCTCATTTTATTTATTTGCTAAGTAATTTTAGTTTATTTATAACTCATTTGAAAACCCCCCTTTTTATCAGGTTACTTATTACCTAGTTTAATCTAGGTATTGATTCACGCTAAATATAAAACTTGTTCCTGTTTCCCTGTGGATACAAACCTTACTTTCCTTCTACATTTAATTGTAAAAGAGAGTAGGAGAAATTTATTTTTGGATAGGTGCATACGACTAAACCACCTGCCCACTGGGACTGTAAAACTTATTTGATCCCTTGCTAAAATCATTTTCCAAATGGCCTCTCTTACCACATTTGTTGCATCAAGGAATATATATGTTGTTAACAACTGTTGTCACCTATGTATCCAGTATTTTGTCTCTTGAAGCCATTACTTGATTGAACCGTTTGAGTGTTCCCCTTTTTTCCCATTCTCGAACACTTCCTTCCGTAGCTTACTTTCCTTTCAACATTTATAGTCCTATCATACAACTCATTGTAGGACTTACTCACGTGTGCAGCAAGCCTTTCTTAAAGCTCCAAATTTAAACCTCCTTTAAAACGATTCATTCTTTGAAGATATGTGGTTACTAGATCAAGGGCATATCGAGCTAACTCATTGAATTTCACAGCATATTTCGGTGTAGGCATGTTCCTTTGACTTAGATGGATAAACTCATATTCCATCTGGAGCTGCAGAGATTGGGGGTAGAATTGATTCCTCATAGGCTCTTTCGGACCTTCTCATCCAAACCCAGACTGATTTTGCATTTCCTTGGCAGTCTTCCACCACAGATCAGCTCACCCTTTTGAATGAAACACTGCAAATTTAACTTTCCACTTGTCCAAGCATTGGGTGGCATTGAGGAGTTTTTCCATGTTGTTTAATTAACCATTCTTCAAACTCGGTGGATCGGATTTTTTGTCATAAGTTGGCGGCTTATGAGCAGAAAACCTTTAAAACATGTTCGAGCACTCCTCTTGCTTTGTTTTAGCTCTTTGTCAGTTTCCTTGCAGAAGTTCCATCATCATGAACCTCATTAAGTCCATATGATTCCATTCATATTTCCTGAAGTATATCTAAAGACAGGGTCACTTCGTAAAGATCTATCCTTGCCCTCAATTCTTCCAGTGTGACATTGGACTCGTTAGCTCCATTTCCCTCATTAATATGTTCACTTTCACAAGTTGCCATTTTCTAACACATCAAATATTTCACGTTCATGGCATATTCATTTGATAAACAACATATTCATAACTGTATAGAAATTATAAAAACATTCCCTTCCCGATCCTATCACTCAGACTCATTTATATTCAAAACAACTTATGACTTAATCGTAATATTATAGTTGTAATGTTGCATTATAAACCTTAAAAGTCAATATCTAATTCATGATAATCTCTATGTACTTAAACTTTTAACTAAACCTTTGATTTTCTTTAAGAAATTAATTAACATTTTATTAAATAATTACTGTAAAAACTTCAGGGTTTAACTCGAGGTACCGAAATCCTAGCTCTGATATCAACCTGCAACGCACCGACTTTTAATCATAATTATTAGGTTAATTAATTACTCCCTCCGTCCCTAAATAGAGTGCCCGTTTCTTTTGGGAACAAGTATTAAGAACAAATCATGTGCAGGACCTTAGTTTTATTAAATCATAATTAAATATAGAAGTTGGTACACTTTTTATGAATTGTTTATTAAGAAGAGAGAATGTGGGCCATATGGGGAAGTGGGTGATATTATAAAAATTAAAGCAAAATAATATTTTAATTGGTGGACCCATACCAAATAAGGAAATGGAAAATCTATTTGGGACAAACATAAATGAAAAAATGGGCACTCTATTTAAGGACGGAGGGAGTAGTAATTAGTAGCGAAACCTAGATATTTGGTGCATTATTGTTGTACTTTTTAAGTGGAAAGAGGAAAAGAAGGAAGAATTAGGGTTCGAGGGCGTTGGATTGCTTAACTAGGCCTTTTATATGCGCATTTTTTTGGGCCATCCTAAGTGGATCAGTTAACTAATCCAGGCCAGTTGAACCAAATTAGTTTTTGTTAACTGATTCGGGCCACTTGAACTAGATTAGTTTTTGTTAACTGATCCGGTTCAGGACCCCACTGGATCAATTAATTGATCCTACAAATTGCGCGGAAAAATAATAAGTTAACAGATCTGGTTTTCGGAGAACCAGATATGTTCTTTTGTGACATTTACCATTTTTTCCACTATTGTTAAGATCGATATCAACCAAGGTAACCAAGTTAGTATCAAGGCCATATATATCTTGATTTTTATTTCTTTTCCAGACGTTCCCATCCTATATAATAAGGAGAAGTTTTGTTTGAGATTTTCAGGTTAAGATAAGAGAATCAAGTAAATCAAAGGATATTTTTGTTCCAACGTTTCCCCCAAGGGTTTCACTTACCCTTTATACCATGGTCACCATGACCACCACCAATTTGCCAACGAGACTATCACCCTTAAACCCGAAACCACCACTTTCATTCAGAACCTTAAACCTCCACCACCACCCACTCGAAATCACCATTCTGCCACACGAAATCCTACCCTCCACCCAAAAACTACTACCATCCACCCCAAAAGCCTTATCCCTCTACCCAAAAACCACCACCATGCACACGAAATCCTTCATCCTCCACAGAAAACGTACCTCGCTCCAACTGGAAAACACTAGAACTACAAGAGAGAAGGAGAGAAATAGAATTACCTTGAGGATGAGAAGAAATGAGTTGCCGGTGAAGGAAAGGGGGAAGGGGGCGGCGGCGGTGGAGGAGGTGAGACTCATTGTGAAAGGGCGGTGATGGTGGTTTTAGGGGAAAAGTTGTGGTTGGGGGAATATTAAAGTTTTCCTTTGATATATATAAACAACTTAGGAAATCAAAGGGTAAATCTTTCCATTTTTTTTACTATCCTTTTCTCAAACTCTGTTCCTTTTCTTTTAATAAATTAAACTCCCCCCTTACAGGTGCATATTCTTTTTTTTTTTTTTTGACAATATACAGTGCAGATTCTTTATCCATTATTATGCTTTTGGTAAATGGCTTTTTCATAGGCTTTTGGCTTTTTAATTTGGTCAAACCGCCAAAAAAGTGTTTGATTATTTGCTTTTTGGTTGGCTGAAAAGCTGGCTTTTAAACCAAAATGAAAAAGCTGTCTGGAGTAGCTTTTTGGATTGGCTTTTGGCTTGTTGGCCCACAAACTCTCTAATAAACAGCCAACAGCCTCAATTAATTTTGCAAACACTTTTGTAAACAGCTGGATTAAACAACCAACTTAAAAAGCCAATACATATAGCCAATGCTTCCAGCCAGTCAAACAAGCCAATTAAACCAGCCAAAAGCTAACAGCTAACAATCGATTGCCAAACAACCCCATTAATCTTCTCATCAATAATAATGTGATTCCAACCCCTTTACCCTTTCTTCAGCAAGAATTCCTCACAGCACATGAACCAAAAAAGCGTCGCACCACACACAAGCATCACCCAAGTCTCCCACCACAACAGCAGCTAGCGCGGCACCCACAAACAACTCACAGAACAAGGCGCCGCATCATCATTTCTCTCTCTCTCCCCCGAAAAAGATCTCATTTGACACCAACTTTGCCGGCCCCGCATAGCTGTCTTTCTCTCTCCTCTTTCCACTCTCTTCCTTACTCGATCTCCTTCTTTCTCCTCAAATTCAACCCCAATTTCACTCTCTCTCTCTCTCTCTCATCACCTTCCACTCCCCAAATTCAACTTACCACACTCATCAATTGTAATTCAATTCGATCGGAAATTCATCCAATTGAACAATTCAAGAGCGAAGATCGTTATCGTTTATGGTGGAATTGAATTTTGATGCTTGAATTTTGCGGAGTATAGATAATCGATAAAGCTGGAGAAGATTGAAGGGAAGAATAATCAGAAGAACTGGGGGCGAATCAGTCTCGACAAAGACCGGCAAATGCCGGGTTAGGGTTTTGGTTTCTTCGGTCCAATGTCCCCAAATCTCACACTCTAGAATACCTTCCTCAAATGGACTTCGTCACACGACACTCCGCCACCTCATCATCCTCCACAACCACCACTGCCTCGTCTGATCATCACACAGAACCCGTCTCCGTATCGTCTTCTTCCGCCCCGCACCTCGTGGAAGAGCCGGAGTACTTGGCACGCTACTTAGTGATTAAGCACTCGTGGCGAGGCCGGTACAAGAGGATTCTGTGCTTGTCCAATGTTGCCATTGTAACCCTTGATCCTTCTTCGTTGTTGGTAACCAATTCTTATGATGTAGGGACTGATTTCGAGGGGGCGTCCCCGATTTTGGGACGGGATGAGAATTCTATTGAGTTTAATTTGAGTGTAAGGACGGATGGGAAAGGCAAGTTTAAGTCTATGAAGTTTTCGTCGCGGTATAGGGCCAGTATATTGACGGAGCTGCATAGGATTAAGGGGACCAGGCCTGTTACTGTTGCTGAATATCCTGTGCTTCATCTTCGCAGGCGGAATTCTGAGTGGGTTCCTCAAGTAAGTTTTATGGTTTCATTTTTGCTTTGCTCAATTTAGCTTTGCTTTAGTCTATTTGTTTCTTGTGTTGGATAGTGTGAATTCTTAGTCGATTATGAATATCATTTAGCTCAATTATTGGATGAAGTAATCATTTGCTGATTAATATATTTGTCGAGTGCTGGATAACTGTGATTGTTCTCATTCTAGATGGAAAAATAGAACAAGAAGATGGAATTGAAAAGAGAAAAACAAGGGGATGATATCATGTGTGATGAGTATGACAGTAACAGAGGCGTTCTCTCTGTTTACTTATACTTGGAACATGGGGTAGGGGACATGAACCAAGGAGAGGTGAGAGGATGGAGAAAATAAAAAGTTGGACCCATGTGATGAAGAGAGAGAGAGAATTCAATGCCAAAAGTAGTAGTGTTTGAGATTGCCGTAAAAGGGCAGTGTTGCAAGTGAACGTAAATTGAGAAAATATACACTAGGGCAAGTATGTAAAGCATTATGCTGTAGAATTCAAGGTCTCAGCAAAACAAAGAAGAGGTTTAACAGAGACAAAAAAAGAGAAAAAAGAGGAGTATATAACATGGTTGACTTTTGATGTAAACCTCAGATATAACTGTGATTGTTCCCATCTTTATTGACCTTTCTTGCTCCAGAAGACTGCAAGTATCTACACTCTACGTGCTGGATAACTGTGGTTGCTCTTGTCTTAATTGACCTTTCTTGCTCCAGCAAACTCTCATGCTGTCCTTAATGATAAGAGAAGGAGAAACAGTCTCGTGCAATCTAGAATTCTGTTGGATTCCTTTTTGATTGGGACTTGGGAGCTTTTTGATAATTTAGGTCTTGTAGTGTTGGTCCTCTGTTGACAGATTGATGCCGCAAATTGTACAGTTTGGAGTGCAATATTTTTCCACCATCCTTTTGTGTATATCGTTTCCTGAACTTTTTGCAGCTTTAATTGCTCAATTCTTTCCTTTGCTCAAATTATAATTGGAAATTGATGTTTCAAAAGGTTAAAGGTTTTCTTAGACTTAGTTATACATAAACTCTAACACTTGTGATGTATTGAAGATTCATGGGCCAAAGCAGGCCCTTTCTCTTCCAATGTGGTATTTATGCTATGTTGATGGCCATTGGAGTGGTGACGGCTCTCTTTCTTGTTTTAGTTTGAGAAGTGGCATTTTATTATGAGTCAAGCTCTTTATGGTTGTTAGGTGAAGTGAAGCCTTCCATTCTACCCTCCAATGCATTTGCAATTGTTGTGTCTTGTGCTATGTAGATGTAGGAGGATGAATCATGAATGTCCTATGGCTGTCAGTGTAATGCGTTATGCATAGTGGTGATAATATGGATATCTTGTATTCCAACTCTAGCCCACTTTTTGGTAAATGGTTACAACCTTGGTGTCCTTTTTTTTTTTTTTTTTTTTACAGCCTACCAACTCTAAAATACGAGTGGGTGTTGTGGCTGGAAAGAATGTACTGTATTTTATGGCAAAAGTCTCTCATTTGACTTTCACATGGAGTTGTCTACTTGGCCTCTCTATAATCTTTTGCTTTTGGGGCCTTCTAAGAATCAAAGTTGCCTGATATCTACCACAATTTGTATGTTCTCTTGATTATAGTTGGAGGGTTTCTTTTCTTACATTATTTGAATTCCTTGTTACCGACTTTTTTTTCTCCTTATCATAAACGGGTGGTGTGTGGTAGGCCCTAAGCAAAATCAAATATTTATTTCTTCTTTCCTCTTTATATTGCTGGGATCTTCGCTTTCTTAGGATGAATTTAGTTATGGCATCCCTCACTTGTTGCATTTACTGTAAAATCAAATTTGTAAACCTGAAAAGGGCTGGATTTATTGGTTTTATATTGTATTCTGCTTGTCGATGTGCCTCTAATTTGGGTGATATCTCTTGTGGCTTCAAAAGTGATATTCTATCATCAGTTATCAGTGTTGTTGTGCTAACATTACCACCTGCCTTCCATGTGCAAAACATTCTGAAATCTGGACGTATCCTGATTTATGTTTACTCAAGGAAGAAATCTGGAAATACCTGCCAAATAAAGTTCTTTGGGTTGAAATGAGTCAATGGACTATTTGGTATCCATCATTTCATATATTCTAGAATTAGAGAATTCCATTGGTTGAATACTAAAGAATTTGAACCCAAATCTTATGAGTAATAAAAAAAAAAAAATCCCATATATGAATATGTGGAAATGACAAGTTATAAACTATAAATCCCGACTTCTTTTCTCTTTATCCCTTTTCTCTATCTTTTTGAGTCTATGATCTGCTGCTGCTGCTCCTTCTTCTCAAAAGTTTTATTGTCTCCTCTTTGAAATCCAATCCCTTTCCTCCACCACAAAAGGCTCCCGCAATCCTTAGTTGGCACATGAACCAGAATTTCTCCCCCTATTAGCAGTACATGTGAACATGGAAACTGTCGTTCGACAACTCATACTCCAGTGACTTGTCCTCAAATCTTCAAATTCTTGTAACATATTAGTCGCCTATATATATCTCAAGATTTCGATCTGAATTTCAGTACAACACAGTTTGTGTAGTCTTCCTAAGGTTTCATTCTGGAAAAAGATAATTTCAGGGGAAGTTTTGAATTTTTCTTGAAGGTTTTTGGTATAGATGTGTTCTTGATTTAGATTTCATCCATAACTATTGCCATGGTCAATCTATTCTCAAAATTGTAGATCAATTATGTTCTTTTTTTATATATATTTTGGTTTTGGTTTAGGGTCAATTTATTAATTCATTTTGCTAATGGGTTACCAAGTTGAGTTTTAAGTTGTACAAATACACAAATTGTATTCCATTGGGTTGATGCTTGAAATTTTTTATCTTGGAAATGAAATTCTACTCGCTCCCCCAAGCATCATGTGGAGTTTGGGAATTTTAAGTTAGAATTCTTTGTGTCTCCGAAACACCAGATTTGAAAGTGACACACATCATTTAACATTTCCCAATTATATTTCATTATATGAGATAAAATTAGAGTTCCCAAACGCAACCTAAGGAATTTATGCATTTTGTCGAGACTCAACTTTTTTTTTTATTGTCACTAGCTCTTAAAGGGAATTGGCTTGTACTCTTATAAGAATGGAAAGTGAAACGTATGCGCGAAAGTAACAGTATATTACTCAATTGCTATTCTTGGAAAATCATCAAACATCATAGTACCAAAACCTAATGCTCCCTTCACCTCGAGCTTAGGAATGGCAATGGGTTGGACTTGGACCGGATTATGCATAATCCGACTCCGACCCTACAAGAAGTCGGATTTTAAATCCGACTCCGACTCCGACATCCGACTCCGATAATCCGAATCCGATCCGACTTAAAATATGAACATCCGACTCCAACTCCAACTGTTTTTTTTTGCACGGTTTTATATCATAAAAAAAACTTTTATATATTTCAAATGATAGTTAAAACTCTTCCAAAGTATATAATTAACTAAAATTTATTATTATAAATGACATGATATGTGTATTGTGTCTGGCTAATGGTTATAATATCTTTTGCCGCTACATTTTATATAGCATACATTAAATAATATTAATATAAAATAAGACCAATTGCCTTGAAAGTTAAAATCAAAGTTAGAGTATACATACGTAATACATTAATATAAAAAATAAGACTAATTGCCTCAAAGTCAAAGTCGGAGTCGGGGTCAGATTATGTCAGAGTCGGATCGAATGAATTGGATTTTTTATGAGATCCGACTCCGACCCTACTCCGACTCGGAGTCGGACTTATTAAACGTAGTCGGATGCGGATTTTTTTTTTTCCTCAAGTCGGCTCGAATTTTTTGCCTCGGGGCTGATCGGACCAGAGTCGGATCCGGACTGGATTGCCATCCCTACCTGAGCTAAAGGACTTAATTTAGCCTGCCTAGATGATTTTTTCTCTCTTTCTCGACCCCTTTTTTGCAGAGTTTCTCATAAACCTTTTATACCTCTCAATAACTACATGTGATATGCAATAGTGGAAAAACAATGGAAAGAGCACTTTCGTGAGTCTATTTTGAACTGGCTTATGCTGACCTCTAAATATCTTTTAACTGATTATGTTGGATACCTTCTAATGATTGGATGCCAAAAACGCTTTAATCATGGATCATTCTTCAAGGACCCAAAATATATGTTAAAGTGGCTATGGAGAAAACCAACGTTCCATTTTTATAGACTGCTTTTGCGACAAAAGGACCCTTACTCTGTTTGCCTGCAACACTAACAATCATGGAGGACTTCGTTTTGTTTCTCCCAAGCAGAATGTATAGGATCTGCATTGTAGTTTTGTTCTCGTTGCTCTCTGCACAGTTATACACTTGATTTTTTAATTTTATAATTAATCTTGTGTTGAATTGGCTCTTTTCAGAAATTAATGATTACATCAATAGGAGTTGAACTTATTGACTTAAAGTCCGGGGACCTTCGCTGGTGCTTAGATTTCAGAGATATGAGCTCCCCTGCTATTATCCTTCTGGCTGATACCTACGGGAGAAAAGGTGGTGAGCATGGTGGATTTGTGCTTTGCCCATTATATGGAAGGAAGTCGAAAGCTTTTCAAGCTGCTTCTGGGACGTCAATCAATGTGATAATAGCCAACCTGGTATGGATAGTAGTTTGTTAGCTGCAGTTTGCCATGGTAGCTTCTGTTACCATAATTTAGGATCTTGGCTAATTGGGCTTTCAAAGATGTCATTGGTAGGGGATTAAAATCACTGAAACCTGGAAGAAGTAAGATCATTTTTATGATTTTGCTTCAGCACTTTTTTCATGCATCTTATGTGTTAATGAATTTGTGCAGACAAAAACAGCAAAAACCATGGTGGGGGTTTCACTTTCTGTGGATAGTTCACAATCACTCACTGCGGTTGAGTACATCAAGCAAAGGGGTAGTCTTCTTTTTCTTTTTAATTTTCTGATGTGTGACTTGTCATTCTTCTTGACTTTATACTTGCCTCTTGCTGCCAATTTGACACTTCTTCTCTCTGTAACTGCAGCCAAAGAGGCAGTTGGAGCAGATGAAACCCCTTGTGGGGGTTGGTTAGTTACAAGGCTCAGAACTGCAGCTCATGGAACTGTAAATCTTCCAAGTTTGAGTTTAGGAATTGGGCCAAGAGGAGGACTTGGGGATCATGGTGATGCCTTATCACGTCAACTGATTCTTACCAAAGTCTCATTGGTTGAGAGGCGGCCAGAGAATTATGAGGTGTGCAATCCTAAAATGAAATACTATATCATAGCCTACATTTTGTCAATAACCTATGTTTTGATTTGCCGTCTAGATCTTGCTGTGCTTCTCCCCTTCAAAAATTTTCTTTTAGGCTGTTGGTGAATATGGTTATATTGATATTTTCAGAGATGCATGTCTCTCATCCTTTGTTGTTACATATGCATTCAATTTTATTAATTGGGTTATATGTCTTAATATGTTAATTTGCTTATTCCTAGTTTGTTTTTTCTGCGTTTCGTTTAATTGGGTGTATACTGTAGTGTAGGAGATATCTTATATTGAAGGATCTTATTCTATGAGCCATATAATGTTGAACCCTTGATTTTGTACGTCCACTAGTTTGTTATGAAGATGTAGATTTGGAATGTAATTTTGCTCATGTCTTCAGTATGTATACTCCCTCCTTTTCATGACAGATGGTCATTCAAGGTGAAACGAATCATAATGTGTTGCTTCAAATATGAAGAATCTTATTATTATCATTATTATTATTATTTATTTAATCATCATATTATTATTATTATTATTGTTGTTGTTGTTGTTGTTGTTGTTGTTGTTGTTGTTGTTGTTGTTATTACTACTACTACTATTTTATATTATTGATATTGTTATTACATTTGTATTAAAAGTAGTTCCATACTATTATTTCTGTCATCAACTATGAATTATAAAGTAAACTTTTAAGAGAAAGTAATGGTTTAAACTTGAAACTCATTCTCAGAAACAAACAAATCTAAAAATGAATTCCTTAAGTTATATTCCCTCCGGTTTTTATTAGTTTACCCATTTTTTGACACAAAGTTTTAGGAGAAATAGATATGCAAGTCATAGAAGGAAAGAGAAAGTATTAATTTAGTGGGCATATTGTATTGAAGTTAATGTCGTGGGCCAAAAAATTAGAGTGAGAAGGTAAAGATAATAAAAAACAATTGATGGTACCATTCCATTTCCAGGAAAAAAAAAAAAAAAAAGAGTGCGCAAACTAATAAGGGACAACCCAAAAAGGAAAGTGGGTAAACTATTAAAAACCAGAGGGAGTAATTTGGAAGGCATATCATCTTAACATGACTTCTCCTATCAAAGTATCCCGTTGGATTACATCACTTATGTTTTTTCACTAAACTGTCAAAACAACATGTGAGATGCCTATTACGTTTTTCCCCTACCAAAATAATTGTTTCTGTTGATGTGTGCAGGCTGTCATTGTCCGTCCACTATCTGCTGTCAGTGCTCTTGTTCGATTTGCTGAGGAGCCACAGATGTTTGCTGTTGAATTTAATGATGGTTGCCCTATTCATGTGAGTTGAATTTGTAATGTTTTAATGCTGAATGTGTTTGCAGTATCACATTCTGATAGCGGCTGTCTGGTTCCTTTTGTTTCTAGGTCTACTCAAGCACATCTCGCGATAGCTTGCTTGCTGCAGTTTGTGATCTGTTGCAAACTGAAGTAGGTAGATGTGTTCTTTATTGATTACAATTGCTCGCACTAATGATCTAAAAGTTACTATTACTAGATTGATATTCTTTGATGGAATTGTTTTCTATTTAGTTTTGGTAAGGAGAGTTTGTCTGGATATGTCCAGGTTCAGTGTGCGATACCTGTTCTACCACGATTAACTATGCCTGGTCATCGTATTGATCCGCCGTGTGGGAGAGTTCATCTTCTGAGTTTGCAACATCCTTCCAGCATTGTTCATCGTGTTGTTGATATTGAAAGTGCATCTATGCATTTGAAACACCTTGCAGCTGCTTCCAAAGATGCCGTTGCTGAAGGGGGTTCTATTCCTGGTTCAAGAGCTAAATTATGGCGCAGAATTAGGGAATTTAATGCATGTATTCCATATAGTGGAGTGCCTCCAAACATTGACGTACCAGAAGTGACATTGATGGCCTTAATAACAATGCTGCCTGCCACACCAAATCTTCCACCAGAGTCCCCACCCTTGCCTGCACCTTCTCCTAAGGCAGCTGCAACAATTACTGGATTTGTGTCATGTCTACGTAGATTGCTGGCCTCCAAAAGTGCTGCTTCTCATGTTATTTCTTTTCCTGCTGCTGTTGGAAGAATAATGGGCCTGCTTAGAAATGGATCTGAAGGTGTAGCTGCTGAAGCGGCGACCCTTGTTGCCTTGTTGATTGGTGGTGGTCCTGGTGATACAATTGCATTGACCGACACAAAAGGGGAGTGGCATGCAACTGTTATGCATACAAAGTCTGTCCTGTTTGCCCATCACAGTTATGCAATTGTCCTTGTCAACAGATTGAAACCTATGTCAGTTTCACCATTACTATCTATGGCGGTAGTCGAGGTTTTGGAAGCTATGATATGCGAGCCCCATGGAGAAACTACACAGTATACTGTATTTGTGGAACTACTACGGCAAGTTGCTGGCTTACGTCGTCGCCTTTTTGCCTTATTTGCTCATCCTGCCGAAAGTGTGAGAGAAACTGTTGCAGTCATCATGCGCACAATAGCAGAGGAAGATGCCATTGCTGCAGAGTCAATGCGTGATGCAGCTTTGCGTGACGGTGCTTTGTTGAGGCATTTGTTGCATGCTTTTTTTCTACCTGCAGGTGAGCGGCGAGAAGTTAGTCGACAGCTTGTGGCTCTCTGGGCTGACTCTTACCAACCAGCTCTTGACTTATTGTCTAGAGTCCTGCCACCAGGGCTTGTTGCATATCTACATACACGTTGTGAGGAAGTTGAAGATTCACACGATCCTACTGATCCATTAAGCACATCAATCAGTAGAAGACAGAGACGATTACTTAAGCAAAGGAAGCGCCGGACTATGAAATCCGCAACAACTGAGGAGCATCCCTTGCCATCTGCAAATACCAATGATATTGGTGATTCTGAAAAGCAGACAGGTGTGTATAACGGCCTTGATCAGAGACCTTCACCAGAAATGAATGCTGTAGTGCATCCTTCTACTGTTAATGCAGTAGAGAACTTGATTGCTGATATGCCCCTGTCTGCTCCACAACATGATCATTCAGGTGTTGCTGTTCCATCTGATGGTCAATTAGCCGGTAATGAGGCTTTAGATACAGTCGGTATGAATTCAGCTGATTCTGATGTAAATATGGGTGGGGTCCAGAATTCTGGAGTTCCTGCTCCTGCTCAGGTTGTTGTGGAGAATACACCTGTAGGATCGGGAAGATTGTTGCTTAACTGGCCTGAGTTTTGGCGAGAATTCAGCCTTGATCATAATCGTGCAGATCTTATTTGGAATGAACGTACTCGACAAGAGCTGAGGGAGGCTTTACAGGCAGAGGTTCATAATCTTGATGTAGAGAAAGAGCGTACTGACGATATTGCTCCAGGAGGTTCAGCCACAGAGAATGTGACTGGGCCAAATAATGTGCCTCAAATATCATGGAACTATTCTGAGTTTTCTGTAAGGTATCCTAGCTTGTCTAAAGAAGTTTGTGTGGGTCAATACTATCTTCGTTTGCTTCTCGAGAGTGGAAATAGTGGCAGAGCACAAGACTTTCCACTTCGTGATCCGGTTGCTTTTTTTAGAGCACTATACCATAGGTTTCTATGTGATGCTGATATTGGGCTTACAGTGGATGGTGCCATTCCTGATGAACTCGGTAAATCTGATGATTGGTGTGATATGGGAAGGCTAGATGGTTTTGGTGGTGGAGGTGGCTCTTCTGTAAGAGAGCTGTGTGCACGGGCTATGGCAATTGTCTATGAACAGCATTGCCTCACTGTTGGACCTTTTGAGGGTACTGCTCATGTTACTGTGCTCCTAGATAGGACTGATGATAGAACCTTGAGGCATCGTTTGCTTCTTTTGCTAAAGGTACTTGTACTTTAAATGTTTCTGTTTTGTGTCTGCTACTTTTGGGTTGCTTGCTTTATTTTTTTTCTAACCTTTTCTTGATATGCATGTATCGAGATGTATGCACTTATAAAATAGCAATCGATTGTGGTAAAGAAACTCTTCCTGGAGAGTATGGTTTGTAGTTCATTTCATGACATTTAATTCTCTGTAAATTTACTACAGATTTGGGGATGATCGAATTTGTAATTATCTGTTAGTTGTCCTTTTGGCCTTTTCTTCTATTCCTAGTACCTGTTTTCTCTCATTTATGCTTCCAGTTATTATTTTAAGCTGTGGGATCACTGGGATGATTAAACTATTTGCTTATAGTTTTCGTTGTCTTATGAGCTACATGTGTGCTTTACATATGAACATGTGGATCCATCAGTTATTCATTGGTTTTATAGCCTTGTGTGACATTTTGTTTATTTGTCTTTGGGACGACAAAGAAATTCACTGTTATGATTTTAGGGCCTTTGATTATCTTTTAGAATATCAGAAAAATGTGGGATATGCATGTTTGTTTCATTTTTGAATGTTCATGTTGTAAATTTGTAATTATCTCTTGATATATTTATTCAGTAAACATATTCTGTTTGCAGAATGTGAACTCCATCTTGCTAGGATTGAGGGAATTATAATGCATGGATTTTGTTGATATACAACACTTTCCTTGATCTTTTTCTTTATGTTCTATAACTAAGCTCTTTGTCAACTCTCCATCAAGCTGCATTATATTGGAGTCTGTTTGAAATATAAGACTGTGATTGTACATCATCGGCACTCTTAGTGATTGGTATCATGCCAAATTTATCCCTAGTTACTTCATTTGGACCCAATTAGTGCATGGACTAACTCCTATGATGCATCTTTGTCCTATGTTACTTCGACACCCTCCTTCACCTTGGGTGTCGCGTGTCTACTCGACACGACACGCGACACGACGCTCGACACACCTGGAAGAAGTGTCCGAGTCGGGTATCAGAAAAGTGTCGGAAGAGAGGTGTCGAAATCATCCAATGAGAAGAGAAAAAGAGAATAAAGAAAAGCCCATTGAAATTGCAACGGAGAAATTACAGATCTAGGGTTTGGATGACAAACCCTCGATGTGAATTTGGAAAGAGAGGAGACCGAGCTTACGAAAATTACCATGGGGATTTTGCTTTTCGATCGATTTCAAACTGAAAGGAGGACTCCATTGTTATCCGGTGCTATGATGTGATTGACACAGAGAGGGAGAACGAAGAGAACTGAAGAAGATGAAAGAAAGAGATAGAAGGTGGAAGGTGGGAGGTCAAACGTGGGAAAGGGTCGTTCTAAAAAAAGCAAAACAAATACTACTAAAAGCTTTAAGTGTTATAAAGAAAAGCAAAATAAATACTTGTTAAATGTCTGCATTGACAGTTGATTATTGTAAATTCTACCTACTTTTTAACAATTTAACAATTTTTTTTCCGACACTTATACGATACCCGTGTCTATAAAACTGGTCAAGACACTCTTTTGACTGTATCCCCGTATCGGCCATACTTTTGGAGTAGAGTGTCGGATCCTCCGATCCCTACTCGGATACGACACCCAAATCCGAGTCTGAGCAACATAGTCTTTGTCTATCTAAATATCGTTGGTAAAGCTGGATTAATACTTATATGGGATTTTGAAATTCAAGTGAAAGCATCATCTTTACTTCCTATAAAACTGTGTTAGCTGGGAGGAAACAAACCCAAGGAATTTCTGGGAATCAAAGTATCAAACACCCGTTTTGATACTCAAGAATTACTGGGTCAAGCTTCAAATTCTTCTCTTTTTGTTTAATGGGTGGTTTTTCTTTCCCATGATGATGTGATGCTCTGCATGATTGATAATCTTGGTACTCCTTTAATAACTATATATTTGCTTTTCATATGGAAAGGTGATGATAGTATAATAAGTTTAAATGTATTTTTATTCAGGTGTTGATGAAGGCTTTGTCAAATATCGAGGCTTGTGTCTTGGTTGGTGGCTGTGTATTAGGTGTAGATTTACTTACAGCGGTCCACGAAGCTTCTGAAAGAACTGCCATTCCCTTGCAATCTAATCTTATTGCTGCAAGTGCTTTTATGGAGCCCTTGAAGGAATGGATGCTCATTGACAAGGACGGGGTCCAAGTTGGGCCAATGGAGAAGGATGCTATTAGAAGGTTGTGGTCAAAGAATGCAATCGACTGGACCACAAGGTGTCGGGCATCAGGAATGATAGATTGGAAAAAATTGCGTGATATTCGTGAGCTTCGGTGGGCGCTGGCTATTCGAGTTCCAGTTCTCACCCCTACACAGGTAGGTGTATTTTGGGTGCTATTTGTCTGGTGAACCTTTCATTTGAATTCTGAGTCTTATGATTGCTTTGCTTTTGTGAAAGACCCTTTGCGCCTTGGATCACCTTTGTTTTCTAAATTATGATTTTAATCCTTTTGTGTGTGTGATTTTCTGGAGTTGATAACTTATGTCGTTTATCATTTTATGGTATGCTTATCAGGTGGGGGAAGCTGCATTGTCCATTTTGCATAGCATGGTTGCCGCCCGGTCAGATCTAGATGATGCTGGTGAGATAGTCACCCCAACGCCTAGAGTGAAGCGTATCTTATCCAGCCCACGTTGTCTTCCACATATTACTCAGGTATCGCTTGATCTGTTTAGATCCCTAGCTTGTTTGAATGCCCTCTGTCTCTTTTGGTATCTGTTGGATAATTGTTTGACGACTTGTCGACTTCTATTGTGGTGTCACTGTTTTCCTCTCTGAATGACTAGACGTTTTATTTACATCAAGAATGCATGGTATGGGATCTATAATGAGAAGAGATTTGAGATGCTAATGATGTAGAATTTGAATGTAAATGACACATTTTGAATCATTGCTGGATATTGTATTTGATGAATGGCTTCAAAATCATGCGGTTGCTTCCTGCATTACCTATTGTACAAAGGCTTCATTTACTTGGGTGTAGACCACCATGCGTCAGCTATGGCTGTTTGAAGTTAAGTTTTAACGATCTTTATTTTAATTCATAACTGATCTGTCAACAAATCATAGTGACGTAGTTGACAGAGCACATATGTGAAGGGAGTAAACTCTTAGTTTGTAAGATAAGTTGTGCTTGAGTCATGCAATATATGTATATAGAATATCTCTCCTTTGTGACACCTCCTGAATTCATCACCATAAGTGAAAGGAATGAAGGTTTGGTTTGTAAGATAAGGAATGAGTGATAATTGAATCTTCGGTACAGTTATCTGACTTGTTTGTTAATGACAGAATGGGTGCAAAACAACCCTTCACGCCCCCGTCTTGCTTCCCCAATAGTGTTTGTGTATGTTGCTTTAACTCTTCTGAAAGGTGTAAACTTTCTCTCTGTTGACCAATCATAAAACTTATGGCTTTAACCACACTGGTTATTCATTATTTTGAACTGTGTACGTTTTGACCGGCTTACACTGTTCAAGATTTAAAACAGGATAAAGCTGAAAAGCAGCCACTCCTAGTGCAACAATCTTTGCAAAACATTGCACTTTTCTCGCAATATTTAAGAGAGAATATATGGTAGTGCGATACTGCAATTATAGTTATAAGATAACATTTTGGATTAGTTGACTATTTACGGGACATCATAAAATAGGAAAAGTGATAAATAGCTGGAGACGAAGGACCTAGGAAGTACATCACCAGTGCTCGTCACGGCATAAAATGCAAAAACGCTGGCAGGTAAGTTGAAGTCTCAAAAGAAAATCTACGGTTAAAATTCACAAGGGTAAGTTTGAACTTCATGAAAACTTGTAGCACTCTGTTTAATTCATTCCAAAACCCTGAAAGTAGAAGGTTTAGTTGTTTGTTATTAAGATACCCTTGTTTAAAAGGCATACGTCTCAAATATCTAAACACATAAATGTTGGTTCTTAAAACCAATTGTGTCATCTTAACAATTCTATTGTTTAGATGAACATATATTATTAACTTTGAACTTATGTGTATTGTCTTGATGTATCATACCTCTACAGGCTAGGATAGCAAGTAATAGTCATAGCTGTATACAGAATAGTAATGTGATTATACATGCTCCGTTTGGATTTAAATTCTTAGTGGCTCCATACAGTTGTCAAGGATGGGTCATTTTTTTCTGCCTCAAGATTAAGATCAAAGCTTATGCATCTATTCTCGAAAGTAGGCTCACGAAGTAGCATGTGATCGCCTCTAAGCCAATCTTATACCAGCATAGCAGTTTATGGGACAAGAGGAAGAAGATAAACAAGACGAGCAGCAACAAGAAGCTAATTCGCACTAGCAATATCATTTAATTCCATTCATCAGGACTCTCATCCTTAGCTTACATAAGTTTACCACCAACCAGAAATCCTATTTATGGGCTAGAGAGGTGCTGCTACACCCAACCCCAACCAACTAGGCATAGCACCCATAACTACCCACTTTCCCCGCTAGCAAAGTAGCACGGGGATGGGAATGTAAACTGGTACAGAGACGGAATACGGAAATTATACAAATGGCTACGACGAGGATACAACTCTACATTTTTTTAGGTGCAATCGATTTAAAATTTTATAAAATTGAAGATCGTGAAACAATAAAAATTTTAAAAAATACACGCCTTGAATTCCGTGCATTATAGGCCAAGAATATAAGAGTGTCAGATTATAACATAAAAGAAAAATAGCTGTCAGAAGTCAAGTAGTTGGACAAACGTGACCAATAAAGGTCATATAGGTAAAATAATACCACGTGCAACAAGGCAGAGATAAAGTAAAAATTATTCTCTCTTCTTCTTGCTTGTATTAGTGTAAGACCACTGAGATTCCTTACTCTCTCCTTCTTCTCTTCTTCAATTGTATATATGCTACAGTTGCTACTATTTCTCCCATTCTTCTGCCTCGTAAAAAGTTGACTTCTTTTTGAATTAAATATTTCAATTTTTGCTTTACAAGGACGCCCTTGAGAATTATCTTCTGTCCACAAGACATCCCCTTGAAGAATCTGGCCATTCCAATACCTTCCCCGTCTCGTCCCTGGTGGACATGAGACGACACTCCTCCGCCATACCCGTGCATCATAGTCTGCAAGTGCCAAGCCATGAGCACCCCACTAAGGGAACTTATATGCTTGGTAGTATTTAGGACATCATGCCTATATGTTTTGAATTCTCAGCTAGAGAAAGGAGGATAAAACCACCCACACATTGGTCCAAGCACCCACTAGCAGCCATACTTCTTTGATATAGGAGAACATGCATTTTGATGTTACTGAATGGTGGTTATTATCACTAAGAACATGATAGATGTGGGGTAGTTTCCCATTTTCCCTCCTCCCTTAATGTCAGAGTTTAATCTCTTAATGAATGAGGGCCACAACTCAACTTGTCGATGAACACCTTATAATCAACAGGTGCGAGAGGCATTGGATACCTACCACATGCATGCTACACCACTAGTGTTGAACACACCCACTAGTGATACCTTCCAATAATCGCCTAGAGGTTACAACCCCACTACTATAGGTAGCGGGCATTTCCATTAGGCCATGTCCCTATTTATCGGGCAGTGAACGTCACAACCTCTCATAGCTCCACATCTCATACTTTATAGGAGATATTGGCGATAATAACCTCTGCTATTCAAGAAGATACGAGAGCCATATGTGGGGTGTCTTAACTGCTCACTATCAACGCTTCTTTTTACTATGATCAACTTTCCTTTATTCTGGTAATTGTTGGTTAGTTATCCACTCATCATAACTTCCTCCCATGATGTACCTTAGGAGCCACTGGTTAACTATTGGGTAAATACCTACTTATGGTGATTTTCACCCATGTTGCCTACTAAGGCGTCATTCATGATGGTAGTTACCTAACCCTCTGTAATTTCAACTCATGTTGCCTAACCCAAGTTTCCTCAACATTTGGCTTCCCCTCCTCCTCCGTGGGGATTTGTGGCTTTTTGCCTAATACCATGTTAAGGACTTACCCCTATGCCTAACACATAGGGATCTTGGTATGGGTTGCTTGAGTGAGTGGTTCCCTTTGAAGAGGCTTATTTGCGCCCAAACAATATCGTTATGGAATTTTGATATGAAAGAAATGTAATAATATGTACTAGGCTTAGCCTATGTCTCTTTAGAGGTTCATACTACATTTCTAAGCTCATGATGGTCCATCTATGAGTAGTACACCAAATTCTGCATTTGGATTTTCATACATGGTCGCATCTATAACAAAGGCATTAGTGATTCGGTGTTATCATGGTCTTCTGCCATGGCATATCCTTGGCCTTATTAATGCTTCTCTCCAGTCCAATGTGGGATTGACCATGGACAAGGTAGAGCTAGTGTGATCATGCGATGAGGTCTGCCTTTGGGTTTGTGTGTTCACTTGTTATGAGCACGTCCTAGGACATGTCTGTGGAGGCGTGGACTCCTCCAGATGTGATCGCATGGGTGCATGTATATTCTCTTCATTTCCATGCTCTATTCGAGATGTATTTCTGGATGTCGTCATAAAGACCTTTCCATATGCTTATGGCATGGTATACACACTCCATGTAGGTCTGCATGGGGATTCCCTCCATTTCATTTAAGGCTCGGTCAACGCTCTTTTGAAATTGTTGACGTGAAAGCATCAATTATTCTTAGCCTGTTTAAGTTAACATGTGTGAAGTTTTTCATATGATGATTAGAGCACAGTAACCCTTTCTATTTTCCATCTGCTTGGCATTGTTATTTTCCAACTGGCTTTCTATTATCAATGAAATCCTATTTCTGTCTAAATAAAAATATGAATAAGTACGGACACCAAGATTTTCTAGATATAGCCTCCTGATGGTTCACTATGAAAAATTTGGTGGAATTATAGATTATATGATGTTATTTTATATGAGGCATTATTTGTGTTTATGAACATGTATGCATTGCTTGTCTAAGCATGATCCTTTTCTGAGTGCTGTTTGCACAGGCTTCAGGACCTGTATTGTCTAGTGTGCCCTGTTTGTTCTGCCTACAACATTGATTGTTACTATCCTGGAAAGTGGAAACCACATATACATTTGGCTTAGTAGCCTCTATGCTGAGGGTGTTGGGGAGTATTTTTAGAATTCAGGGTTTTGAACTCAATTAGGTGAAACATTGTGCATAAAGGTCCATTTGTTTGATGAGCAGTGATTATCTGTACTTGAAGTTTGAATATTATGTGTCCTGCTTTATTTGCATTACAATAAATGCTAGTATGATTCCTGTTAATTTCTGCAGATATTTAGACTTTACTGACTGAATACATAGTATGTATGTTTGTCTGTGTTTGTATGATAGGCTATGCTTTCGGGAGAACCAAATATTGTGGAGGCTGTTGCTGCCTTACTGAAGGCAATTGTTACAAGAAATCCAAAGGCTATGATACGGCTATATAGCACAGGGGCATTTTATTTTGCCCTTGCATACCCTGGGTCTAATCTTTTTTCAATTGCACAACTCTTCCATGTGACACATGTCTACCAAGCATTTCATGGCGGGGAAGAGGCAGCTGTTTCTTCCTCTTTGCCATTGGCAAAACGTAGTGTTTTGGGTGGTCTCCTCCCAGAATCATTGCTATATGTACTGGAGCGCTCGGGACCAGCAGCGTTTTCTGCAGCTATGGTCTCTGATTCTGATACTCCTGAGATTATTTGGACTCACAAAATGAGGGCTGAAAATCTTATTCGACAGGTATCATGGTCATGATTTTGTTTTGTACATGTTCCTTTTAATGTTTCGGGGATAAACCTGTAAAAAGTCTGTTGGAGTTCCTGTAAAAAAAAGAAAGTCTCTTGCTTGAAGATGGATTTATGTGAGTGCATACAGAAATGTTATAGTGTTGCTTTTTAGTACTGTTGTCTACCTAAAGCTCTTAGACTTATTACAGGTGTTGCAGCATCTTGGTGACTTTCCTCAGAAGTTGTCCCAGCATTGTCATGCGCTCTATGATTATGCTCCTATGCCACCAGTTACATATCCAGAACTAAGAGATGAAATGTGGTGCCATCGTTATTACCTCAGGAATTTGTGTGATGAGATCCGATTTCCAAATTGGCCTATTGTTGAACATGTTGAGTTTCTACAGTCATTATTGGCAATGTGGCGTGAGGAGTTGACACGGAAGCCCATGGATCTTTCTGAAGAAGAAGCTTGCAAGATATTGGAGATAAGTTTTGAGGATATATCAGCTGAGAATTCTCCTAAGACTCATTTTCCTGAAAATTTAGAGGAGAATGGTAGCTTGTCCAAGCAAATTGAGAATGTCGATGAAGAAAAACTGAAACGACAGTATAGGAAATTGGCAATCAGATATCATCCTGATAAGAATCCTGAAGGGAGGGAAAAATTTCTCGCGGTTCAGAAAGCTTATGAACGTTTGCAGGTAGGTCTTGAATTTATCTCTTGTTTGATCTACTTGTGGGCCTGTGGCTATAAACATTACATATATGGTAAACATAATGCCTTTCATTTTCTTCTGCTTGTTTATTAACGTTCAGCTCTCCAACAGTTTGGCTTGAATCTGATGCTTGGATATTTATTTTTTTAGGGTTTGTGACTAAGGAATTTTTTTTTGCTGCGAGTAACACTCTTATAGTTTGAAATATGTATAATATTTTTCACTGTAATCTGGTCACCTGTTAATTGGTGCGTGGTGACTGGTGATGAGAGAGGTTTGAAATGCTTAATGTATATATATTTAAGAAGTGGAATGCTAAACTGACTCTCCTTCTGATCTATCTCCCTGAAAATCTAGATCTTCTACAGCCATCCATGACTATGGATAGTCGGATGTAGCTCTTCACTAGCTTATTGCAGGGAACCCACTCAGACCACCGGGGCTGCTTACTTATTCTAGAAAGAGGAAGAAAGGAGTACAGAGTGGGAAGCACACATAACTAAATTAGTTACATGATATCAGTAAACAGGATTATACCACAGAAATATAGTGGACAAAAAGAATATAGTTTGTTAGAAATAGAGAAATGTGGCAAGGCTATATAAATAAAACTAATGAGATATCGTGGGATCTATTTGAAAATTATGCTTTGTATCTAGTCTCGGGGAGAGTCTTTAGCCTCTGGAATTGTTATGAGTTGTAATTGAGAGAGTTGCAGTAATTCTATCTATACAACTTCCTCCTTTTTGGCCTTGATCACATTCTTTATTCATTTTATGCTACACATTACTTGTTGAACTGCCTGATTCTAGGCCAATGAGACCAGGGTTTGGAAATATTTTCTTCAAACTTGTAGAAAACGCTGCAGAAGAATGCCTTACCATATATAAAGTTTTGAATTACCAAAATGTTAACATCTACAGCTTCCCCTTTTTGACGGTTTAGAATCACTTGTACCAGTCCTGTTTCTCATAAAGTTCTAGACAACTTGGCCTGCACCTATCAACTTAGTCTGATGATTATTACACATTGGGGTACAAACACTCGTAATTTTTTTTTTCTCTGTACTTGGTGAAAGTCTTTATGGGTTTTGTTTTTAAAATACACAGCCTTTACCAACAACTCTTAAACTCTGTTTTATATGTAGATAAAAGAAAAAAAAGGAATGAGGGCAGCAGTTATGCGGCCTCTGTTTTTCTCCAATTGGAATTATCTGACATTTTTGCATTCAGTTATTAGCTCATGCCTTGCAAATAGAATGATATGGAATGGCATGAGGGTTGGGATTGGAAGAGAGACAGATGGGTTAGAAGGGACAAAAATTATAAATTATCCCACTGATAATGTAGATTATGTAATTATGAGTGAGTCGGAAAAAGGGCATAAGATTGGGTTCAATCTCTATTCTTGTGCCACCCTCTAAAACATCAAACTAAACATAAATAGAGTTATTTTTTATTTATATTTTGATAAGGAAAGAAACACTAGGTCTGGCCCCGAGAATAAGATATTGTATCAGTTGGACTTAATAGACTCTGATACAAAGGAGAGATTGGTAGAAAACAAATTTGATTTGGAGGATAGTAGGATATAGTTGTCCAAGAGATGGGAAAACCTGAAGGTTATGGAATTATGTAAATAATCTAATGATGAGATTGCTTGTATAATTCCGTGTTTTATAATACAGTGTTTCACAAATGAGGAACTATGATTTATGACCATCTTGAATTTGCCCATGTGACATGCTTTTTCAGTACACATTAATGTGATTTACAGGTGCCATGGTTTTGCTTAACCTTCTTAGACTATAGTTGGACACTTGGGTTTTTTGTTGCCATGTCTAATGGTAATAAAGGGGTAGGCCATTGAAACTGGAGCAATGGTATAAGAATCTAAAAGTAGGCCATGTATATCATCTTTAAAGACTTGTTATTATGTACTTTTGTGGGTAAACATCCACTTCCTCTGTGCTTGTATACTGCCTGATGACGTCCTGTCTCTTTGGTGATTTGTTTGCATATTAATTAATAAATTTTAATGGCTTCCATAATGACAATGGATGGAGCTATCTTGTGCAGTATTTTGATCACTTTACCTGATGTGACTCCTGTAGGTTTCTATGCAAGGTTTGCAAGGTCCTCAGGCATGGAGGGTGTTGCTTTTATTGAAGGGACAGTGTATCTTATACAGACGATATGGAAGTGTTCTGGAGCCTTTTAAGTATGCTGGCTATCCAATGTTGCTGAATGCAATCACTGTGGATAAGACTGATAACAATTTTCTCTCATCTGATAGAGCGTCACTTCTCGTCGCAGCCTCGGAGCTTACTTGGCTCACGTATACCAGCTTTTCTCATCATGTTACAATTATGTATATTACTTGTATAATATTTGATGTATTGCTTGTGTTTATTAAGTCTTTGCATTTCTCTTTGTAGATGTGCATCTTCCTCTTTAAATGGGGAAGAGCTTGTGAGGGATGGAGGGATACAGCTTCTTGCAACGCTTCTTTCTCGTTGCATGTGTGTTGTGCAGCCAACTACTCCAGCTAGTGAACCATCTGCAATTATTATCACAAATGTGATGCAGACATATGCTGTTTTGAGTCAATTTGAGACTGCTAGGGTTGAGATGCTTCAACTGTCTGGTCTGATTGAGGATATTGTACATTGCACTGAACTTGAGCTGACTCCTGGAGCCGTTGATGCTGCTCTTCAGACAATTGCTCATCTTTCTGTATCCTCTGAGCTACAACATGCACTGATAAAGGCAGGGGTACTATGGTATGTGATTGAACTGGCACATTTGCCTTTATTCTTTCTTTTAAAAGTGATAGATAGATGTTATAAAGACAACAAATGGGTGTCATGCACTTACAGAAGGAGAGGGAAGGACATAAAATTTGTGCTCTTGAACTAAAGCAAGCTATGTACAATATCTAGAACATCAAGAATTGCCGAGAAGCTAAAACTCGACTCTAGTGTGATAGCATCACGTGGGGAGGCTACATCCTCAATTTTTTTTTCTTGTCAGTCACACCTCCAAATTGCAAATGGAACCGTCTTTCATACTTGAGCAAGCTATCCGGCTTCCACATTTTCTTTTATTGACGAGAGCAATGGCTGTAATTTGGTCCTTGCAAGAAGCGATGACGGTTAAGGGGTAGGGGCAGATTGGAGGGGAGGAGGGCTGGTTGGTTGTATGGGGGATGCCTACCAGCAGATATAAGATAGAGACCAGGTTGACAAGAGCCGTGAGATAAAAGGGAAAAAAGATATAATAAGATGGACAAAAAGAGATGTGGGTTTACCTTTGAAGTTTAAATTAGTGCCTGTGCCCTATTGAGATTAGCTGATTAGACATGGAGTATAAATCAGCATTTGAATCATCTGCTTATAGAACTTTTTTGTTACAAATGTAGTGCAACTTTGTCATGATGAGTAATTAGTGAATCACTGAGTTGTTGTAAATTTTAGGTACCTTTTGCCATTGTTGCTTCAGTATGATTCTACAGCAGAGGAGTCTGATATGACTGAAACACATGGCGTTGGTGCTAGTGTTCAAATTGCTAAAAATTTACATGCTGCTCGAGCATCTGAGGCTCTATCAAGGCTAAGTGGTCTGTGTACAGATGGGATTCCAGCACCATATAACAAGGCTTCAGTGCTTGCCCTTCAGGCTTTGCTGACTCCTAAGCTGGCTAGTATGTTGAAGGAACAATCCCCAAAAGAACTGCTATCAAAATTAAATTCCAATTTGGAGTCCCCAGAGGTAAATACCTTTTTCTTACCTTGATATATCATCTTTAACTTACTACCGGCTCTCTTTATATTAGGAAAAGGTTAAATGGATGTGATTAATGGCTCGTTATATCATTGCATGGCTTGTGAATGACTCTATCTTGATACATTCCCGATTTCTTTCATAGTATCCTCGACATTTTAAAAAAGAAAAGAAAGAAAAAGTAGGTAAAATATTAAAAAAAAAAAAAAAAAAAAAAAAAAAAAAAAAAAATATATAATAAAAAAAAAAAAAAAAAAAAAGTTATGTAAAAAAAAAAAAAAGAATAAAAAGGAAAGTGTGTAGATTAAAATGAAACGGAGGGAGTATGTTACTAGAAGTCTCGACAATCCCAGTTTTTTTCCTTTTCTTTTTTTCCTCTCCATTTATTTCACGTGGTTAATGGGTACCCACCTTCTAATAAATTGTTACTCACGTGATTCTCTCTCCAACCCTCCCCATTCTTTTAAACCTCTTTTCTTAATTGTTTTTTTATGCTTATATTTGAGTTATTTTACTAAAAATTTAGTACCAAAAATAAAATAGAATAAGAATGAATAATAAGAAACTATTTTTGTTTTTCTTTCTACTTTTTTTAGGTTGATTTAATTTTGTGCTTAGTACTTTTGAACTTTTGCGATAGTTTAGGTGATGAACTATGCTATCTTATATCCTTCTTTGCATATTTAGTGTAATTATTATGTTGTTTTAGTAGTAATATGTTATATAATTGATTTTTAAAGATTTTGGCCTCAAAGGTGCGCCTCACCTACGAGATGCGTGCGCCTTGCGCCTTAAACTAAGGATATTTTGACCGCCTTTGGTCAAGTTAACCCAGATTATTACCATGACACTCACTTAGTAAAATAAGAGAATCAAACACAAAATCCAAATCTAAAAATAAATAAAATTACTAACCTAATTGAAATATTGTTTCAAAACATATATTTCTTAGAATCAAAATACTACCTGATGTATAACTAAGTGATTATTACGCAGTCAGTGTCCTCTCCTTGAAATTCACAACAATATATGCAGCTTGAGAGTTGAGACCAGGGAAAAAAAACGCGGCCGTAGTAGCTTCGCGGGAACGATCGCGTTGTCACGGAAACGGCTTATAACGGGGAAATAGAATGTTTCGCGGCGTGAATTTTTTAAAAAAAATTCATATTAAAATGTTTTAACCTTATTTGCATTGTTTTAGTTTATAAAGCATTACTACAACATAATATAATCAAATCTATTAGAATATCATGTTTCATCAACTATATAATTAAATTATAAAAAAAATTTGGCCAATGCTTGAAAAGAACGAATGTAACGGGGATAAAAGTGTTCTAACGCGGCAATTTCGCGTGACGGAATGGACAACGCGGCGAGAAGTATGTAAAATTTTATTATGGCATTCCGTAACGGGATTTCGCGGAACGGCAAATCCAAAATCCGTTACAGAACGGCCACGGGAGAGTTTTCCGTGGTTGAGACATAGTACACCTAGGCACTCTTGACTAATAGTCTTGAGTCTTGACAACTATTCGACTTGCAAACTGTAGTGGTATGCCTCCCACCATGAGACAAGTCACAGGAACGACTTAACATCAGCAATGTTGAGTACAAAACCAATTGTCGAAGTAAAAGATGTTATGATCTATTAGTATTAACCTAATATGTAGGTGTTTACACTAAATGTGTACAAGTCTCAGGGTAACTTCCTTCATCCATTCTAATGTATGGTCACTCCCTTACCTTTTTTTTTGCCAATGATTAAATAGTATCTCATCCTGGCTGTTGCCACAAGTCTCGAGAGTTGCTTTGGAAGTATGGCCTGAATTCTGACTGAATATGATAAAGCCTAGGCTAAGGTTTGTAGACATCCCTCTCATGTAGTCGTCAACCTTCTTCCCCGACTCCCTGTCGTTGCTGAACGAATCGAGGAACTTAAGACATTTATAAAACAATAAAACTTTCTCAAACCATATCGTAATCTAATTGACTAATTGTGATACTCCTTCCATCCCATATTAATCGATGCACTTCCTATTTTCATCCGTCCCACATTTAATTGATACACTTCCTAAAAGGGCAGGTCCCACTAATTTAATATTATTTCTCTCTTTATGGGAAACCCAACAATAGTAAAGAAACATACCCACACTCTTACTTCAAAAATTTTAGGCTCTACAATCTAGAAACTAGTAAGAAAAAAAGTACCCCACTACCGACTACCAACAAGAAAATAAAAAAGTCAAATAAAGCTTCTAAAATTGTATGCCGATCAAGTCAAACTGTATCGATTAATATGGGATGAAGGGTGTTTTTTTTAAAAAACAATTTCATTTTTCAAGAATAACGACAAGAAAATAAAATTTTGAATCATGTTAAAAGTTTCTTTTTTTGTGAAAGAATATTTCGTAATCAAAATTGTTTAACTTTCAAGTACTCAATTAAATCGCTTAAGGCAATGGGAAAGAGAAGTTGACATGAAGACAAAGCTCTTGATGGAGGTCATCATCACCAAACATTATTCACTATACTTTTGTCTAATGACAATCCAACATTATCAGTTCAATAATTTAAACATGATTTGCCTGTTTATTGGCTTTGGACATGTTTTCTATTTCTTCCACTATAAGTAAACTTGGATCTGATTCGGATAGTATCACATGGGTAGTTATTATGAGAGGAATAGTAAAAGAGGAAAGAAAGAAGTAAATCTACCCCAGAAAAGAAATAGGAAAAGAACAAAGAGACTGCAAATAATAAGATTATAAACATATTGACATGCTTATCATCTCAATTAAAGCAATTTTAAATCCAAATTCCAAGTAAAAAAATTTGACGTATCTGTGCGAAGTTATATCATACTCCCTCTATAAACTTCTGATCCATCTCCTTCAGTTTGTCTCAAGTGACTTCGTTTTTGTTCCTTGAGATTGGGTCCACTACGTATAATAATGTTTTCTTTTCCTTCTTTTCTTTTTTATTCTTCTTTCTCCGTTCTCCTCTCAAGCATTATGGTCTTTCTTTCTCTCATCTCCATTGAAGACAATAAACAATATCCACCAACTTATCTATTTATTCACCTCTACGTAACTAAGTCTCATCAACCTTTTAACTTCACATAAAATTAATCTCTATCGATTAATAAATTTGTGAATTAGTAGATTGCCTGAAGTTATTTACTTATAAATTCTATAATTCCATAACTCTGTACCATATCATTAGCGCTATTTCTTTAACAAGACTTTTAAAACCTAGGTGGGTGAGGTTTATGTTCACTTTATTTAAGCCATATCATTAGCCCAATTTCTTTAACAAGATGTTCAGCCTAGGAGTGCTGAGGTTTACGTTCACTTGCCCTTTCATTTGCAGAACACGTCTTTTAAACATTAAGCTAATATTTTGGATGTGATATTTTGAGTTTGAGCCTTAATCAACAAATCTTTAAACCATGGAATTAATAGTGAGCCATTCCCTTACAGAATGTTCTTGACATAATGGTGACTTGCTTGTGGATTCTAAAAGGTCCTTCGTTTTCATGTACAGGTTATATGGAATTCTTCAACACGTTCGGAACTGTTGAAGTTTGTTGAGGACCAGCGTACATCACAGGGTCCTGATGGCTCATATGATCTAAAAGATGCTCATGACTTCTCGTATACTTCTCTATCCAAGGAGCTCTGTGTTGGTAACGTTTACTTGAGGGTCTATAATGACCAACCAGATTTTGAGATCAGTGAACCAGAAGCTTTCTGTATTTCCCTAGTGGATTATATATATTCTCTAGTACATGCGCAAAGCACTGCAGCTTCTTTACTTGCCAGTAATGAAGATCTGAGTATCTCCACAGATAAATCTAAATCAGCAAATGAAATGGAAGATCCATCATATGGTCAGCAGACAAGCCCTGATGATTCTGTAGTCATCTCTGATGAGAGGGTCTCACAGGAGGATGATTCAAGTATGCTGAAACATCTTCGCTTCGTGTTAACTTCGCTTAAGGTAAATCAATTTTTTTTATAGGAATAATGTGTGAGCCTGCAGTTAATTGTATTCACAATAAATTACTTGTGTTGCAGAACCTGCTGACTAGTAATCCAAATTTGGCTTCCGTTTTTTCCATCAAGGAAAGGCTGTTGCCTCTGTTCGAATGTTTTTCTGTTTCTGATGCATCCAATACTGGCATTTCTCAACTATGCTTGAATGTGCTGTCTCTCTTGACTGCCTATGCTCCCTGTTTAGAAGCTATGGTTGGTGATGGATCCAGTCTTCTTCTCCTACTCCAAATGCTCCATTCTTCTCCAAGCTGTCGTGAAGGAGCTCTTCATGTTCTTTCAGCCTTAGCAAGCACATCAGAACTCGCTTGGGCTGCTGCGAAGCATGGTGGAGTAGTTTACATTCTTGAACTTCTGCTGCCATTGCAAGGTAATATTGGACTAGCTAGAATTAGAGTTTGCTCTAAGGTGGCATTTTTTTAATAGTGACTTGATCTTGTGCAGAAGAAATTCCCTTGCCGCAGAGAGCTGCAGCCGCCTCTTTATTAGGAAGGCTTGTTGGCCAGCCAATGCATGGCCCTCGAGTTGCTATAACATTGGCACGATTCTTTCCGGATGGTCTGGTATCAATTATCAGAGATGGTCCGGGTGAAGCTGTGGTTTCTGCCCTTGATCAAACAACAGAGACACCAGAACTTGTCTGGACACCAGCTATGGCAGCTTCCTTATCTGCGCAAATTGCTACTATGGCTTCAGATTTGTATAAAGAACAGATGAAGGGTCCAGTTATTGACTGGGATGTACCTGAACAAGCATCGAGCCAGCAAGATATGAGAGATGAGCCACAGGTATGCAATCCTGCATTCATAATGTAATTTGTATAGTCTTTTGTTGGTGAATACATTGATATTTTGAACACAGGTTGGAGGAATATATGTAAGACTATTCTTGAAGGATCCCAAGTTCCCTCTTAGAAACCCAAAAAGATTTTTAGAAGGTCTCCTCGACCAGTATGTTTCGTCTGTGGCGGCTACACATTATGATACACAAGCTGCTGATCCTGAACTCCCTCTGCTTCTCTCCGCTGCACTTGTATCACTGCTCCGGGTACACCCTGCTCTTGCAGATCATGTAGGATATCTTGGGTATGTGCCAAAGCTCGTTGCTGCAATGGCTTATGAAGGAAGGAGAGAGTCCATGGCTTCAATTGATGTTAAAACTGGAAGCTATGATGCTGATGGTAGTTACGATACTGAAGATGCTTCATCACAGCCTAATAAACAAACTCCACGAGAACGTATTCGTCTTAGTTGTTTGCGTGTGTTGCATCAGCTTGCAGCTAGTACGACATGTGCTGAAGCTATGGCTGCAACCAGTGTAGGGACTCCTCAGGTAACTTGGTTACATTGCCATCTCTTCCCGCTTGACCCCCGTCCCCAAAACGTCTTAACGATAAACACGCAACAATGTTAATGTTGTGATATGGTCTGTTCTCTTTATCTTTAATGAGGTAGACTGTATTATGTACAATAAGATGATATTTGCTCTTCAGTGCCATCATGCTTGTGAATTCTCTTTCACTGAAATGTCTTCATAAACTGTTTCTTATAGTGTGGCACATGTTTCAACATGCGCACTTCTAATACTTGATGTACTTTATTATATCTATGCTGAAACTTGTATTAATAAGGAGAACTTACCTTTATGTGAATATTAGCTCTTTCAATATAACAATCAAGGCCTTGAAATATGTTCATGGGTTCTATCTTTTCACTTCTTTATCTTTGCAGGTGGTCCCACTTTTGATGAAAGCCATCGGATGGCAAGGTGGAAGCATATTGGCCCTTGAGACTCTCAAACGTGTTGTAGTTGCCGGAAATCGTGCCCGGGATGCACTTGTGGCACAAGGGCTAAAGTAAGTTTCTGAAGTTTTAAATTGCTTTTGGGCAACAGTTAAATGGTGAATGTCTTATGATGGACTGATGCTTGACTTCCTTTGGCTCCTATCTTTGCTGGTAGAAGACATCTTGTGTTTTAGTGTGGACTAGCTTGTAAGCTCGCACATGGACAAATGGGATCAATAATAATTATATTAGTTGCAGTAATTATCTATAGGAAAGATATTGAATAGACTAAGTTTGATTTCAAAATATATAAAATGAAAAGGAGAAGAGTGTAATTAATAAACCTTTGGAATCTATTGCAAATGGATGTTGTTTCAAAGTTTTTTTTTTCACAATGCTACATATATTATTTTGTGTATAAAGAAATTATATTGAATTTAGTTAATTTTCTCAAATGGTTTATTGAAACTCAAATTCTATTTTTCTCTAATCATAAAATCTTTCTTTCTTTCTTTTTTCACAAATTCTACTAATGTACTCCCTCAATCCCCCAAAGGATTTCGCATATCTAATCTTGGCACTATTTATAAGGAAAGAGAATCTTCTAAATTATTTCCAATACATAAGAAAAGACATAGTCATGTGAGGTGTTGTTTGATTCATCTCAACGAACACATTACTAAAATCAAACTTTCATAATTTTTACTAATATGTAATTAATGATATTAATGATACAAAATATGCATTGGCAAACGTGAAAAGGAGAAATGGAAATCCTTTGGGGAACGGAGGGAATATTATTCTAAATAATATTTTCTGGCATGCCATTACTTACATGTGCAGCATTCTGTGCTCCGAAAAATTCAGGTTTTATAAAAATATTTTCATGTGTATTTTTTCTTTTGCTTCCTTTTAGAATAAGGTTGAATGGTTGATCATCAAGTTTTATGGGAATTAAACTCTCAACTGTATCAAATGTTGTGAAAATACTATGGCATCTGGCGTAAACTGGAAACCATTCACCAATTATTTGAATGTTGGCAGGTCTCTTTGTATGTCTTGTCCGGAAAGAGGACTCAATGATTATTGTTCACTTGTGTTAGTGACCATAGCCCTAGGTTAGACGTAGAGCTGGCGAAAGCCGACCTTGCCCACCAACCCAGCCCATCTGACCTGAATATAGCAGATTGATTGAGGATTTCAAGCGGTTTAATTAAAGGGGGTCAACTGTTTGACCCATTTAATTAAATGGGTCAGAACATGTTGGATCCACTTTGACCTATCTAAGTAAATGGGGTTGAAATTTTCAGCCTAAAGTTTATCCGCCTAACCCCTATGATTAGATAGGTCAGGTAACCTGTGGATGTTTTCTTGCAAATACTAGTCTTGGGAGTAGGTTGGTAAAACTTGTATGTAGGTTGTTTCATTTTACTTGCGACCAGGTAGATTATTAAGAAAGAGGAGAGAAAGTAGTTTGGTAAACTTTGTATGTATGTACCAAAATTCAATAATCTGCGCAAGTTCAAGAAAAATTCTGTTTTGATTGCTAAAAAATGATATCTGGATTTTAACTTCAAGTCTGTCAAAATAGAATAAGTGTTAGAGGAAATAGAACTTGAATGGGTCAACAGGTTCATCTATTTATTAACAGTTTAGGTTGGGTTGAATTTTCTCAACCTATTTGTGTAAACAGATCGGGTCCGAATGGAGATATTGAGGGAATCTGAACCTGTTTATGCCAACTTGAACCTAACCCATTGCCATTTTAACCCTAGGTATCCCAATTTCTAAACCCCCCCTCCCCCTCCTCCTCCCCCCCGCACCCCCTTCCCCTAAAAAAAGATAGAAAGATAAGAAAAGGTGTTAAACCATAAAAATGACGAATAAACAAGCAAAACAGATCCCAAAAGCATCTTTTGGATATTCCAAACACTTCCTTTTTGCCATCAATGTGTCATTTCTCTCTTTTCCTGAATGGGTTTCCTTGTAATCAGTTTTTCTTGCTTTTTTTATCTAGATCAGTTTTGTTAAGCAATTTTAAAACTATTTGATGACAGGAAAGCCTGGTAGGGTACCAAAAGATTTGTTTCTTGTGGATTATTAAAAGCAGCTTATTATACAACTTGCTCACATGTCCCTGTTCCCTTAGGCAACAAATCTGGTTTATCTTGCTGAACAGAAGTTATGACATCAATCTGTTTTAATTTGGAAGTTTTGGCTTTTTAAATGGCTGACAAAGATAAAGAATGAATCGTTTCTAACTTCAGAGGTGGGAAAAGTGCAACGTCTCTGAGCTGCTTTCATATATTTTGTGGAAAAAAAGAACAATTGTAAAATGTGTTACTAAATGCTCCTTTTAGTGAATTATTTACTTTTTTTGTGGCCTTTGATTTTCTTTTTGCCTGGATAAATAAGGTTCAATTAGTATTCTTATCAGTGCTTTCTTGTTTGTTAAGGGTTGGTCTTGTTGAAGTTCTTCTTGGTCTTCTTGACTGGCGAGCTGGTGGAAGGAATGGTCTTTGCTCACAGATGAAGTGGAATGAATCTGAAGCATCAATTGGCCGCGTGCTTGCTGTTGAGGTTTGTAGTTATTCTATGTTGTTTGTTTATCACAAACATAATTTCTTTTGAGCTCAACTGGAAAACTATGTCACCCTGTTTACCCAACAGGTCATGATTTTGTTGACCTCTCTCATTATATACCATGAACCACACATCTTTCTGTTGTGTGCTTTACTTTAAATGAATGAGACGTCTTAACTGGCAAACCATATTCATAGTTTTGCAAAAGCAATAGCTTGCAAAGCTTCACTTACTTTTATTGAGGGTTATTCAATAAAAGTTCATGATTGAGAAAGATAGTGTTTAGAAAATGGGTGGGTGTGGGGGTTGATGTGGGGGTTTCACACTCTTAAAGCGACAAGTTTGTAGAGCCTTGAGGCGCCAGTGACTAGATGGCCTTCCAGTGACGTTGAGTTATGCTGCATACTTGCATCTGTTTGTGTGCATCTGTGTGAGTGAGAGAGAGAGAGAGGGGATGAGCTCCTCATGCAGGGTGTGTTTGAACTATATCTCAAGTAAACACATCCTGGGTCCCAAACCATACCTGAGTGATGTGCTAGACTGAACAATTTTCACTAAAAGGAGCCTAGTATAAGGTATACATCCCAGTTGGGAAACAAGCTAAGGGTCAGCTCCATAACTATAGACACTTTGTGCAACTATTTTTTTTCATAGCAACTGAGGTCTGACTTCATGTCAGCTTTCAGAATCGTTTCCTGTTATGGCCACTCTTCACAAATTAGATATCTCTGTTACCAGGAGATCAATTTATACTCTCCAACATCATAGACAGCTCTCAGCTCCTTTTTTCTTTAAAAAACAAATACTTAATTTTTTTTTTCTTTTGTTGTGCTTGTATCCATTTTCCACCAATGCCAGCTCATCCTTATCCATTTTAGAAATTTGTTGATGAATCTGAGCAAAGAGTGTCCTACACTTCGCTATAAGCACATCCCAAGTTTGCTTGCCAGTGGAGTCATGTCCTACACTTTGCTATCCTACATGACCTACTCCTAGTTAGAGCTACTGTGTTCCACACTTCCATGCAGTTAAAGACATCATTTCTTTCAGATGGAAACTTCTCGGTGGCCACAGCAAAGTCTGCATATTTGCTCCACCCTCTTCACAGTACTTTGAAGCCTCACAGAGACTGAACTCCGAAAAACCTCCATCATCCTAATTGACTTTTTTGGTCATGACAGAAGTATTCTTAAAATTTTGAATTTGTTTTGAGTTGAGTTGCCATTACTTTTTTTTTTTTTTGTTATAGAAGTACTGTAGTAGATTTACAGATTTCACAAAGTAAGTTGGAATAGGACAACCTCTTTGAAATGGAGGTTATTTGATTCTGATATCAATTTTGGATTATGATAGGAGTTTAAGCTAGCGGTTTCTCCTTCTACTTTGATTATACCTATATCTATCTGTAATTTTATGACTCTAAAGTCTGTACTTAGTGTTTGATTTTATGAGAATTTTTTTGTGCTATTTCCATAATTATGTCTCCATTTAGTGAAAACAAGGTATAAAGTACCTTTATTTGGATGAAATCCAATCGATGGTAGCTAATACAGAGTTAGGACAGGACTTTACAAAGTTCAGAGTACTTGTGGACTCAAATTTTATGAAGTATTGCTGAAATCCAAATTAGGAGTTCAAAAATTAAAAATTCAGTTGAATAAGTGAAAACAATGAGATGGATGAGATTAATATTCAAATCTTTTTTCTTAGAACGTATTGATTTGAACCCATAAATGGGGTGCAGTTCCATAAGAGGCATATAGAAATTATTGTACGTCAAATAACATCAAAAGTCTTGGTTGCATAGTTCATAAATTTATGCAGGTGAATGTTTGAACTTTATTAGTTTTAGAGCATGACATCTATGCAATTATGCCTATCTACCTCTGTTGCGGCTTTCTCTGGATTCAAATCTACATATGGGCTATCTCTTGAAATGAAGATTGCTTGATTTTAGTGTCAAAGTAATAGGTAGGCTTTATATTTTTAATCAGATAGGATTTAATATTGGCCTCAAGTGAACTTAGCAGGATTGGATTCATGGGTAATTGAGTAATTCAGACTGAATTTGTACTCATTCATATGTGTTTTGACTACGAGCAACTGTGACTTACTGTGCTGCATGTCAGTACTGGGCATGTTTTACGTGGAACTTCATCCACTGCTATGTAGATATGTCAAGCACTCCAGTACTGCGCTCTTGTGTGTCTGATGTGGTACGAGGTTGGGTACTTTTTTCGGTTAAAATAACTAATCTGGAGATGTAAAGTGTGACAGAGACCGCACCTAAGCGTTTATGAGCCTACTATTAGTCTGCTAATAATCAAGCTCATATGACATCATCGAAATTGATTATAGGTTCGAGTTTTAGCTTTCAATAGAGCTATGACCTGTATCTAGGCTCAGTTCTTTTAGCAATTAGAGTGATCGAGCGTAGCTTATGTTTCAATTAAGATGAGTTTTGTGCGTTCACAGTTCTCTAACGCTTGACTTTAATAAACTCAATTATTCTCTATATAGATAGTGTTACAGTATCTATACGACAATACAAGTAAAGATACATAGTGTACCAATAATTACAGTGATTTAAAAATGAATTTATGGAAAAAAAATTAAGTGCAACACTTTGAGTTTTGCACTATCCACAGACCTCTCTTTGACCAAATTTCTTTTACTGATTTATAAAAATAGAAATTATCATTTAAAATGTTGTTGGATTTGTTTCAATGAATGTTTTTGTAATATCAACTTTTTATAATTTTTATAAGTACATGATTAGAGAAATTAATGGTCAAAGTTGTGCTTGGCAAGCGTGAAAGTCAAAATGTTGCACTTTGGAAACAGTGGAAGTATAACTTTGATGAACAACTGAACTAGGTTTAAGCTATTCATTTATATATAATAAATGGGCCTTTTGTTCTTGAACATGAATTAACAAGGCACTCATGAATCGTGTTTGTGAACGAACAAAGTGTTCATGAAAAATTTATATTCACACTACCCCTAGCAGCACTTCCCTGTACTGGATAAATGATAACCTTTTAACCGCAGGAAAAATTTTGGCTTTAAAATTGATCCAGTGAGGTCAAATTCACTTCAACAGTTCTGTTACACAATGTTTGGCACATATTCTGTTACACAATGTTTGGCACATATTCTACTTGTTATGATTGTCTAACATATGTTTTATCTTTTATGCTGCTGATCCAGGTATTGCATGCATTTGCCACAGAAGGAGCTCACTGCAGTAGTGTGCGTGAGATATTAGATGCCTCTGATGTAAGTTTGAATTTTTTTGGGTATCTTTCTCTTCTGATGGGGAGGTGGGTTTGCATGACACTCAGTTACTACACCGAAGAGTGAAAACATTGGGCTGAAAGCTACAAAAATAAAGCCAGATGAACTAAGCTTTTGAATTAGTACTTGTAGGAACAATGAAGCTTTTGTAGTATATAAAATTCTGACTCCCTCCTTTCCACACACACACACACTATATATATATAATGATTCATGACATTGTCCTAAAGTCGATTAATGTAATTGCTGGCACCAACTGATGGTGATACGTATATCTAATTCTTCCATTTAAGGTACTTCAGTGGCCTGTCTGGCCTATGTACATACAATATTATTAAGGGGATGTTCTTGAAAGTTGCTGCATGACTACCTTTTGCAGGTATGGAGTGCTTACAAAGATCAAAGGCATGACCTCTTTCTTCCTTCTAATGCCCAATCTGCTGCTGCTGGTGTTGCTGGCCTAATTGAGAGCGATTCTTCAAGACTGACGCATGCCCTAACTGCACCTCCGTCACAACCTCCCATAGCAAGGTCACCTCCATCTGCAACTAATGGAGTGCAGGACCTGTACCAATAATGACAAACAATAAGAACGTTCTGTGATTTTTCCTGATCCTTTTTTTTTTTTTTGTGTATAGCTTATTGTACAGTCTCTTTTTGTTTTATGGTTTCCCTCTTTATTTTTGGTGGGCCCAATCTTGTTCGGATTTGAGTGATTTCACGCTGAGATCAGAGGAATTTGTATAGGTGAACACTGAGTTTTGTAAATTGTATCTTCTTTGAAGTTTACTCAATAGAAAAGTAAAACTAGTTGGAACATGATAGGGTAATTGTGAAGGTTGGCAACGCTGGAGACATAGAAAGAACATAAAATTATTTTGGATTTTTCGGTGACGTTATCTCTCAAAAATGTTGGACTTGATATTTTCAAAAGCATTACATAGAATTTGTGCTAGAAAGACTAGGTAATAGAGAACATTGGTTCTCTAAGAGTCCTTGCTTGAACTATGTTTCTGGTAGCTACGGCACTACTGCACTTGTACTGTAAATTATTTTGAGCATCCAAATTGAGAAAATTCATACAATCCCGTTAACTAATTAAAGTTTGAAAGGCATCGTCCTCCAAGCTAAAGCTTCTGCAGTTGAGAATGCTTCTGGTCTTTGTTTTATCGGCTTAAGGAATGCCCTGCAATTCATGGTGTAACTTGTTGGGCTCCATTATGGCATGATTGCAATTCGATTCTATTGCTTTTTCTTTCAATTGTTCGTTTAAATGCTCATAAAACCTGCTTGATTTCCAAGATTTCAGCTTTGACAACCTCTATATTTTATGACTATTGTTTATATCTTTTTATTTTGTAATCTCATAGTATAAAACTTGATAAGTTATGTGGTAAAATAATGGATTAAAATTTGCTCCGTTGCTAACCTTGAAGCCAAGGTTCTGGACTTGTGGCCTTATGGGTTTATGGCATTTCATAGTTTTTGTTACAATGAAATTTTATATTGGTGATTCCCTTTTTCAATTTTTGGCTTAATCTTGCGTAGATCTATGAAATCATGTGATTTGAATTTCTTTTTGCCAAATTTCAATCCCTTTCAGCCATTGTAATTCCTCTCCAAAGTTTTCGTGTGTTTTAACGAGTGGTTGAAGATGTCAATTGTCATAGATGAAAGAGTGTGATAAATAAAAGTAAAGATTCTCAAAACCATCTAAGTTAAAAAATAAGAAGGAAATCATTTCATGAAACTAATCCTAAGTTTTCAGTGACATAATCGATGTCACCCCTAAACACTAATACAATGTCAAGTTATCCTTGATATTTAATCACTTTAGATAATTGCGTTATTCACCAAAAAAAAAGGTTTGTATGAGGTTTTGAACCCCTAACTACTTAGAATATAATTGTCCAACTATCAAGTTTAAATCCAATTTGTAAACAAACCCTAAGGTTAAGTAGATATAACTTACTCTCTCATTAAAAGTTTATATAAAAAGTTCAAAACATATAGTTGTAGAATTACATAACACAGTACAAAGTGAAGAATGGAGTATGTTAAATTGTTAACTTACCATCTCATTTCACATAGCGAACATATGGAGTATATTAGTTTATTTTTCTAATGCCACAACAAGGAATTTCAATTATTTGTTCTTCAATGACTAAAAACCAAGAGAAAGACAAGGCAGTGATGCACAATCAAATCAAAACTAATGGACTAATGAAAAAGAATCATCTAAATCCTACAACTTTTAAAATTAACGCATGTAAATAACCCGGGCATTGCGCGGCACCCAACCTGGATAGACAATATTAATTTGGAGAAAATTGTCGCATATATCTGTGAAATTCAAGACTTCACTAAGTAAACAAATATAATTCGGGGCGACATTGAAGATCTAATTAAATACGTAGGGTGGTTTCAAAACATAAATTTAGCAGAGGTGTCATTTATTTTATATTTTTAATGAAATAGGTGTGATTTAATTAACTTTCACTTAAGGCAGTATTTTCATATTTCAGCTAATAAATCCTTTTTTTTATTTCAATTTAATTAAGACTTCACTAATTAAACAAATAATAATTCGGGCGACACTGAAGATCTAATTAAACACATAGGGTGGTTTCAAAAAACAAGTTTAGTAGAGGTGTGATCTAAATTTTTTTTTTTTTTTTTTTTTTTGACGAAATAGATGTGATTTTTTTTTTTTGACGGGATAGATGTGATTTAATTAACCCCCACTTAGAGCAGTATTTTTCCTATTTCGGCTTATAAATCCTTTCTTTTATTTCAATTTAATTTTATTGACATTTTCTCTTAGCTTCGTTACGACGCTGGGTTTCCAAATTCATTGCAAATTCATGCCCGAATACACAAAACTCCCCTTCCGTCTTCAGTCTTCAGTCTTCAGTCTTCAGTCATCCGTGCTTTCTTCCCACGCTAACGCACATCTCTTCAGTCCATATAAATACTTTCACGGTTTCACCCTAAATTCACTTTCTCTCTCCTCATTTACCCTCTCTTCATCTCTGCATGATTCTCGAAAATCCCATATCTTAATTTCTCTTTTACTAGTAAGTAGTTTTCCCACTTCATGCTGTTGCTGTTCTTATAATAATGTCTTTGATATTTTCTTGCTGTACTAATTATTATTTTGTTCATTTTTCTTTGTTTTTTCAGCTCTAATGTCGACATTTTCATCTCTTACCAATATAAGTCAAAACCCAAATCCGAATAAGTCATATGAGGTAAAGTTAAGTTATTACAATTTTTATTTAAGCTAAAACCCTTTTTTTGTAGATTGTTTATTATTGTTGAAAATACTGAAATTCAAGAAAACGTATGTAATTAGTTTAATGTAGTAGTAATACACTAATACTCTCCCCTAATCCTGCTTGTATTCCTTTTTGGGTGTCCATGTTGTTCTTGTTTTTTTAGTTCTATATTTTTCCTTGATTTGCCTAAAAAAACCATAATTTATTTGCTCCCTTGGGATTAGTTTTCTTTGTTCTCAAGGATTGAATTAGTCATACATTTAATGCTCTTTCACCCATTATTCTTCATTCTTTTTCCTAATTAATTGTTTATTATATAATGCTTCACTCACCTTAATTCCGGTGAAAAATGAGAAACACTATATTATGGGATGGAGGGAATAGTAGTTTTTTGGTATTTAATTAACAATTTTTGTAATGAAAAATTGGGTTTGATTATGAATATTCAGGTGCCTCAACCACCAGGTGATTCAGTTTCTAGCCTTAATTTTAGTCCCAAGGCTAATCATCTTGTTGCTACTTCATGGGATAATCAGGTTGGTTTTTATGTAACTTTCCTTTCACTCTTATGTGTATCTTGTTATGTTATCTGCTTCTTCTTTACCTTGCTGTTACAATCTTTACTTGGGTTGCTAAATTGAACTTGGCTATGATAGTTGGACAAGGGTAGTAGGGTACTGCTCTATGTTTTGCAATTCAGGAATTTGTAAATTTTTTTTTGTGATGACTGATGAGAGCTGAAGTGTAGGAGAATTACTAAATGGCCAATTGTTAAATGTCTTAATTTTTGGAATTTGAGTATATGGGGAAATTTTGTAAATGTGTTGGACGTGTAACCCACCATTTTCACCATTTTGCATTTAGATTCTTAACAATGAGAATTTAGATGTTTAGTGTCTTGTGCTCATGGTGTAAGTCTATAAAGTTGAAAACGAAGAATTTTGTTTTGATGTGATCATTTAGGTTTTTGCCCAGTTGGTTTGACAATTGAGATGAAGAGAATTACGTAAAATGTTTTCCTCTATGAGAAAGCTCGTTGTTGGTCGTTTTTCTGAAATACTGAATGGATGCTTTGTTTTTAATACTCATTAAAGGTAGTTTCAGAAGAACACCTTTGTGACAACTCAACTCAACTACAGTGTGTAATAGATACCTAACCATAGTAAATTTTTAAAATATTAGGACCCGGCATGTCTTTCAAAACAAATAGGCTTGCTTGGTTTGTCGTTTAGAGAGCTAGATCAGCATTGGTTTTGTTTTCCACTATTTTTGTGTTGCTAGACAAGAGTCGTCTGGAATTACTGATCAAATTAAATAGATCGACTGATGAATCTTATCTGTTTTCTTTTCAAAATGTGGAAGAAAAGAAAGATGTACTCAAGATACTATTCTATCATTGGATACTTTGAATGATTTCCTTCACCAATGTGTCCTTTCCCAGCTGAACTAGATTTAACTACGATATCTTATTTGCGTGATGTGAAAGGTGCTGAATAATAATCAAATGGACAATGTTATGAACTGCAGAGTCCAATGCTTTCGTTACCTTGCTTGTTTCTTTGGTGAAAGAGTATCACCATGATTATCACTATGATTGATCAATCAGTACTAGAAGATGTTTTAACTTTTACCCCCTTCTGAGAATATCGATGTGCCTTCTTAATCTTGAATGCCATTCGTGATAAATACATGGCAACAAAGTGATAAATAGTTGGTTTGAAACTTCTTTTTTGCTGAAGGGAGCTAAGTTTGAGAAACTATATTTTACCAATAAATGAAATGAGGAATGTTAAGTATTTGACTGTTTATTGGTCTCCAAATCTTTTGTAGTTTTAACATAGTATGCTTCCTTCATCTTGCATAACCTCACTTTCATGCTTTTTAGGTGCGTTGTTGGGAGATAATGCATAGCGGAACAAATGTTAGCAGTACACCAAAGGCAGTCATATCTCATGAGCAGCCGGTAACTAAATCATTACAAACTGAGAATCATAAAAGAAGATAATGATGTTGTCAGTTACCCTTTCAGATGGAATGTTGTCAGTATAACCCTGATCTTTGTCGTAGGTTCTCTGCTCAGCTTGGAAGGATGATGGAACAACTGTCTTTTCAGGAGGCTGTGACAAACAGGCAAAGATGTGGCCCTTGTTGTCTGGTGGCCAACCAATTACTGTAGCTATGCATGATGCACCTATAAATCAGATGGCTTGGATTCCTGAAATGAGTCTTCTGGTTACTGGTAGCTGGGACAAAACACTTAGGTGAGTACTGTGCAAGATTGCTCTTTTCTTATTTGTGTACCTCTCTATCGAGAAAGAAGCACCAAGTGATCTATGATTGCTCTGGTAGTCCTTTTCCAAGTTTTTTTTATCCTCTTGTTTTGACATAATCTAGCTTTGTGTTCATAATCTATTATCATTTTTCCATGAGAATAAATCTAGGTGGCATATTTTCGTTGGAACTGAATGAAAGAAAAATAATGGTTAGACATAGTATTCTTAGAACATGATGAAGCTAGGACTCGACATAGTATTCTTAGAACTTGATGAAGCTAGAACTCAACATAGTTTTCTTAGAACTTGATGAAGCTTGGACTCAGTGTTTGTGTTTCACTGTTAATACCTTCTTTAGATAGCTATAGTGTTCCTTTTGAAAGTATTGCTTTGAAGGTAAATTAGTGGTTGGCCCCAGCGACATGGTTCTAAAAATTGGCCGCATCTCCCGTCGTGACTGCATTATAAAGGTTTTGAGCTTACCACGAGCAAGTATAAGGCTGCGACAGCCGCAAAATGACCGCATTGCCCGTGAAAGTGGTTCAGCGGTTGACGCAATCACGATCATACCTGAGATTTGTTGTTGGTACCTGTTGATTTTTTTAATATCTATAGATATCGCCAGGTCTCCTGAGTTGTGTGTCTGCATTTTAGGGTGATGAACAATAGTTGTGACTAATCTTTATGTGGTGTTGATTTGGTATAGATAGATGTTGGTAAAAAGGAGGGAATAAGTCACTTATATTGTACATTCAAAGGATTGGAACTTAATTACTTGATTGTCATTAAAGATCGTTAGTATTATCTTTAATTTGGTAAAAAGAAGCATTAACATTGTACTAGACGGTGGATAAGTGTCTTTCATCCATACAGTTGTACGAGTTTCTTTTAGAGTGAGGATCATTTGAAGAGGAAGAATGCCACTTGGCGGATGTACTTTCTTGTCAATGCTTTTTAAAGATAGTAGAGATTATAGATGACTCTTATGAGTTGGTCATTGAAAATCTGTGAAGTGCTCATGACTGTGATCTTTATTTTCTAATTCACACCAAAAGATGATTGTAGGAGAGAAACTTTAAGTTCATTGCAATACTTGTTAAATTAGTTTACCATTGAGTTGCTTAATTTCAGGTACTGGGACACTAGGCAGCCAAATCCCGTCCACACCCAACAACTCCCAGAGCGTTGCTATGCACTGACAGTGCGGCATCCTCTTATGGTTGTTGGAACAGCAGATAGGAATCTCATAGTTTTCAATTTGCAAAACCCTCAGGTGACATGTTTAAACTCTTGAGACTTCCATCTTCATCTCATCTCTACAATTGCGGTTTGCTGTTCTTGATAACTGCTTCAGACTATATAAAATCCTTCTCCAAAACTTCAGTTTAGTACCTCATTTGTTTTTAAAATGATATGAAAATTTGAATACAGGAATGCTGAGAACTTTTTTGGTTCTTGATTATGAAGGATTAAGTATTGACCTTGAGCCATAAGAATCGGGAAATATCTTGTCTATGAACATTTGTTATTGGATTCTCTTGAGACTATCTTCAAAAACTAGAAAAACATATGGTATTTCCTCCTGACCCCACTCCCTGAGGACCAGGGGAAAATAACTAAGGGGAAAGATGAGTAGCATTATGCCTATGTGGTACAGTTTCTTCGTTTACAAATTAGCAAGGTGATGATGGAACTGTAGTTAACTCACATATAAACTCCTTATCTCTTTATTATGAGGGAAGGGGTTCTCAATCCTGCAGCTAGAGAAACTTCCATTCTCGAAGTTAAACCATCATAAAGCCACCTTCAGGTTGCTGTAAGCATTACTTGCTCTGTATTTTTTCTATTGCAACATTCAAGATTGGCACATCATTTAATGAAGCCATTTGAGGAGAAGAGAGATAGATGGAGATTAGAAGAGGGGCCCATGTAATAAGAGAAAGATAGAGAAAATTCTAGCCAAATTTAGTCGTGTTGCAATTAATATTGAACTTCCATAATGGGAAATGTTGCAATAGGAAAAAGACGGAGGAAGTGATTTTTATTCCCCTGGATCATTTTCCTTGCAAACCTGCAATCAAGTGGAAGGGATCTCACTTTGGAAAAATGGACCAAAGTTAAATTTGTGAATTTTTTTTTTTCTTCTTTTGTTAGGTCCCAATCTTTTAGGATGCATTTTGTGAAAGGGGGGGGAGGGTATTCGTGAAACAATGTTGATGTACTATTATGCGATTTGTGCATCTCTGTATCCAACATAATTTTGGGCTACCTTAAAGCCTTGGAAAGCTCAAATTACCTGTCCGATCTATAGAATTTGCTGTAGGTGATTTTACTTCTTTTGACGAAAAGCTCATCATGTCAATTTTGGTACATTCATTATATGTTGGGGTCAGTCATGGATTTAATACTTAAGACAATTGCTTCTTCCAATGACAGACTGAATTCAAAAGGATAATGTCACCACTTAAATACCAGACAAGGTGTGTTGCTGCATTTCCTGATAAGCAAGGATTTCTGGTAAGAGTTTACTCCCCTTGTATGCTCGAGATATGCTGTAAGCTTGCTCTAGATAATTCTGTATTGTTTTTTTAGGTGTTCTATATATAAGGATTTCTGATCAAGGCTTGTTAGCATATAAGACTTTCCATCCTAATGATAGTTTATTGGTGGTCTCTAAACTTCGTGACATGGAGGTTTATTTCAGTAACTATTTTTTTTACTTTTATATATCTAGAGTATTCTAGACTTGCTTGATTATACCACTTTCAAGTCGTGCAGTAGAGATAATGATTTGTAATACCCGAATTCACATGCATTATTGATATAAGATCACTTGGATACATTTATAGAGGGCAATGCGTCTGGCATATGCAATACAATGTTCAAAGTTGATGATCAATACTCTCATTTGCTGCTAGATACTATTATTCGTAATGAAGGATTTACTATTATTCCTAGACGGCTATACGCTGTCAGTTATCCAAGGTGTCTGTTTTTTATTTTTATTTTTTTTTATTCTAGACCAATATTTCCTGTTACACATTTCTTGTTTATTATTGTATTAGTATGTTGTGCAGTTGCAATATTTAGTGATTCTCATGATTTTACTTGAAGTACCTGTCTTCATTTGGGTTTGGGCTTTCTTCTATCTTGTCTTTAATGTTACTTTTCTATCCAGATACCTTTGTTGATTCTTATCTGTCTTAACTTCCAGGTCGGATCAATCGAGGGACGAGTTGGAGTTCATCATCTGGATGATGCACCAGCACAACAAAACAAGAATTTTACTTTCAAATGTCATAGAGAGGGCTCGGAGATTTATTCTGTCAACTCTTTGAACTTCCATCCTGTAAGTTATATATATACTGTTCTTTTGTATATCAATTATACATGGCTTAATATAATGCACATGTTCTGCCCTCTTCACTTAAATTTTACTGGACTTAAGTTATCTTTACTCATTAAAAAATTTGCCTTTTACTGGTTAAAATTGAATTTTCGCTGATTCTCTAGTGTTTTGACTTCTTAATATGTGCAGCTTACTGATTAGAAGTATATTTCACTGATTAAAAGCATTTTGTACTGAAATATATGTCTTGAAATTAAGAGGACTGGGCCATACTGCTTCAATAGGCCCATTTACTTATTTTCTGCTAGTATTATCTGTGAATGGTTAATGCTTTGGCCTTTAGCCTGTCACAGTGAAGCTGTTGTTGACATTTAGCTTGGCTTCCAACTATGTGCCTCTTTCTATCTCCATCCTCCTATGCATGGACATCCTTCATGATTGCATATATCTACGTTGTAGGTTTTCTTAATTCATTAGAGTTGTAATTGGAACTGCAGAACTAACATATACTCCCTCCATTTCATTTTAATTGTTACACTTTGACATTTTACACAATTCACAAGTTGCACTTTGACCCTCATTTGTGATTTATACATGAATAAAAACATAGTCATGTGGGATCTTGTTAGATTCGTCTTAGTATGTATTTTATTAATATGTTCTTTTTATAATTTTTACAAATACAAAACTAGATATATATATCCTCAAAGTTTTGCATTGACATGTGTGAAAAGTGTAAGTGTAACCATTAAAATGAAACGGAGGGAGTAAGATGTACTGTCCTGAAGTTGAAAATTCAGTCTGAATAATTTTTTTTTCAACCAGGTACATGGCACTTTTGCAACTGCAGGATCCGATGGTGCTTTTAATTTTTGGGACAAGGACAGTAAACAGAGATTGAAGGTACCTAAAAAGCTCTGTGCTTGGTCATTATTTTGTAGTTTTACTCCCTTAGACTACTCATCCTTTGTGCAATGACTGCATTCTATCGATGGAAGTCTATGTTGCATGTGGCATGCCTCTTGATGTTTTCTTTTTTGCCTTTTGAGGCGAGTGTCCTGCTGATCTTTTGCGTTTCTTTATTCTCCATTTTGTATCTCCTCACGACATTACTTTATTGTTAGGCCATGTCGAGATGCAGTCAGCCCATACCTTGTAGTTCGTTCAACACTGATGGATCTATCTATGCATACTCGGTATATCCTGAAACCTGTATTCCGAGATAATATCTGAAAAATAATCCATTTTTCTAAAATAATAAATTTCGACTCAAGAAATTTAGTCTTTTTCAACTCAACTTGGTGTAATAAGCTCACTGGGGAGAAACCTATATATCGCTGGTTTTATATCAAACTGACTGAGTCTCTCTGATGTCTTGTTGTAGTCTTGTTATGACTGGAGTAAAGGTGCTGAGAACCATAACCCCGCTACTGGAAAGTCCTACATATTTTTACACTTACCACAGGTATGCTTACTCCAATCACTTTTTCTCTCTTAGTTGATATGTTTGTTACTTCTATTTTGGAAGGTTAAGTCATCATCTTTCTATGTTGTAGGAGTCTGAGGTGAAAGGAAAGCCAAGAGTTGGCGGCACTAGTCGACGATGAAGCTTGGTTTTGGAGCTCATGCAGTTCACCTGCTGTGTATATGGAAAATAGTTTGGATATATCTCTCCTTTGAGTAGCTGGTGTTTTGACCGTCTTGAATTGAGCTTCCTTTCTAGCATCAACGTGTTCCATGTCTATATGTTGTTTTTCTTGACTTAGTCCGTTGATAAGTTGGTAAATAGTACTTCTATGATTTTGATAAAAAAATATGAGGTTCAATTAGCAAAGCAGCTTCTATTTGCAAAACAATGTGTCCAGATTAGCTTCTATAAAGGAGGACCAATTCAAACTCTTAACCATTCTCTTTGCTCATATTCTGATGGGTTGGCGACTTGGCATTGAGGAAACTCCATTCTCTTTGCTCATATTTTGATGGGTTGGCAACTTGGCATTGAGGAACCTAGACGTAATATGAGCTTCTCCTAATTCCTGACAATATTCACTTATATTCAATTAGATAATAAGGAAAACAGTTAATATACTCTACAATTAACAACAATTTCCTATTGAATAATTGAATATTATATGCATTAATTTTGAGTTTAAAATTTGTAAGACAGTTCTTATGATTGTTCTTATGATTGCAACTTGCTTTAATATAAATATCAATTAATGCATGATTGCATCTGTGCTAATTCTTTCACCTTGTCTTCGAACTCAATTGTTGTGTACACTTTGTTTTCTCTTTCCTGATCTTTTGTTACTGATCTTCTGTGGGTTGGTTGACTCGGCCACTTTTAGGCAATTTTACGCACAACATGAACACAAAGTTTAGCTTTTAGAGAAGACTTTTGAGAAAGGAAGGGGTTTAGAGAGAAACATTTGTCAATAAAGGTAATTAATGTTGAGTTCAACTTTTGTTGCACTTGATTATCTTCTTTGTATAGAAGTGAAAATAAAACAAAGAAAAAGCTAACAAAACAAAGAAAGCTATTTGTCACTTCCATATATATAGTATAAGTACATATAACTTCCCATAAATTCAGATATACAATAATAATTTTTTTTTTTTGTATTTGTCTTTGATTATAAGGTTGTTGGTGTTGGTGATTTTTATTAATACTACCTCTATTTCTTTATATCTATACAATTTGTATCTATACAATTTGACTTTTATTTTCACAGATATATGTTGATTGGCTTTTATGTTTTTGTTAACACATAATCTTGCCAATCCAAGTATTAATTATCAACAAGTAAAAAGCATATTAGAGTTGAACTAGATAACATCAAGATGATATATATTGAGACGAATCTAACATACTCTATATGATTATGATTTTTTTCACGTATAAATCGCAAATGATTTGGTCTAGAGCTGATCAACTCCAAATACCCGGTTTTTTGGGGTTTTGGGCCCCTTTTTTTTTTTTTTTTTGGGCGGGCTTTGGGTAAGCCCAAAAAGACTTTTTAGTCTAATTTTTGGCCCAGCCCGTTTTTGGCCCAAAAAGCCCGCTCGGCCCGGCCCGAAATAACGGGCTTTGGGCACAATTTTTGAGCCCAGCCCGGCTAACGGGCAAATTTTTTTAGTGCGGCCCGGCCCGAACCCATGATCACCTCTAATTTAGTCAAAGTATAATATGTAAATAGTTCAAAAGTACAAAGATGTAGATTGTAAGAGAACAGTGGAAAAACTATCAAAAAATTAAACAATGATGACAATACAAAATGCTACACCCAGCTCCCTCCGTCCCAAAAAGATCTGAACACTTGTTGGGACACGTAGTTTAAGGTGATAAGTGGTAGTGTGGTTATCAAATGTTATTTTATTTAAAAATAGTAGATGTGATAGGAGTTGGTGGTGTATTTTTTCACCTGATACCGCCGAGTTTTTCAAAAAATTCACGTGGTACCCTTCATGTTTTTAAAATTCACCAGGTACCCCTAAGTTTAAAACTAATTCACGTGGTACCCTCGAATACCTTTAATGACTAATGGCGTTAACCGTCGTTAGTCATTAACCCTAATTTCTTGTTTTAAACCCTAAATAACCCCCTAATGCTAACCCTAATCCTAACCCCAAACCCAAACCCTAACCCTAACCCTAACCCTAACCCTAACCCACCACCCCACCACCCACTCCCCCACCCCCTCCCACCACCTCCGGCCCACTCCCCCACCCCAGCCAGCCCCCTTCCCCACCCCCCGCCCCTCCCCCACCCGGTTCGGTTCAGCGAGTCCCCACCCTCGCGCCGTCCCCCCTCCCCCCACCCGGTTCGATTCGGTAGTCCCCCACCCCCTCCCCTCACCATCGCGCCCCCACCCCCGCGCCCCCACAAAGCACCACCCCCTTCAATTTTCGCACCCCACCCCCACCCGCCGCCCGCGTCATCCGCAACCCCTGTATGTTCTTCTTCCCTCTGTTTTTTTCGCAATCTCGGTACTTTGTGTTTCACGCAATATGGAGGAGGGTGGTGCTACGGGGGTGGGGGGGAGGGTGCGAAAATGGAAGCGGGGTGGTGCTCGTGGGGCGCGGGGGTGGGGGTGGTGCTTGTGGAGGCGTGGGGGTTCCGAAATCGAGGAGGGGGCAATGGTGGGGAGGGGGTGGGGAACTGGGTTTGGGTTGCGGCGGCACAAGGGTGGGGAGGGGGGGATGCGGGGGGGGGGGGAGGGGGTGGGGCTTGGGTGGAGGAGGGTCGCAGGGGTGTTGGGAGGGTGGGGGGGTGATTAGGGTTTGGTTTAGGGTTTAGGGTTAGGATTAGGGTAAGGGTTAGGATTAGGGTTAGAATTATAGGTTAATTAGGGTTCAAAGCAGAAAATTAGGGTTAATGACTAACGGCGGTTAACGCCGTTAGTCATTAAGAGTATTTGAGGGTACCACGTGAATTAGTTTTAAACTTAGGGGTACCTGATGAATTTTGAAAACATGGAGGGTACTACGTGAATTTTTTGAAAACTCGGGGGTATCAGGTGAAAAAATCGTATTTTTTTTATTAGAGGAGAGAGAAAGTTGGGTTACTTTTTATTTATAAAAAGGTAGAGTGTGGGCCAAAGATGTGTAAAAGAAATAATATATTAATTGTGGGACCATGCCAAAAATGAAAGTGTTCAAACTAATTTGAGACAAACATAAGAGGAAAGTGTTCAGACTATTCTGGTACGGAGGGAGTAATAAATAATCTTTATTAATATTAATTAAAACTCAATTATTAACTATTTGTCACCCTTCTCGGACCGAGAGCTATTATATATCAGTAGCTTACGGGTACGTTACCACTTAAGGCATGCTTAATCTTTTTTTAATTTCTTTTGTTCTTAAGAAATTCCGAAAGGACACTGATCCCAATCACAAAAGTTACCATGTGAGGTTTAATGTAAATGGATTATGTATGTTAAAAGTTACATATGATATAAGTTCAGTAGAGGTAGATAGTGATTTTGGGATAAAAGGTTGCACCAAAACACAATTTTGGAATAAAAGGTACGTTACCACTTAAGGCATGCTTAATCTTTTTTTAATTTCTTTTGTTCTTAAGAAATTCCGAAAGGACACTGATCCCAATCACAAAAGTTACCATGTGAGGTTTAATGTAAATGGATTATGTATGTTAAAAGTTACATATGATATAAGTTCAGTAGAGGTAGATAGTGATTTTGGGATAAAAGGTTGCACCAAAACACAATTTTGGAATAAAAGGTTGCACAAAAAAATAATTTTGGGATAATAAATTTACCTTTGATATAAATTGATAGATGATATATTTACATTATCATCTCCACAAATTTTGGAAACCTCGTAAAGATAAAGATAATCGATACAGTACATAATATATCTAAATCTAAAATTAAATTATATCCTAAATTTGTGGAGAAAATATGCTAGATGTATTCTCCAACACGCCCTCTCAGTCATGACGAGAGGAGGACGAACGTCGAGACTAAATATGAAATCCAGAAATAATTGTCCGGGAAGGCCTTTTGTGAAGAAGTTTGCAAACTGGTACCGAGTAGGTACATGAAGAACTTGAACCTGACTCAAGGCGACCTTTTTTGCGAACAAAATGAATATTTATTTTAACATTTTTGGTGCATTGTTATTGGATCGGGTTGCTAGACAGATATATAGCACTGACATTATCATAATAGACAAGAATGGCCTAACGAAGAGGGTAATGCAACTCAAGTAGTAAGTTACGTAGCCAATAGGACTCGGAGACTACGTTAGAGACGCCTTGATATTCTACCTTTACGCTCGATATAGAAAGAGTAGCCTGGCGCTTTGATGTTCACAAAATAATGTTATCCCCTAGAAAACAACAATATCCCGAAGTAGAATGGCGAGTGTCCCGACACCTACCGCAATCAGCATCAGCATATGTGATCAAACACAGAGAAGTAGAAGGATATAAATGTAACTCATGATCAATGGTGTCCTTAACATAACGCAGGTTGCGTTATAATGCATCATAATGAGACTCTCGTAGGTCATGCATAAAAAGGCATACCTGATGTACCGCGTGGACCGTATCAGGGCAAGTGAAACCTGAGGTACTGAAGAGCACCTGCCAAGTTGTGGTACTTAGTACGATCCCGGACACGAGGGCTAGCATCACCACTAAGTTTAAAGTTGATGTCCAAAGGAGTAGTTGCAGGCTTGCAACTATTGCAACTACCCAAACCTGCAAACGCTAAAATTTCCTATGCATACTTTTGTTGAGAAAGAAGCATATATGACGGTTTCCTGGTGACAACAATATCAAGAAGTAGCTCAAAGGACCCAAGTCAGACATAGAAAACTCTGTTTTTAATTGTGTGATGATTTACTTCCGTAAAGGACCTTAGCTACGATTGGGTTAGATTGTATCAAACTTCTTCATCTTGGAGTTATTCCATTGATCAATATATATATATAATAGGTTACAATACTCCAATCCTAATTATGTTAGGAAACCTGGTACGATAAGGATAAGCTATACCTAATATATCCAAATCTAAATTAAACTATATTCTAAATCTTTGGAAAAAAAAATATTCTAAAAATAATCTCTATCATAAATAGAGTATTAGAAGCTTACTAAAATAGAAAAGTGTAGCAAGTAGCAACCGGAAAAAAAAAAAAGAAGGGAGTACAATATTTGCACAAATTAAACCTTATATATATATATATATATATATATATATATATATATATATATATATATATATATATATATATATATATATATAGGAATTGGATCTTGTGAAAACCACTCTTAGGCTGAAACTGAATATAAAAGATCCACACCGTTGATTTTTTATCGCGTGGCCAGCATTGCTGCATTTTTTTGGGTAAAAATCACACTCTTTTCTCTCTCTTCCCTTCTTTCAATAAAACCCCTGAGTTTCTCTCACTCTTCTTCAACTGGAGTTCACCTTGTTATCATCTCACTCTCAACTTCTTCTCAACTCTTCTTTCTCGTTTCACCTTCTTCAATCCTAAAAAGCTCTTTTTCTCTCTCTTAATCACAACAATGGCGATACTCTCAGATTACGAAGATGAAGAATGTGAACCACAACCAGAGAAAGAACCTCCGAATAAATCTGCTAGGTTTTATTTTCGTCTGATTTTTTGCTATGAGCAGTTACTTAAAACAGAATTTCACAGAAATTTGAAGATTTAGGTTTTTTATAGTGCAAAATGTGAAGTAATTGAAGATTATCTACCAACTGTCACTTGTTCTGGTATAATTTTGATTTTATCTCTCTTCTATTTGGCTTAGATTAGTTTTTTTCATTTGGATTGGAATTATTGATTGAGGGAGAGAATTGTGAAAAATAGTTGATAACTCGGGAGATTGAAATGAGCGAAAGTTTCTTAAAATGAGCAAAAATATAAAATGAGCAAAAATTTGAAAAATGAGCAAGAAATTGTAAAATGAACAAAAATTTGATAAATGAGCAAAAATAAAGTAAAATGAGCAAAAATTCCTTAAAATGAACAAAAACATAAAATGAGCAAAAATTTGTAAAATGAGCAAGAATTTGAAAATGAGCAAAGATTTGTAAAATGAGCAAGTTTTCAGTTTTCAGGTTAACATTGGTTTTCAGCGGATCCTACCTATATATATATATATATATATATATATATATATATATATATAGGTAGGATCCACTTTAAAACTAACCTTGCCGAAAACTCGAAAACCGACCTTTTGCTCATTTTGCGGATTTTTGCTCATTTTATGTTTTTTGCTCATTTCATGTTTTTGCTCATTTTAAGAAACTTTTGCTCATTTTAGCAAACTTTCGCTCATTTTACGAAGTTTTTGCTCATTTTACAAACTTTTGTTCATTTTATGATTTTGCTCATTTTAAAAAACTTTTGCTCATTTTACAATTTTTTGCTCATTTTATGTGTTTTGCTCATTTTATATTTTTGTTCATTTTAAGAACTTTTTGCTCATTTTATGTTGCAGTTTTCAGTTTTCAGCATAAGGAGTGGTTTTCACGTGATCCTATTCCTATATATATATATATATATATATATATATATAATTGAGTTCCTGTGAAAACAATTTTTATATGCAATGAAAACGTCGGAATATTAAGTAATAATATTTTGCAACCAGTACGTTACCTATTTTTGGCTAAACATATAACTATTCTATAGACCAAGGACCCTTGAGTCCAATGGTATGACTTCCTATCTCCCCATATGGGAGACCAAGGTTTAAATCTTGATGGAAGCAAAAATTTCAATGTTGAGGGGGGGGAGGGATTGGGGTTTGGGGATGGAGGATTGTTGGGCCTCCGGGTGAGTGGCCCAGTGCGAGGGCACGGGGTTCTCGAAACGAGGTCCTAAAAACAAAAAAAAAATTAACAGATTCTTGTAGGACCAATCTTTTAAAAGGACTATAATTTTCAAGGAAAATATTACCATGTAATATCTTAATAAAGGCTTACATTTTTACTAAAATGGATCATTATTTTAACAATTCTCACGTTGACATATAAGTATTCTCACCAGAACTTTGTACTAATTTAAGGAAAAAATGTACATTCCGAGAAGTCCCAATTGTTAGATTAAATTTTGATTGGAACATTGTATTCCCTTGGTTTGTATATTGAAATTCATAGCTTATTGAGTAGGATACCATCCTAAGATTTATCTTTATTATGAAGTCAGGTTCTGCAAAATTGCGATATTTAATCACACAATTTTTTTTTTGAATGAAGATCGATGACCTTGTTTTCTTTTCAAGTTTATAAGTTGTACTCTTCTGAATTCTAGATGACCTTGTATTTGAGATATACTTTTGAAGTTTTTAATGTACTCCTTTTTTGATAAAATGCACCACTATTATCAATTTTCATATTAAGTCTATATATATATATATATATATATATATACATAGATTGGCCTCGAGAAGTTCACTGATTTATGTAACTTTAGCAATAATAGATACACATAAATGTACATACTCGTGCACTTGGCCAAGAACAGGCTTATCATCAGTCATACAAAATTTCAACCGACTACAAGCATACTTCTTGTTATGGTCAAAATTTCACAGGTTGACGTTGACGCAACGAACAGCGACGCGACGCAAGGACTAAGTCAAGAGACTAAAGGACCAGCGAAGATTGGGGATGACTTGGTCATCGTTATGCCCTTCAGTTTAGTATTTGAATATATGGTCAAATATCGTGGCATTAGAATAGGAAGATCATGGGAGATTATTTGCAACTACCTCCGAAATTCTTGGGATTGCGTCAAGTGCTGGGAAGTATATAAAGCTCAAGGATCAGATTGGAGAAAGGTTATGAACCACTACTACTGCTCACTAAATACTCAAGAAAACAAACTACTTTTACTAAGCATCATTTGCAATTTCATTCTCGTTTACATATAAACTATTGTACTTAGATTTATCATCCTAGGGTGTATTGATTGTCATTCATTCTGAGCGTCAGTTGCATATAGTGGATTGGTTGACTCATATCCACCTGGGGTTTTTTACCCATCGTCATTCGGATTTTTTCGCGTCACCATCTCGTTGTGTCATTCCCTGTTGATTCCCCCTTTCATTTATTTTCATTAAGTCATCATAATCTGGTTGTCGACGTCCCGATATCAGCCTGTACTGTGACGTTAAGACGAAAATCAGCATAAACAATTTGGCACCCACCGTGTGGCCATCAGCCACATCTTACATCCTTTTCTGTTAAAGACTAAACGTCCATACTCTTTTCCATCAATGGATCCCAGCGGGATGCAAGCCGCCTATGAGCAGATGAAAGCTCAGATAGAGCAAATGAAAAAGGACAATGAGCGTCTATCCTCTGAATTCACTACGTCAATAGAGCAGGTTCAAAAATTACAAGAAGAATTGGCATCAACAAAGGTGTCCAAGCAACAATGTTCTCGCAACATCCACGACATCCCCATCAAGCAATCCTATTCTGACAAGAAGAGCACCGCTTCTGAAGACAAAGACGACATTGGTGATGCAGAAGAAGAAGCAGATCGAGGCGATCGAACTCCTGAAAAAGGCCCTCCCAAAGAAGGAGACGTTATGGCTAAGAGAATGGCCCTGATTGAAAAGCAAAATCGTCAGATGATGCGGCTACTATCTCAACTGCCTGGAGCTCTAACCCCAAGGGTCGTCGAGCATTGCGATCATTATGCAGCATCACCGTTCGTTGAAGAGATTGCCAAAGCAGCATTGCCAAAGAAGCTCAATCTCCTAGTCCTGACTGCCACCTATGACAGATCCACTGACCCAACAGAGGATGTCACCCAATACAAGCAGCGGATGTGGCAAGCGTCCATTCCATGGCACGTAGTCGAAGCATGCATGTGCAAGTCCTTTGGAGCGACGCTGATCGGTTCCCTAGGTGTCGTTACTTCCTATGGTTCCGGGTCAAGAATAAAATCTCCCTAGTCTAACTAACTAGCCTAATAAGGTAGTATAGGGTAGTAAGAGGTCGTATCCACGGAGAAGCAAGGGGATTTACACTTAGTTCGAGATGCAATCAATTGACGGGAGTAAAAGAAAAGGAGTTTGAGTTATCAACTAGACTACCTAAGGAAGATAAAATAAGAGTGATTAATCAATAAGACAAACACTAGGGAGAGGGGGAATCGTGGAACTCACAACAACGATTTCGACAACATTTGGTGGGCAATGGGTCAAATCTATTGAGGGTCTTGGTCCAACATCAAGAGGTCACTCTCGCACACCCCTCAACCCCGCCTACCCAACCCCGCCTTTGAGGTCGTGGTCTACCCATCATCAAGTCATCACTAATATCAAGCTTGCTCTCACATAACCCAACATTAGCACAAGATTTAAACATAAAGGTGATCAAGTTTCATGCTTTAACAATAAAATACCTTGATTCGAGCATCAAAAGAACGATCACCAAAGGCAACCAAACATCATTCAAAATCATCACAAAGTCCCATTATCCCCCTTCCCTAGCTAGAAATCTAGCCTAGGAAGGAGGAGAACATAGTAAGACTAGTAAAAGCAACAATAAAAGGAGCAAACATACTAAAACTACTAAGCATGATTAGTGAAAACGAGAAAGATTGAACCTTTGAACAATAGACTACTAAGACTAGTCAAGGCAAGTATAAACTAATTTAAACAAGCATGAAACTAAACAAATAACCAAAAATAAGCTAGGAAATAAGGATCAGGGACTAGAAATTACCAAAAGATTGATGCTTTGATTGATAAAAATGAAGAACAAAGGTTAAGTTACAACTTTCTCTCTCCTAAGAATGTGTTTCTATCTCTCTAATTAACCTAGAATAGTGTGCTCTTGCTTTGAATCCTCTTTTATGGAATATAAAGCTTACCCTAAAATGTCTTAAGAGAGGGTATTTATACCTCTCACAAATACAACTTAAAGTAAAGGCAAACAAAAAAAAATCGGGAGGCTGAACCATTCGAGCTCCCGCTCCATGCGTGGAGCGCGAGCTCGGGGCTTAATGAGAGAGATTTCAGCAAGAAGTCGAAGCTCCCGCTCCATATGTGGAGCGCTAGCTCTGAGCATGGTGGAAGATAATTCAGGAGCAGGTCGAAGCTCCCGCTCCATGAGACTAGAGCGCCAGCTTCAAATCCCCGGCAGAATTAGTTGTATGCAGGGGAACTCGGAGCTCCCGCTCCATGAGGCTGGAGCGCCAGCTCTGGCTCTGCTTCTACCCTCCTTTGCTATTTGAAGCTCTCTTTCTCCATCCAAAGGTTCCCTGTTGCCATTCCAAGCTTCGACAATCTCGATTAGGCTGCTACGGAACCTAAAAGAAGATAAGAACAAGTCATAGCATAGAGTGTTCACAACATTCAATCTTCGCATGAAGAGAAAACAACCTACAACTCCCAAAAAAGACTCAAAGTGCATAAAGCTAATAGAATCACTAACATTGAACAAAGCTAAGCTAAATAAGCATAAAAATGGACTAAACAAGGGCTTAATTAGGGTGGAAAGAGGCCATAAAAGCGGCCTTAAAAGCCACTTATTAGACGCTGACCGGACCGACTCTCAAATGGCTCGGATCTCTCAAGCCAACAAGCATTGGCAACTTCTTTACCTTGGTCAACAAGTTCTATAGCAAGTTCGAAGGAAGTCGCGGCCTTGAAATGCAGACCAGTGACTTATATGGCGTCATCCAGAAGCCAAGATAACCTATTCGCGATTATTATAATCGCTTTAATAAAGAAATGATTGGAATCAAAGATTTAGACACTAAAACTGCTATTGAATGTTTTAGGAAAGGACTCGTCCTCAGGTCGAAGCTATACAATCACCTCACCAAGTATCCATGTACAATGTTCGAAGCGGCCAAATCTAGAGCGCTAGGCCAAATGCGATTTGAAGAAGATGATGTGATGCTCAACACCATATCAACGCGTCATGTGTCAGAAGGTCCAAGTGATCGCAAGGCATTCACACCGAATAAACACAATTGGAGACCTCATCCTTACAGTCCGCCTAATCAAGTACATAACGTTAATGATGTGTTGGAATGTGCAGGTACAGACACAAAGGTCGATCCTAACGCATATCCTGACGTTGAGTTATATGACTTCTCAGTTGACATTGGAGGCGTCATGAACTCCTTGACAAAGATCAGTGCACCCGTTCACTGGTCAAGAAAGAGTGACCGACCAGACGCTCAGAAATATCAAACCAAATGGTGTCAGTTTCATCACGATCATGGCCACCGAACTTAAGATTGTATAGCGCTCAGGAGAGAAGTCATTTTCATGTTGAACAAGGGACATCTGCAGGACTTGCATCCCCTTCTCATATTAAGGTAATTAATGTAATTTCTGGTGGATCTGACGTTTGTGGACTAACGTACTCACCAGCCAAAAGGCTAGCAAGAGAGCGTTCCCCCTCTTCCAAAGTTCCTAAAGATTGCAGGTAAGATGACAAAAGGAAATTAGAATAGATGTCCATCACCTTTGACGATGACGATGTTTGCGACAAAGAGCATCACGATGGACTGGTCATCTCCTTGACACAAGAATCGTCGCTACGCCAAGTACTGATCTACGGTGGTAGCTCGGCCAATATCTTATTCAAAAGCGCCTTAGAAGGTATGAGTCTTGATGACAGGGACATAACAAAGAAATCGACAGTCCTGGTCGGATTCAATGGAGAAACGCAACAAACAACGTTGGCTAGATCACCTTGCAAACCAAATTCAACGTCCTTGATTTCCGTTAGCATACAATGTCATTCTCGGCGCGCCTTGGATCCATAAGATGAAAGCAAGACTATCAACCTATCATCGACGCCCAAAATTCCCACCAAATAGGGTGTTAAAGAAATCAAAGGAGAACAAGGTCGCTCGAGAATGTTATAGCTCGTTGCTCAAACCACAAAAAGCAACCATCTAGAAACTAACAAGCGGATCAGTACCAGATGAACCTAACGAGCAGCAAATTGATGAAGTGGTGCTTGATGACTTGATCCAACTTTCCCATATCGTGTCGTACGAATTCGAGCAACCTTGTCGCTTGAACTACAAAGTCAGGTAATTAATTTTTTAAAAGCTAACCAAGACTGCTTTGCATGGTCCCATGAAAATATGACAGGTATCAGCCCAGACGTGATCACCCACAAATTGAACGTCGAGCCGGAGCATAAACCCGTCTAGTAGAAGCGTCGCAAATTCGCAACTGAACGCAATCAGATCATAAACGACGAGGTCTAGAAGCTTGACACAAATAAAGTGCGAGAGGTTAAATACCTTGATTGGTTAGCTAAGTCGTTGTTGTCGGCAAGAAAAAATGACAAGTGGAGAGTATGCATCGACTTCACGGATTTGAAGAAAGCTTGTCCAAAGGACCCATTCCCGCTTCCACACATAGATGCCATGGTCGACGCGACGGCATGTCATGAGCTTCCGACGTTCATGGACTCATACTCTGGCTTCAAGCAAATACTAATGCACCCCGACTACTAAGAGAAAACAGCATTCGTCACCGACAAAGGTATTCATTGTTATAAGGTTATACCCTTTGGATAAAAAAATGCAGGTGCGATGTATCAGCGGCTAGTCAACCAAATGTTCAAAGATCAACTTGGCGACATAATGGAAGACTACATCGACGACATGCTGGTAAAACCTAAGAAGGCAGATTACCATATCCAACATTTATCAGAAGCGTTCGACGTCCTCAGAAAATACGGTATGAAACTTAACCCCATTAAATGTACATTTGGAGTTGCTGCAGGAAAAATCTTGGGTTACGTCATGAAGCAAAGAGGAATCGAAGTAAGTCCTGATCAAATCAACTCATTGATAAACATGCAATCACGAAGGAATATCAAAGAAGTATAGAAGTCAACGGGACGTGTATCGCTTCATATCCAGGTCGTCCGACAAATGTCACTTATTTTACGACGTCTTAAGGAAGAATAAAGGATTTGGTAGGACAAAGCAGCACGAAGACACTTTCAGAGGCTCAATCAATATCTAGCTACTCCACCCTTGCTATCCAAGCCAAACGATGGAGAGACGTTACAACTTTATCTCGCCATCAGCAACGCATCAGTAAGTGTCGTATTAACTAGAGAAGCATAAAGTCAACAACTGTCGATCTATTACGTCATTAAGTCTCTGCTAGACGCAGAGACCAGGTACTCCTCCCTTGAAAAACTTGTACTAGCCTTAGTAACTACTGTCAAAAAGTTAAGGCATTATATTGAAACTCGTACTGTTGTTGTCATGACTAACTATTCGATCAAAAGTGTCCTGCGTAGACCAGAATGGATAGGTCGCATGGGAAAATGGGCAATTGCATTAAGTGTATACGACATCAAGTATGTACTCTAAACAACAATTAAGTCGCAAGCCCTAGCTAACTTTGTGGCAGACTTCAGTCCAGAATTAGAGAAGTTGGCAAATGAGGAAGTCGCTAGCATCAATCACGTCAATAATGACGCTTGTATATTATTTGTTGATGAATCGTCTAATTTTCGTGGTGCAGATCTAGGTGTTGTACAGAAGTCACCACAAGGGGACGAGATAGTACATGCGATATGTTGCGACTTCAAAGCGACTAACTACGAAGCAGAGTATGAAGCATTAATTGCAGGGATGACCTTAGCTAATGACTTGGGGGCAAAGTTATTCAGAGTATACATTGTTTCACTCCTGATAGTCAGTCAGCTCAAAGGAGAATTTGCCGCTAAAGACTCGAAGGTGGCGTCATATTTAGAGGTCACAAAGGATAAAAGTAAGATATTAAACCCTTTTAATATAATGCAGGTACCAAGAGACCAAAATACTCAAGCTGACGCACTCGCCAATTTGGGATCGTCTCTGAGAGATCTGTTGTTTACATCCGTCCCAATTGTTGTCATTATGACGCCAGCAATAAGTAAGCAAGCAAGATTAGTAGATTTGTCGTTATCACAGCAAGCGACGACGGCGGCCATATGAGCGACGCAGACCATGATGACATCGAGGTAAGTACCAACTGGACCAAAACAATCCTAGATATTTAACTACTGATGTGTTGCCAGACGACATAGCAGAATCAAGAAAGTTGCGCTTCAAAGCGTGCAGATATATTGTGGTCCAAGGAGTTTTATTCAAAAAATTTGTAGCGGGACCATACTTGCTATGTTTGGAGAAGCGTCAATGGAGCCAAGTCCTACAAGACCTCCATGAAGGGACATGTGGTAATCACTCCGGTGGACGTAACTTATCCAATAGGGCATTAAGGATGGGTTATTACTGGCCAACGATGAAGCAAGACGCAATCAGATTCATCACAAAATGTGACAGTTGCCAACGACACGCAGGTATGACCCATAAACCTTCTAAACTTTTACATCCTACTTTAACTCCTTGGCCTTTCATGAGATGGGTAATGGACATAGTTGGTAAGCTACCTCCAGCCTCAGGACAAAAGGACTTTATGTTGGCACTAACATATTATTTTTCTAAATGGATAGAGGCAGAGTCGTTTCAACAGGTACGTGATAAAGAGGTACTTTCTTTTATACATACTAACATTATTTGCAGGTTTGGAGTGCCGTTAGAAATTATATGCGACAAAGGGTCGCAATTCATGAGTGATAAAACCAAACGTTTCCGTGACGAATGGAACATCACCCTGCTGACGTCGACGCCCAGATATCCTCAAGCCAATGGACAAGCTGAGTCCAGCAATACGACTGTCATAGATACACTAAAGAAGCGTTTCAAAGTTAGGAAAGGGAAATGGGCAGAAGAACTACCATCCATCCTATAGGCTAATCGCACGACGCCACGCACTGCGACCGGACAAACGCCTTTTTCATTGGTATATGTTTGCGAAGCAGTCCTACTGTCTGAGATTAGCATCCCAACTGCCAGGTATGGTTTGATGACAGAGCAACAAAATTGTGACGAAATGGCCAACGACCTTGATACCATAGAAGAGCTACGAGATGCAGCGTTAGTATGAATGGCAGCGCAACCGCAGATTGTCGCAAGGAGCTTTAACAAAAATGTACAAGCTAAAGTCTTCACTGAAGGTTGTTGGGTGTTAAGGAAAGTCTTCCAAAACACACAAGAGCTAAATGCAGGTAAGTTAAGTCCTAAATAGGAAGGTCCTTACCAGATCAGTAAAGTCATTAGCAATGGCGCGTATCAATTGCAACGACGCGATGGAATTATGGTCCCACAAAGCTGGAACGATGTCCGGCTCAAAAAATACCATTTCTAGCTAATTGTTATAGTGTCATTTGGATTAGTTTGCTTTTCCTATATTTTCAATAAGTGATGTATACGCCATCGCAACGTCGTTGAAATTTCAACGACGAAGAATTACTGTGTGTTCTTTTCGAGGTTTTTCATGTTTTGAAGCCAATAACTTCGTCGCGTCCAGACATAGCGATCAACGACATCATTTTCCAATAACTCATAGATTGACTAAGTTAATAAAGTATGCATATTGACGCGACACCAACTCTGATGTTTACTTAAACAACACTTGTAATAATAAATGCAACAAGCTTGTGACAGCAGAAGTAATCAGACAATGCCATCATAAACACATGATCTACAAGAGCCAAGTAAATAAACTTATGTTGCTTTATGTGTATTCTTTTTCTAAAGATAACGACGTAAAATGACTAAAGAGGTTTCAAGCACCTGTACTGCTTGCATGACGCCAAAAAAACGGCACGAATAAAACTCAAGGTAACATATGCATAAGATTAATTGAAAGTTATGACCATTCCCATGAATGGCCCAAAAACACAAGTAAAACATAAGTTATGGTCGCTCCCATGAGCGACCTAAAAGTACACTGTGCCAGAGAAGTTTTAAAACGAAAGGCAAATGTTATGAAGACATAAAAGATTAAACGCCGGGGACATCGGCAGACTTTTCAGACACTGAGATCTCAGGCACACCGTCTTTCTCTAAGGGTCAACGTCCTGAGTATCAGACGCGAAGAAAGCAGCACTAGAAGTCATAGCTTCACCTTCCTTTGGACCAACAACCAAAGACATTTCAACGGTCATTTTGGTTCCCTCATCAGCGTCCATCAAGTCCTTCATGGAACCAACCCACTCTAGGTAAAGGTCAATCTCTTTTTTAGGGTCCCAGGAAGATGTGCGCCCCATCATCAATTGGAACATCAGCTTCGCCTTGACCTGAGTTGTCACCTCGGCCTCAAGTCCATCTATTTCAGTCTCCATGCCAGCGACCTGCGCTTGCAACATCTCCACTTCCCCATCGCAAATGTGTAGCGTTTCCTCAGCGACTGCGGTTTTCCCTTTTCTCCAGTTGTAACTCCTCCTCAATTTTCTTGAGAATTTCCTCAGCAGTGGATACCGTCAGATTAGTTTTTTGAATTTACAACTCCTTCTGCTTCAGCGCTGTTTTACTCTTCTCCATCCTAACCTTCATCACTTGATGACTCCTAAACAAAGACGACCTTTCTTTTTTCGCCATCAGAAAGTTTTGGGAAGCCTGGGGCATAAAGACAACGGTCATAAATATTTCGTGTCATAGTCGAATGGGAGGAGAAAATAGTTATCGTACCTAGAATATTTGCTCAATGCCATCCGACATCAATCCTAGCATGGGACATTCCCCTAAACGTTCCTCGACATAAGGAAAAAGAAAGTTCTCAGCCTCAGGCCAGATCAACCTACTTACCGACATGAAGTCGTTAGGAACAGTGACGGTATAGGATGGACCCTCCTTGTTAGGAGGGGAAGAATACTCGGACTTTTGAATCTTTGCAAAAGGAGCTTCAATGTCATCATCGTCAACATTAACGACGAAATGTTCTTTTTTATCATATGCTTTTGGTGACGACAGTGCTGCCTTCACATATGCCGACCGCTTGGCACGTTCTTTCTCTCTCTTCCTCTTCTTTAATTCTTCAGTAATGGCCTTGTTGTCCATTGACCCCCTTTGTCTTGTTTGAGTATATTCTGTCGCGGTGACAAGAAAAAGGTCATAAACAATAGTGGGAACGACAATCAAAAGAATTTAGGCACATGAATTACCCGAAGCCGTTGTAGAGCAACTTCCTTGATCGCAATGACAACCCTCTTGAATGTCCTTTCCTCTCGGCCCAAGCACTTTCAAAAACTCTTTGCACTTTTGTTCGAGACTTCTCGGCACCCCAACAATTTAGGATTTAGATCTCGAAAAAAAGCGACGTAAGCACGGTGTTAACGACAGGACTTTAAGAAAAAACGAAAGGGATTTACGGACCTTCTATATTCCAACCTCCATTTAAAGAGCTTCCTAAGTTTCCCAAAGAAGATTTTTTGACGAAGATGTATCTATTCTTCCATCCTCTATCATTCGACTGCATCCCCTCAACCAACGTGTCTTTCTTCGCCTTGACATGAAGTGCTAGATGAATCCTACTCTTGACTCTAACCTCACAGCAAAACAGTAAATCTAAAAGGGTGAATGGGTCGTCCCATGACGCAGTGCCCCTATCAATGATGCTCAAGACTCTCCACACTTGAGGCATCAATTGCCCTAGACTCACTTCGTAAACTTGCAAAGATGTATCTAATTATAAGGGGAAAAGATAGCTCCGAACCCAATTTTGAAAGGGTGTTCATAAAGAACAACCCGGTCGTCCGAACAATCCTCGGGATGTTCCTCCGACTCGCGTTCCTTAAAACTGTGTCGGTTGGTAAATTTCCTATATCTAAGAATTTCATCAAGTCATCCTCAGACATGGTTGATTGTTCCTCATCAATTTTATTCTTCTCTTCTACTTTTTTTTTTAGCTTTTACCTTTTCATGCGCCTTAGTAATATTTCTAATACTACGTCTACTTAGAGCCATCGATTCAAATACAAAGGAAATTCGTGAAAATTAAAGCTAGAAAATACGAGATTTACCTGGTGAACTATTCGCTTTCAGTTGAGACCTCCGGAGAATTCTAGAGAAGGTGAAGGTTGGAAAACTTTTAGAGAGAGAAAGCTAAGTGTTTGGCATGTGGCAATGATCAAGTTGGCACGACTTTTTATACCGATGTAATTATTGACGAGCTACGAATAGAAATTGATTACCAAAGTTTGTGTTATCTCTTGGAAAATTTTTATCTTTTCAGCTGACCTTTGGATTATCCTTTGTGAAGTAAAATATCCGGTTTGATATTATGCATTATCTTTTGACATGTGTTGTAACGTATGTGAATCTATTGTGACATATGTTTCGATTGTGCAGGATTCCTATTTGTTAATGTTTCAATTGTCTCATGACTCTTTTGATATCCCTATTTCAACAATTGGGGGGGCATACTGTCATGGTCAAAATTTCACAGGTTGACGTTGACGCAACGAACAACGACGCGACGCTAGGACTAAGTCAAGAGACTAACAGATTAGTGAAGATTGGGGATGACTTGCTCATCGTTTTTTTGGTCAGTTCAGTATTCGAATATATGGTCAAATATTGTGGCATGAGAATAGGAAGATCATGGGAGAGTTACGAGCCACTACTACTGCTACTCACCGAATACTCTAGAACACAAACTATTTTTACGAGGCATCATTTGCAATTTCATCATATAAAATATTGTACTTATATTTATCATCCTAGGGTGTATTGATTGTTGTTCATTCTGAGCGTCAGTTGCATATAGTGGATTGGAGGACTCATATCCACCCGCGGTTTTTTACCCATCTTCATTGGGGTTTTTCCGCGTCACCATCTCGTTGTGTCATTCCCTGTTGATTCCCCCTTGCATTTATTTTCATTAAGTCATCATAATCTGGTTGCTGACATCCCGATATCAGCCTGTGACGTTAAGGCAAAAATCAGCATAAACACTTCTTAGTCCCAAAATCATGAGCACCAAATACTTTGTCCTTAAAGCACCCAAAATATCCTTAGCATTTTTCGACTACTATAATCATATGAAGAGGAGCAGTTCATAATGCAATAATATCCCACGCGACAAGTCTTATTATCTTCTCTCAAAATCCCTAACAGCATCCTTAAGAGCAACATCATTAGACAGATAATAATCAACTCCAATTTGACCCAAGAAAACCTCCATCTTATTATACCACATCTCAAAAGGATCTAATCTAGACATATCAAGGATAAGAAGATTGGCAGAATTAGGAACAATAGTAGGAAATTCACCAGCCATGACAATTCCACAGAGAAAAAAATCAACTTTAAAATGTAGGAATAAAGATTGGTAAACAAAACAAACTTAGCTTAAACAAAGTCGTAGCATAAATTAACAATGTCCTATAAACTACGTAGACTCAACCTCTTAAAGGAAGCAAAAAATTATGGGAGGTAAAATCAGCAAGGATTGCAATCTGCAACGAAAAACAAATCCGCGAGGATGAAGTGTTACTGATTTTAGCCAAAGATAATAACAGGTAGTAAAAGGATACCCCGGCCGGGCACTTGTGGTGACTACTTCTTTCCTATAGCCCTCTAACAGAGCTTGAAGGATGGTTGAACATTATAAAAAAGGAAATTCTCGTGTATTTTATCAATGTGAGACATTGGTCTTTTTGTTCTTTTAAAGCAACGTACTTGGAGTTTAACATGTAAAAACAGATGATGATTAAATAATGCCAACAAGAGTTAGTCTATGAATATTGCAAAAGTCAAGGGATTGCAACCTTTATTAATATATGGAGGATACCAAATAAGATTACCTCTACACAGGAGTATTGTTTCCAAAAATTTACTATTTTATAATATTATTAGAATTATGATTATAATTAGTTTTCACTTGTGCATTACACAAATTTTAAAGTTACTCAAGTAATTAAAACTACAAGACCCTAATCACTAATAAACACCACGAAACATGACCTTAACCAAGCCTTTTATGGATAATCTGCGCTAGTCTTATGCTTTTTTCAATTAGGAGAGATAATTGGCATGAATATCAACCCCTCAGCTAGGCTACTAGCTGCGGCACACTACCACAGACGGGTATAAGGCTAAATAGGCCAGAAGACAACCTGAAGGCTCACTGCCACCACAAGATAATTCCCCAAGATATGGTTGAGATGAGGATTTGAACTCTGGGCAAAACTCTAATTTTATGTTGGCTAAACACAAGTAGCCTTTATTGCAATAACTTCATATAAGTGAGTCAATGACTTAAAAATACAAATATAACAATTTATCATGGGTTGATTTACTCTAACATTATCCCATATATATTATTGATGATTTAAAACAATCATAAATCTCTGTTATGTAAGGGAAGAGGGGATGGATGACTTGTTGCCCACAGTAAATCGCAAATACACTCTCAAATAAAAGACAATCATTCAATCAAACTCATCTTTACAAACAAAAGAAAAACAAAATACACGGAAAATCTATCAAATTTCAAGGCAGTTTTTATTTGCTTTCGCACGCATCGTATGCATATAGAACGAGTTAACTAACTTACTATTGGAGAAGAGCTCAAACAAGCCGGATCTTCTCTCGTAATGCAAGTAGGAGTAACTTTCAAATCAGAATTCTAGCAGAAGTTTTACGCCAAATAATACATTTTACTTAATAATCAATTTCTGTAAACTAATACAAGCTTCTTTTCCGTCTTCTTCTTCCCTTGTTTTTTGTAAATGTGTAATCAATTAAGAGGGTGAGGTAGTACTTTCGACGCTAGGTTAGTAAACATATGGACGAGGAAGCATTTCTGAAATCTGATGATGTGATAATTACTGTTGTTTTGTGCTTATTGACTTTATTCACCCCCCTACTGACGTGGCTAAAGTAGCTAAGGTCAACGAGATTACCCCATAATTTCGAAAGTCAACTATTTGCTGATTAATGTATATATAATATTCTCATGATCATTTAAGAATCATCTTTACTTGGCTCATTATGGTTTAGTCTACTATTGAATCTAGATCACATAAGATCCAAATTCATTCATAGTGTTACTAGCTTCTACATATATATAGTTGCATCAACACATTATCATTTCAAAACACAATAACAATCTCATTTACAAAATAACAATTTTTGTTTGTTTTTGTTTCGTTTCTACAACTAAAAAACAGGGTTCTCAACCTGAGAATCCTAAACCAAAAAAAGATGAGTCGTCGAATTAGCGATGAAAATATAAGAAGTGCAACTTCGTCTCGTCGAAACGAGTCGTTACCACAACTTCATAGTGTTGGAAGGCCTGAAAAACAGAGTATATGGAAGGAATTTGGGCATATCATCAAGGAGACTTTTTTCCCTGATGATCCGTTGAGAAGTTTTAAGGATCAACCAACTTCAAGAAAGTTGATCCTTGGTTTACGTGCTGTTTTCCCTATTTTTGATTGGGGAAGACAGTATAATTTTTCCAAATTTAAACATGACGTTATTGCTGGAATTACCATTGCAAGTCTTTGCATTCCTCAGGTGATGGACAAGTCCTCTCTATAAGCCCACTTGTACATTCCTCCTTAATTTCAGCTTGCCTCTTTGCTAATTTTGTCAAAAATATTTGACCACTTATATATACACACATACCTCTAATATGCAACTGTCGAAATTCATTACATAAATTAATGGCTAGTATGTTGTCCCAATATGTGGTAAAAGTTTGACTACCATAAACATTATGGTGTACCTTTTTTGTTCTATACGTAGAGCTCCTGTAGAAAATAAAACTGGAAATATTAAGTAATAATTAAGCATCGTAAAATTTAATTTTTTGACGAAGAATAACTAAGTATTAATAATATTGATCGAGGTGTGATTTTGAAATAACTCCCTACATTAATGTCATTTTAGAAATATATATATATATATATATATATATATATATATATATATATATATATATATATATATATATATATATATATATATATATATATAATGCTTTTATATTAAAATCGTTATTAAAATTATTTTATATAAAAATTAGAATATAAAAGAGATTAATGTCTACTAGCTAACAGTGTCTAACACTAAATAATTTCCTACTACATGCTTTTTTTGAAATGGATAAATAATACATACTTCCTCCGTTTCTTTTTAATTTACTCATTTCACCTTGGGAGATAATCAAGAGAAAGTCAAAAGTTGGAGAGAAAAATGAAAAGTGAAAGAGAAGAAATTAAAAAAAAGTGGAAAAGAAATTATAAGGTAGGTTATTATAATAAAAAGTATATCACATAGGTGAAAAAGAGAGAAAATAGTTAGAATATGTTAAATAGAAATAGCAACTGTACGGATATCAAAAAGAAAAGTGAATACATTCAAAAAAGCAGTGGCAGTAATTAACTATAGACAATGCAATAACCCAAATTTTCCTTATAGGTGTGTTCAAATGAGGGAATTTGGATCCCAAGAAGGGTCAATTTTCCCTTATTAAAATAACAAATGGGGAAAGGGAGAGGGAAAGGGAAAGGGAAAAGGAAAGGAAAAGAGAAAGGATGCGAATAAAAGGAATCACTTGCTTTTCTTAGTAAACCAAGATCTTTCATAAATTAAAAGATTTGGAAGAAAAATAGAGATATTGACATATTAAGCTCTTATTTAACAGGATATTGCCTACGCAAAGCTTGCTTATCTTTCACCGGAATATGGATTATGTGAGTTTGCTTCCTATTATTTCATACTAGCAGATTATTCTTAGATCATGATCAATATATAGATATTAATAACTAAAGCATGTATTAATATAATATCTTAATTATACAGATAGTAGCTTTGTTCCTCCTCTAATATATGCTTTCATGGGAAGCTCAAGAGATATAGCAATTGGTCCAGTGGCTGTTATCTCTCTTCTGCTAGGAACCACCCTTAGTCAAGTCATTGATCCTGAGACTAATCCACGTGAATACACTCAACTTGCTTTAACAGCTACCTTTTTTGCTGGCATAACGCAGGCAGCACTTGGTTTCTTCAGGTATATTCCCTTTTTTTTTTTAATTTGCTACATTTTTATTTTGGGAAATCAAGCCACTAATTTTGACCAATTATTTTAATTTTTTTATATGTAAAAATATAGCATGTGTCTTTTGTTAGATTTGTCTCGATGTGTAAATTTATAATATCAATTTTTTATAATTTTTACTTAAAAGTCATAAGAGATATTAAGGGTTAAAAAATATATTGAAACCGTGCAAAAAACAGCCTGAGTATGAGAGAAGATAGAGAGAAGATATTACAAATAAGAAAATATTACAATTAATTTGAAACTTCCAAATAGGGGTTCCATTACAATTAAAATCCAATGGGAATTATTTTTTTTAAAAAATAAATTTTTATTTTTATTTATTTTATTAATAAATTATTTAAAATATTACTCCCTCCGTTTTCTTTGTTGTTCGTGTATTCCCATTGGGAAATTTCAATATGTTGTTCCTATTTTGAATCTTTCCATAAATAATATAATTTATGAATTAAATTTCCCATTAGTTTTAAAATGTAATAAACGTGTTCACATTATTTAGTAGTCATTTTTTATCTTTCTACCTCTCAAACTTTTGTCTGATTGGTTGTCTAGCATAGAGTTACTCAAAGAACAATAAATGTGTTCACACTAGTTTGTAGTTACTTTACTATTTTACCCCTCAAACTTTTTGTATGATTGGTTGCCTAACATAGACTAAATCAAAAGGGTTATAATCTTTTTGACGTTGGTTTTTCCCGATTCCAAATAGAACAACAAAAGAGAAACTGAGGAAAGTAATGGTCAAAGTTATGCATAATATAAAACCAAATAGAATACTTTTGACTTTTGCAGTCTGGTTGGTACTTGGTAGAGAGGAATTATAAATATGGTGAAGGCGTAACAATCTAATTAAAAACTTTTGTGACTTTGGTTGTTGCTAGATTGGGCTTCTTAGTGGACTTCCTTTCTCATGCTGCTACGGTTGGGTTTATGGCTGGTGCTGCCGTTACTATTGCTCTTCAACAGCTCAAAGGCTTGCTTGGCATTAAAAAATTCACGAAAGAGTCTGATATTATCTCAGTTTTGCTCTCAGTTTTTGGCCAAGTGCAGCATGGAGTAAGCCAAGCTTCTCTTCACTACTCATTCCTTCATTTCATGCTAGAATGAAACATATTTCTTGATTAAATTCCTTATGATCTTTTTTTGTGTTTTATACCTTGACAGTGGAACTGGCCAACAATGTGTATAGGAATATCATTCTTGGCTTTCATTTTGTTCACCAAGTATATTGTAAGTTTAACTCTTAGTTTAATTACATTAATTTTTGGGTTTTTCAATACTAATATCTGTATGTGTTTGCTCAAAATCTACATTATATCACTACTTTTTCCAAAGTGTCTAAGATATTCCGCGTGCTTTTAGAAATGTCTCTATGATGCTCGTACCATTATCTATTTACTAATTAAATTCGATAAAATGACGTCTAAATTCTAATGTAGTCCAAACCCATTTCAGGATTTGAAACCAAATTGATTAATCTAACCCTTTAGTTGTGAGGTGGGAAAAAATGAATTTGAAACCTCTAAAAGTGAGTTTAGAATACATATAATATCTCACTAGCCTAATCTATTAAGTGAAAAATACAGTGATGGGTATTATTATTGAGACATTCTCAAACCACAAGGTACTATGAAGACTTAAAAAGGTAATGGTCTAATGTAGATTTTCTAACAAATACACGGACACAATTTAGAAAAATCCTTATTTTTTTCTAGCTAACATTTTGCTTTGTTTATACACTAATTGAATAAAAAAAAAACTTCCATGTATTAACAGGGAAAGAGGAACAAGAAATTGTTTTGGGTCCCTGCAATGGCTCCCCTGACCTCTGTCATCTTATCAACTCTCATCGTGTTCTTGACACGTGCAGATAAAAAGGGTGTTCAAATTGTAAGTATCAAGAATATTTTCTTCCTAATTGAGAATCAAATTTTACTCCATTTTACAGTAAGTAATTCATGATTATGTAAAAATGATACTGTTTACAGGTGAAACACATAGACCAAGGCATCAACCGTCCATCTCTTGATAAGATATTTTTCACTGGTCCTTACCTATTGAAAGGGATTAAAATTGGTGCCATTGCTGGTGTGATTGCACTTACGGTAAGAGTAACAACTTTTTCCGAACATCCTATAATAATACGCGTAGCTTTCGAATAAAGGACATGAAAACATATCATGAAGACATGAACTGTATTTTGTAGGAAGCAGTAGCAATTGGCAGAACATTTGCATCCATAAAAGACTACTCCATTGATGGAAATAAAGAAATGCTTGCTCTAGGAACCATGAACATTGTTGGTTCAATGACCTCTTGTTACGTGGCTACTGGTATAATTACTAACCTGAAATTCAATATTAGTATTATTGTAAGGTGAAGTGAACAGGGCCTACGTTACTTTGAGTGTTTGCGAAATAGTTGCAACATACTATATTTTTTGTATCTAGGTCATCGCTTCCTTCTATTTGTCACGTATATTTGACTTTGATTTGTTATGCAGGGTCATTTTCTCGCTCTGCAGTGAATTTCATGGCTGGTTGCCACACAGCAGTCTCAAACATAGTCATGTCAATGATTGTTTTATTGACATTGATGGTCATCACACCTCTATTTAAATTCATTCCAAATGCAATTCTCGCTGCCATCATCATATCCGCTGTGGTTAACCTTATTGATGTTGAAGCCGTAAAACTCTTATGGAAGATTGATAAGTTCGACTTCATTGCCTGCATGGGTGCATTCTTCGGAGTCATTTTTATTTCCGTTGAGATTGGCATTTTAATTGCGGTATACCAACATACAAACTATTCGAGACTTCAAAGTTTCCTAGATTCTTCACGTATGTCTACTTAAAATTAAACTTGTTGGATGATTCAACAGGTTTGCATTTCCTTTGCCAAGATTCTGTTGCAAGTAACTAGGCCAAGAATAGCACTTCTTGGTAATCTTCCTGGAACTACAATCTACAGGAATATTCAGCAGTATCCAGCGGCTTCAACAATCCCCGGTGTTTTGATCATTAGAGTCGATTCTTCAATTTATTTTTCAAATTCAAACTATGTGAAGGACAGGTATTCATGTGTTTCACCTTGTTTATAATGTGCTTAGATGGATTCCATTAGTTGAATTTCATAAAGCAAATTGTCTACTATGCCAGTATGTAACATTCTGAATTATTTTCTATCAGGACTCTAAGATGGCTCACTGATGAAGATGAGCTAAACGAAAAAAATAACCTCCCCAAAACTCAATATTTGATAATCGACATGTCACGTAAGCCATCTCCTGCATACTCCTTTATCTTCTTTTACCTTGTAATGGTGCATAATGTCGTTCTTTGATCTTTTAAACGTCCCTTTTTGATTCGCTTTGATTTCTTTCTATTCCTGCAGCCGTGATTGATATTGACACCAGTGGCATCCATGCTTTAGAAGACTTAAATAAGAGTCTGCAGAAAAGAGAAATACGGGTATGAGATATACACGCACCAAATGTGAACAAATGTCGGATAATATTGTCCATGAGAAATATGATGGAAAAGCTAACATTTTATCTGAATGTTTTTTCAACAGCTTCTTTTAGCAAATCCAGGTCCTGTTGTTATGACCAAACTCTACGATGCCAAGTTTGTGGATGTCGTTGGACAAGACAATATATTTCTAACGGTTGGAGATGCGGTTCGAGCATGCAATCGGAAGACACTAGAAGAAGCTTGACAGCTGAGCTGATTATCTTTCAGGAATACTTCAACTCTGACTGTGTTTACCCGAAGAGTGTGTTTTTGTTTTGACCCTTGATGTTTTGTTTTAAAACATCTCTATTGTAAACTATGTTTAGTTGGAAAGATATATAAGAGGTGCAAGCTTCTTGGATTATCTTTTGAAAAGTATCCGATTAGCCTTTGTAATCATTCTTTGATATCTTTCCAATTTTCCCCCCCTTCATCCTAGTTTGTATTTTGTTGGATGAAGCTTCAAATTTAGTGCTAACTTTTGATCCTTCCTTTTATTGACCCCTAAGAGATTGAAAGATTGCGAGCTTGAGAGTTTTCTTGTGTGTAAGATGGGCATGTTGTATTCTGAAGCGTTAAACATTCCAATAACTACCAATTGCATTGTTTGCTTGTGAACTGGCTCTTTTTTTTTTATGGCCAACTGACAAGAGGCTTTATTAATTATATACGTGGGTGAGATATTATGCTTGGCTAAATCAATTGCAAATTTGGGAAAATCCTCACACACCAAACGAGTTCGCTTACCTTATCAAACTTAAATTTTGTTAAAGAATGACCCAAAACATTGTCCTCCCTTCTAATTAGTTAGTTGTTGGTTGCTTGGCGCCAAAACTAGTTGATTCAGTTTTGAACATTCTGTTGTTTCTGTTTGTTGTTAAAGCTGAGAGTTGTATATATAGAGTTGTAATAAGATTGTTTGATCATTCAATGATTAAATAAAAGCTAAGCTTCCCTCTCTATCTGAATTTCTCTCTTTCTAAAGTTATATTTCTTTTCTCTCTCTATTCTGTTCTATTCTATCCTCCTCCTTCTATTCTGCCATTAACAGAAGGTTAGCTTGAGCTACCTTATCATCCAAATCCAACTGCCAAAACGAAGTGTATACTTGCACGGTTGCACCAAGTAAGAACATTTTTTGCCGATCGAAGCCGTTCACTAGCATTCCATATAGTAGTATATATAGTGTATGTCCGTATATAACAAGCCAATAGAATGCTTTCCCATTGTAGTGTTTAAAAAGAAAATAATTCTCAAATTGGTGTCAAGTCAAAAATAATTCCATAATATACTATTCTCCTAAGTTGGGGCAAACATAGCTAATTTTTTTTAGATTTGACAAAACAAAACTGTTGCTTAGGTGTAACAAACCAAAATCTAAAAACCCTCCCTCTTCTCATTTCCTTTGCTCTCATCAGTCATCACGTACAAACCAAAATTCAAAAGTATTCCTTTGTGTTCCTCCGTATGATGCTAAAGTATGGGATTCTCCCTTGTGTATACAACTACAATATCCTAAACATGACGGATTATGTATGGCTGAAGGTGTAGAAGAAGCTTTGATGTTTAGAGAAAATATGGAGAAGAATGGTATTGAACCTGATATTGTAACCTGATATCTAAAAACTTTATGTTTGAATGTTGTGGCCAAACCTAACATGAAAACTAAAATGGGGAAATAATTTATCCAAACCTCCATTTCACATCCAAACCTAACACGAGCACCAGATAGGAAAATTACTTTTAGCTAAACACTAAATTGTGGAAATACTTTTACTTGAACACCAAATAGGGAATTACTTTTTTTTTAACACCAGTTTAGGAAAACGCTCAAAAGTCAAACGTAGAAGCTCGCCTCTATATATCTTCTATAATAAACTGGCTTGTTATATACAGACATACACTATATATACTACTATATGGAATGCTAGTGAACTGGCTTCGGTCGGCAAAAAATGTTCTTACTTGGTACAACCGTGCAAGTATACACTTCGTTTTGGCAGTATCGTTGGATTTGGATGATAAGGTAGCTCAAGCTAACCTTCTGTTAATGGCAGAATAGGAGGATAAAATAGAACATAATAGAGAGAGAAAAGAATTAGAACTTTAGAGAGAGAGAAATTCAGATAGAGAGGGAAGCTTAGCTTTTATTTAATCATTGAATGATCAAACAATCTTATTACAGCTCTATATATACAATTCTCAGCTTTAACAACAAACAGAAACAACAGAATGTTCAAAACTGAATCAACTAGTTTTGGCGCCAAGCAACCAACAACTAACTAATTAGTTTTAACAACTAATAGTCTTGTATCATTGGAAACATGTAACTATATAAGCATCAAGTTGAGTAAAATATGTTCAGTTTGATGAGCCATGTCTTAGCCGGGACTCTTCACTTGGTCCACTTTCTACCTCAACGGTTGGGATTGCATGAAGGGGGAAAATATGAGGGGTTTGGGGGGCATTAATCTTTTCCTAGTTTGGGTGTTACAATCTAGATATAGGAAATTGTTCTCTTTTCCTTGGGTACCCTTTGGTTTAGATTTTTGTTTTAAGTCCTTTACAAATTAATTTGGTAAATTCGTGGTTGGCTTAAATTCAAAATGACAGGTTCTCTCTTTCTAAATCCTTTTTTATTGTGAAAGAATTGAGGTGCATGCTTTAGAGAAGTCCTTAATGATATTATATTAGAAACAATAACCTTATTATAAAAATTTCATCAAATCTGATTGATAATTTCATCAAGATTTCAACTCTAATAGGAGTATCTAGTATGATGCAACTGCTTTCCAGAGGCTAATCTGGTTGTAAAGACATCATGTCTAACAATAGTCACTCGACACTCATGCTTACTCTCTTGTGAGTTATGATGATGTTATTTCCCTTATCATCATTATGCATTAAGTCGGGCCTACTCACCGGATCTAACCTAATTTTTCTCTCCTAGAGAGAAAAATCAAAATTCAAGAACAATCAAATACAAAGATTAATACCAATAATGATAATAACAACACTAGCAATACTACTAATATCAGCTAGTAAAACAGTGGTGTTGATATGAGCAAATATCAGTAAGAACCTAAACAAACGTCTCACATGAGAAAATAAACACCACCCTCCACACAACCAATTCCACCCAGAAGGTCAAAAAAAAATGTTGGTAAAGAGATGAAACCATATGGCAAAACACAGTGCCTGAAAACCAAATATGCTAATAATAAGACTATGCAAGATAAACTCTCTCCGACCTCAAAAACTAGAGAAGAATGCTGCCCCTAAACCCGCAACGACTAACTGCACTGAAATGCCAATGGCCGAGGCAGAACCAGTGTTCCCTGTTGGAGCCAATGCAGGTGACACTACGTTGCTTCCGGCACCCATTGACGGAGCGTTGGCGATTGATGCACCAGTTGGAGCACCTGCAGGAGCAACAACGACACCAGCTGCATAGGAGTGACGAACAAAAACGAGTTATAAAAGGAACATTCATTTAGATCAAGCAATCATGCATAAATATTTCACCCTTCTAACTTGAATAACTTGAATTATAAAAGCAACACAACGCATGGTGAACCGGCTAATGGAGGCGAATTAGTGGTAATATAGAGGGTATCGCGTATATGTTACTCCCTCAGTTTTCTTTTGTTGTTCTTATTTGGAATATTTTTGTGAGAGAAAATTGGTCAAATAGGAAGAACTTTCGGAAACAGAGGGCATATACTAGGGTAAGGAATTATTCGGCGCACAACATTGATTGTCGCAAGGCCATGTTCACTTCACTCGAATTTTACTGAACAAAAAATATTTTTACGCATTAAAAGTGATTTTTTCTGAATTTCAATTGTTTTCTCTTAAGCATTTTACTGATTAAAGCTTATTTTCCCTTATTTTAACTGATTAAAACTAATTTTAACTGAAACCCCAAAAACAGGAGTATAAAACCAATTGTAAAATAGAGAGTCCGAAAAAAATGTTAATATTTCAAACCAAAACCCCTTTTCATCTATTTAAATTTCTATTAAAAAAAACAAAGAAAACAATTCCCACAGTTAAAAGCAGAAAACAACAAATTATAGCACAAAAAACCCACAAACATGCTTTAATAATTTAATCCAAAAAAAAACTCTTTTTAATCTATGATACTTCTATTAAATTATATAGAAATCAAAAATATTCCCACAATCATTAATTGTTTTCAGATGCAATTCATTCCACAATTATAAAAGTTAAAATAATCAGATACTTCAAACAAAACAAAAAAACTTTAAAATCTATTATTAAGTTTTTATTCAGATTTGCATGTTTGTAAACGGAAAAATAAAAATCATAAAAATAAAAAGTAACAAATATAAAGAATTAATCAAATTGATGGAAAAAGATACCTGGAGAAGGAGCACTTGTTGGAGAAAGAGACACTGCAAAAAACAACAACAAAATTAAAAAAACTGAATATAACACTTTATTGTAAAGGATTTCTTAAAAAAAAAAAAAAAAAAAGGGAAAAAGGAGACTAACAGCCGCATTTAGCAGCAGAGGAAGCATGAACATTGCAAGCATCAGGAAGAGCAAGAGCTTTAGAAACATTCAAAACGATTCCGAATTGGCTACTACTTTGAAAAGCTTGACAAAGACATTCAGCGTTAGTTTTTAGAACAGACTTTAGTCCAGAACAACAGTTTCCTTCTGGTTTCTGTACGGTAGAACCGTTAGTAACGTACGACAAACAATCCGACATGCTTAGTACTACAGTCGTACAGTCTACTGGCGCCGGAGAATCTTTTGCTTCCGTTAAAGCTGCCGATGCAACGGCTATAAATACCACCAGGAACGCCGCCGCGGAATTCATCCTTGTTTTTTTTTTTTTTTGAAGGAGTGAGAGAGAGAGAGAGAGAGAGAAAGTAAGAGAGATAAGAAAAGGTGGCGAGTAGGAGTGGGAGTGAGAACTGAGAAGAGTGGGTAGAAATAGGAGGGAAGAAAAGGAAGACACGTGGCGGTCATCGCGGGGGAATCGGGATGATGGAAACTGATGCTGGATGATGATGAGAGGCATAAGGGGATATTGGAATTTTGAATTGAAAAGGAGCCTTCTTTTATTTTTATTTTTTGACGGGAGCCTTCTTTTATTACTTCATTGATTCAACCGTATTTACAATAATTTATTGTCCACCGAGGATTCGTTTAATTACTAGTATTAAATAGTAGTAATGATAATGTTTTTTAATAAAAATATCACTTAGCTAACATCTATGTAATGAAACTTGATGTCAAAACACGTGTTTTCTTTCATAAATTTACATTACCACTCAATACCACTTTCCCAAGTGGCAATGGATGGTAATGAAAGTTTAGGAAGAAAATATGTGTTTTTCGATAAAAAGGAGTATTACTATGCACGTTGAGTCGTTGACCCGACATGAAATGTCTTCATAATTTTGCACTAGAAATCATCATTGCCACCACTTAGACCGCTAACCAAATATACCGTGGAAGACATAAGATATACTGTGTTTTTGTTTATTATAACCAATTTTTGTATGATATAGGCTATGTTTAGTTCACCTGAAATTTTCTGATCTGAACTTATCTGATCTGATCTGATCTGATCTGAACTTATTTTTTCTGATCTGATCTGATCTGATCTGAACTTATCTTTTAAAAAACATATTATTACATTGTATTTCATTACTAGTATTACTATTACTATCATTTTATTACTATGCACAACTTTCAATAATAATAATAATAATAATATAATAATAATAATAATAATTTTATAATAATAATAATATAAATAATAATAATAATAACAATAATAACAACAATAATAATAATAATAATAATAATAATAATAATAATTATTATTATTATTATTATTATTATTATTATTATTGTTATTATTATTATTATTATTATTATTATTATTATTATTATTATTATTATTATTATTATTATTATTATTATTATTATTATTATTATTATTATAGCATAATTAGTTTTTTTTTTTGAAAGATAGCACATTAGTATATGTACATACAATTAAAAATAAAAGACTAAGGACTCTTGGGTCCAATGGTATGGCTTCTTACCTCCCACATGGGAGACCAATGTTCAAATCTTGGTGAAAGCATATATTTCAATATTGTTGTGGGTGGGGGAGGGAGTTGGGGCTTGTTGGGTCTTTAGGTGAGTGACCCTGTGCGAGTGCAGCCCAGAGAAAATTCATCTTACCACGGGATTCCCGAAATAGGCCCAAAAAAATTAAAAATAAAAGAACACTCAAGTTCAAGGTCCGTTAATAATAAGAATTTATGTAGTAATGAAAAGAACATATAATGATATTAAAAAAAAACATATACTGAAAGAGCATACAAGATCTATTTAAAGAACACATTTTAAAAATAAAAGATAGATGTTATATTTATATTGATGACATGTTTGGATTTAACTAACAACATGTTCTTTGTCTTTTATTTTTATTATAAATAAACCTATAAATATATATAATCATATGATCTTGAACAAAATGGTTAAATATTCTTCTTATATCGTTGTCTTGTTCTATATAAACTTTGTTTCTAAAGATAAGTCGAAATCCTTTGTAGGGAAAATTTTGAACGTGATGACAACACCATTAGGTTATCCCATGCTACTCATGTTTTATATAAACTAGTAATATATAATTTATATTATTCTACCAAAATTATTTTAAAACATAAACATCATATACTATTGTCATGTTCGTTACATGTACAACATCAAAAAGAACATCACATATCAAAATTATTAATTAGAATAAATACAAGAAAGAACATTTACAAATGCCAAAAGAACATTCTTCTTCTTGAACACAAATAGCTTCAAATAGTGATATCAATGACATTTATAATAATAGCAACGACATTAATAATAATTACCAATATTTATAATTAATAAGTACAACAACGACAATAATAATAATAATCTTTTTGAACAAATGTACTAGTAAATAGTAATATTTATAGTAATAGTAATAGTAATTGTATAAAGTAGTAATAATAATAATAATAATAACAACAACAATAATAATAATTATTACAATAACAATAATAGCATTAGTAATACTAATAATCATAATAATCAAGATGATAATAATAATAATAAGTTATTAAATATAAGCATAATCAATCGACCGATCGATCGATCCGAACTTATCCCGATTCGATCCGATCTTATTTTTTCGATCGATCGATCCGATCGATCTCGATCGATCCGATCCGATCCAAATAAGCAAAAATAAGGTGAACTGAACATAGCCATAATCAACTTTTATATAATCAGTATTTGTATTATATAATCAATTTTCTAATATAGTTGGGTTTTTTTCTAATATAGTCAGTTTGGTGCACAATAAATGATTGTAAATCGGTGCACCCAAAAAGTTTTTTAATTATGTGTGTGGAAAGGGTTTGGTGGAGGCGAATTAGGGTGCGGCACGTGAATAGGAGGAGATGGTGGTCAAATTGGTGTTGAGAAATCGTGGGGTTGAATTTGACTAGGCTGTTGAAACTTGAAACTGTAATACACGGAAAGGTGTTTGTTTTTCCATTTGAAGGGGGTTAGACTATGATTGTGTTTTTAGCGAAAATGAAGATTGAGGTAGGAATAGGACCATAGGAGGAGATCATGTGAGAAAATGATTTCACCATTTGAAATATGGAAAGGTAGTTACTATCCTTTCTTTATTTCCTAAAAAGTAGGAAAAGCCCTTTCAAAAAAAAAAAAAGTAGGAAAAGCTTGTTTATCATATTTTGAGGGGATATAGTAATTGGTTGATCACTTTTTTTTAACTTGGTTAATTTGACCCCTAATTTTTAGTATTGGATATTTATTATAGAAGTTTTTGGTAAAATCATTGATTAGTATTTGATTGTTTGACATAATTAAAAAGACTATTCAAAATTTATTTGCCAAACATTCATTTTATCTTAACTTTTAATATTTTTTCTTTCAAAATATATTTTTAATATTTAAATTATTATCGATCAAAAGTGAGCAAAAAAACTTTCATGTTAAACCGTCCATAATCTTTATTTGTATGATATATGCAAAATTAAAGGGTAAATTGGTGCAAATAACCTCATCTATAGGTTTCGTGCAGACGACAAATAATAAGTTGAACTAAAATCACATCATACAATAACATTTTATTATTTTATTTATATGCTCATTAATTGTAGTTGATTAAAGGCTATAGCTTTTGCCGGAAAATAAAAGTACATGTGTCTGAATTTCTTTTTTGGAAATTCTTTTCGGGTCATTTTTTAAACCAATTGAAATGATTTCATATGCTATATAGACACTATAATGGACGTTAAATTAGCTTTCATCACATTTTTTTTTTTTGAAAGAATTAGCATTCATCACATAGATGCAAAGACATAAATACTTTTTCGTTTTTGGAATTTTAAAAGTACAAAACATCCTTTTTTGCAAATAAAATTTTATTAAATGACCAAGGAAGAGATTACGGATTAAGGCCCTGTTCTTTCGGACTTATTTTCAGTTCAGTTCAGTTACTCTCTGTGTTTTATCCACTTGTCCAACAAGTAAGCTGTAGGCTTAGCTTCCTTGTCGAGCAAGTAAATTAGTATCTTGAGTGTTCTTCAGCTGGAGACTTGTGCAACGATGTCTGAATCCGCTTAGTCCTTAGCCTTGGCTCTGCTCCCGAACCTGCAAAAAGGGACCCACCCTGGAGGTTTGGGTGGTGGTTCCCCCTCCGATGCTTAAGTCAGATATCAGGAGTAGTGAGAGAAAGTAGAGATAGAGAGAGAAAGTGAGAGAGTATTTTATCAGAGTAACTTTGCACTGTTTGCATTGAATGAATGTTTCTCCTGATTTCAGGGTATTTATAGTGATAGCAAGTTGACAGCTATCCTTAAAATCTCGCCCTAGAATAGTGGCTTCGATTGGTCGGGAATCGGATCATGACACGTGGCGACCGTGGGGATGGTGAAAGTCTATTAACCACTCTCCTTCGCCACCCGGTAGTACTGATGCTTGTTGTTGGGCCGAAAATTCAATCCTTTTACCCCAACCGAGTATAGCCCGGAGGTTAAGCCTTCTTTTCATTTTCAACGGGGTGACACGTGTACGGCTCTGATGAGCCCATGTGTCGTTAAGAGAACCGTAGATGCTAGGCTACAACATTTGCCCCTAAAAGGGCTTTCACTGTTGGCCCATCTGACGGTTAATGCCCTTTTACCCAAGGTAACTTTTTGTTGGCCCATCTGACGGTTGAGGCCCGTTTCACAGAAGGTAGTGCATTCAAAATGGAGGAAAGGACGCGCCCTTTCCAGGATTTTGCCGGTCATAACCGACCGTTGCCCTCTTTGCTTCGGTCATTTCCCGACCGGCTCCACAAGTTTTTTACCCCCTATAAGTACTCTTGGTGTGAGGACATTTAATCATTTCACACCTTGAGCGAATTTTTCTAGAGAGAGGAGCTCTGCAACTTTTCTAAAGAGAGAGAGAGAGATCGTCCAGCTTCATCACTCTTCTCCGAGTCGTCCAGACGTTCTTAGCGGTGATCGTTTCTTTGTTCTTTTCATTCTTCTTTATTCTTTATTTTTTCTTAGAAAATCAATAAAATGGAATCTTCTTCCTCAAATAATCTTAGCCGACCAAGAACTTGTCTTGACCCTAGAACCGATACTTCTTCTTCGGCGCATTCTAGAGTTGGGCCTCTTCTGGCCGACTATATATTTTTTTATTCTTTTGGCCGAGAAAGTCAGACGACCCAATCTTTACCTGTGCAGGGTAATCTGGCGCGCATCAAGCAAACAGCCCGTATAAGACGAAAAGTTATAATCCCGTCAGATAGTTCAGATATGGAAGAATCTACTGGACGGGTGTCCGATGAGGCAAGAGAAGTTCAAAGTGCAAAGGCTTTGGGCAGGGCTTCTTCCTTTAACCATGACTTAGAAGAATCCGAAATAAACCCGGAGGCCGGGCCTGTCTGCAGGGGACGTCGATATGGAGGACACCATCGAAGAGAATAACGGCGGATGATCGATGTTGCCGAAGAGTCGACGAGGCCTCTACTACCTCGTCGGAGATTAGAAGGCGCTTAGGTCCCCTTTCCGACCCTAGATTTATCTTAGTTAATCGCAAATGGCTAGAGAAAATAGGACCGCACCCTAGTTATCTCTCGTCCTATATGCCTATGTCAGGCTTCTCCTTCGTCATACCAAATAAAGACGCGACAATACTGAGTGCTCCTAAAAACCATTTTGCAGTCTACAAACTGGCTTTGGACGCGGGATTAAGGTTCCCTCTCCACGAATTCATAGAGCAAGTGCTGAATTACTACAACATCGGCCATAACCAATCGGCCCCAAACGCTTGGCACAACGTCTTGACGTTCATTGCCGTCTCGCGACTGCGCGGCCCGGCTCTTTCCCTTCAAGCCTTTACTCACATGCACTATGCGGCCAAGGTACCAGGTGCGGTGTGACGGGGGCATGGCTCAGCATTCGCAACCGTCCAGGGCTTCATGACGGCTTGGGGCAAGCCGTCAAAGATGCACGAGTGGAAAGCTGACTTCATTTTCTTACGCGGGGCCAACAACTATACCACCGAGAGCTATAGAGCTTATAATCGGTCCGTCACAAATACGGGGAGGAAACAAGTCTTTCTTTGGAATTGGAGGACGACTTTTGACGAAGAGGTGGTGGAGTACTTCGTAATAAAGGAGTACTCCGGGCCCGGCCAACGATCTTTTAAGGGTCCAACTAACTTGGATACCCTTTAAAGAAATGTTTTACCATGACGATTTCTTGGTCGCCGCCAACTTGCGGGCCGGCCCAAGACAGAGGTATACCTTCAAATTCTCCAAGTAGAACTCTTCGTCCATAATTCATTTGACAAACCCATTTTTGTCCTTCTTTTGCGGACTTCGGCTAGACAACGTCTCAAGGCATCTTGGACGGGCGAAATCAAGCATGTCCAAATTTACGACAATCTGTGGAAGGAGTATGCAAAGAGCAAGGCTTTGAGAAAAGGGTCAAAACACCGGTAACACAATAATTTTTTTTTTTTTTTTTTTTGGACGAGTATCATTGTGGCCCGTTTGGAATTGGCATCCAACTTTTGGACGAGTATCACCCAAAGAAGGAGAACGTCCAAACTTGGACGGCCACCTTTTTGGGGCCATACTCGTTTGAGAGTTTATAGCCTTTGGACGAGTGACACTCAGAAACTTTCTCTGGACGAGGGTAGCCCGAAGAAGGAAGGCGTCCAAGCTTGGACGGCCACCTTCTTGGAGCCATACTCGTCTGAGACTTTGTAGTCCATGGACGAGCGCCATTCATAACTTTTTCTGAAAGAGGACAACTCGAAGAAGGAAGGCGTCCAAACTTGGACGGCCACCTTCTTGGAGCCATATTCGTCTGAAAGGTTGTAGTCCATGGACGAGCGCTAATCTTAACTTTCTCTGGACGAGGGTAGCCCGAAGAAGGAAGGCGTCCAAGCTTGGACGGCCACCTTCTTGGAGCCATACTCGTCTGAGACTTTGTAAATCACCTTTCTTTTCTTTTTCCGGACGAAGTTAGCATGAAGAAGGAAAACGTCCATGCTTGGACGGCTACCTTCTTCGGGCCACCCTCGTCTGTGATTTGGATATCTTTGGACGAGTACCTTTGGGACTCGTCCAAGACTTTATTTTTTCTTTTCTTGGGCGAAGTCAGCATGGAGAAGGAGAACGTCCAGGCTTGGACGGCTACCTTCTTCTGGCCACCCTCGTCTGTATTCAGAAATTTGTTCAGACGAGGTTCCTTTAGGAGAGGAGGTGCTCATTTTAAGGCGCCTTCCTTCTTCGGGTGATTTTCGTCTGAAGTCTTGTAATAGTAATTATAACTTTTGTTCCTTGGACGACCAATTTGATAACTTGTTCACTTTTTGAGAAAAATACTCCTACAAACAAACTTCCACCTGGGAAGTCGTCCTCGTCCAAAAAGAGGCCAACCACAACAACTGACCAGCCTTCAGCGAAGAAGCCTAAGGGCTTTACAAGGAAGAGGGCAAATAAGACGGCTCCTGCTGGCGAGGCTGGGGATAGAAACATGCCTCCCCCTCAAGTCAAGGCCCTTAAAAAGGAGCCTTCAACTGTTGCCCCTGCCGAGGAGGAAAAGGGTGCGCATCTTGCTGCTTTCGAGCGTTTTGCCGGCCACCTCTCGCCGAGATCAACCCGTAGTCCGCCTTAGCTTTGGTTGCACCGAATCCGAGATCGCTGCCGAGAACTATCCAGGGGTTCAGCGGCTCGGTGGCTAAGGCGGGTGCCGCGAGATGCCTTTAGCCGTTAGGGACGGCATCACTCTCGCTCGGTGAGTCGTATTACCGGATATAGTTAGGACGATGCGGGTCGGTGGACGGTCCATGAGTCCGTCCAATAGACAAGCCATCGTCTTTCCTATCAAGATAACTGACTCTCTCCCTCTTTCAGATAAGGGCAAAGGCCCTGCTATTCCCCCAACTCCTCCCACCGTTGATTCGGACGAGGAGTCTTCTCCTGCCTTCGCCAAAATGTCAAGGCTGGAAAAAGAGCGGCTTAAGCGGGAGCTCTTCAAGTGTTACCCTAAATCCTACATTAAAGGATTAAGGGAGCGTCGGCCGGGCATGTGGGCTACATGTCTCGACTACGCGCCGAGGTATTGTTTAATGTCTGCCTTGTTTTATACTTGCACAAATTTTGACTCTGTGACTCGTCTAATAACTTGGATTATTTTCATTGTTCCAGCTTCTTGCTCGCAGTATGCTGACTGAAGACTGGGCGAGGGAGCTAAGGAAAGAGAATAAACAGCTCGTCCATATGACGACTACGGCAGGCGACAAGGCCATCCATGATATTGAGATAGCTAATACACTCCATCGTCAATCTCTGGAGGCTTTGGAGACAAAATCAGCTCTTCTGGAGTCAGAAAACAAGAATTATCTTGTTACTATTAATGACATGTTCAAGGAACAGGACCGTCTGAAGATGGTCATTGATGATGTCTCCACTGATCTAAGGGATGAAAGAAATGCCGCCCTTCTCGCCGCTGCGCAGCTAAGGAGGGAGAATATTCTTCTGAGGGCGAGAACTGCCCGTCTAGAAAGCCAGGCGGCCAAGGCCTTCGATGATGCCAAGGAAGGGTTGGAGCAAGTCATCGAAACGTCTAAAGGCTGGGCCGTCAAGGCCTTCGAGATGCTAGCTGAGGCTGATGAGGTTCCCAGCTTTGTGCGTCGTCTGGAATACCAACAAAGTGTCCATCGGGCTATGGTATGCGCCGAGGAACCTCCGGAATTCTTAGAGTCAAACGACGAGGCTGCAGCCGAGGGTGGGGGGCCTGAAGACGAAGACGAGGATGAGAAGCCTGAGGGCGACCAAGAAACAAGCGCTGAAGATGAAGCCTAGCTTTAGGTTTATTTTTCTAAGTTTCTTGGCTTGTCTGCCGTTGTAGTCTTAGCTCTTCAGTAGCCTTAAGTTGTAAATTTTTGCTATTGATATATATGAAGAACTTTTTGCCAATTGCTTCTCTTATTTTCGTAAATTCCAATTTGACCAAGTATAACATTAACTTCGTCATGATCGTTGAACACCCTTGCCGATGTTTTAAGGAAAGTTCAGCTTGCTTGCCTTTAGACGATTTTAGTCTGTAAGAATAGTCTCCAAGTACTAGAATAGACTCGTTTTGAACTATTGGACGATCTGCCTTATATAAATAATACAATCTTGTAAAACCCGTTCCTTGCCCTTGGACGACCGAGAATTTGCCTTAAGAATTGTCTGGACGGTTGCAAAAAGCACTTACGAGAAGATTGCCATCCTTGCCCTTGGACGATTACCAGTTATTTCATGAAATATCTAAGTATTTGTTGATATTCGTCCGGGATTTTTAGATATTCTGCTTAATTAGACGAGCCTTGCCCAAAGAGGGAGGACCGCCAATGTCCGTTTGAATTGTGGACGAACCACTTTCAAGCCGTTTTACTCAAGCTACCAACATTCGTCCTGCACTATCAAACCATCACAAATGCATCTATTGGCTAGGTCCTGGTTTTTGGACGACTGTTCTCTTTAGCTCGTCCTATAGGCTTCTATCATCCCCCTTTCTTGGGCTTAGCTCAACCGTACATGGTGGGCGAGCCAAAGTCCAAGGAAGAGAGTGGCCATCCTTGGTCGAGCCTCGTTGAAGTTGATGGACGAGCTTGGGATACATGATCAAAGCATGTTTTAGCCGCTTCCTTGAGGGAGCAACACTCGTCATTAAGTAGCGATCCCTTACTAGGGTCCGGACTACTTAGTCGTCCGTGCTTTTGAAAGTAAGTATCCTTTACTAAGGTCTTATTTCAGCCGCCTTTCTCTCGTAGACTTTGACGTTACTCTTACTAGAGGTTTTGTCAATTTGACGACCATATATGTGTTATATTTTTGGCCGGTCTCTTTGAGGGAGTGATGTTTGGCGTAGAAGTGAGCAATTTTGACGTTCTGTTATTGTTTGTTATTGTCACTTTTAGACGAGTAACCGATTTAATGCCCCAAAGTGAATTAACTTGGTGAAAATAAACAAAGAAATAAGAAAGTAGGAATTGTATTATATGGATTTTGCTTCGACTAAATGCCAAGATGCATGTATACAATTCTTCCCCCTAACATGTGCTTGTGGCACTTTGGAGTAACTACTAACTACCTTATAGGTATCCGACGCTGAACTGCGCTAGACGTGGTACTTCTTCAAATTATCTCGAATTCCATGTACGCCGTATAGGTCGTCCATCTAGATCTTGGAGACGAAAAGTCCCACTGCGTAGCTCTTGGATAATCAGATAAGGTCCTTCCCAATTAGGTGTTAGTTTCCCTAACTCTTTAGCTCGTCCAACCGCTTCCATCTTTCTCAGCACAAGATCCCCCACCTTGAGCGGTTGTCTAACAACTCTTTTGTTAAACTCCCGAGCCATTCGTAGTTTGTACAATTACATTCCTAGCAAGGCATTGCCCCCGACTTCTGGCACTTGGTCTAAAGCCGTGCGCAATGCACCCGGCTTGGCATCCTCTGTGTATAACATGACTCGTAGGGTGGGCTCTTCAACCTCAATGGGCAAGACGGCTTCAGTGCCATAGGCTAACATGAAAGGCGTCTCGCCTGTAGAATTCTTAGCGGTTGTCCTAATGGACCATAACACCAATTGCAGCTCTTCAACCCATTGTCCCTTGGCATTATCCAACTTCTTCTTGATTCCATTTGATAGAATCTTGTTGAAGGACTCGACTTGCCCATTGGCTTGTGGGTGGCGGCCGCTGCAAAGTGAGCTTTGATTTCTCTTTTCCGACAACCACTCTTTCAGCTTAGGCGTTTCGAACCGTGGGACCATTATCAAAGACGATGGACTGAGGCATGCCAAAACGAGTTATAATGTTTTTCCAGATGAAGCCCTTGACGTCGTTTGTTGTTATTCCTCGCATGGCTTCAGCTTCTATCCATTTAGTGAAATAGTCCACTGCTACTATCACAAACTTCTTTTGCCCAGCGGCCACAGTGGAAAGGTCCTAAGATATCCATGCCCCATTTGGCAAAAGGCGAGGGAACAAGATGGGAGTTAAATAGTTGGACGGCTTTTGATGCACATTTCCATGCTTCGACAACCGTCACACTTCTTTGCATAGGCTAAAGCATCCTCCTTTACGGTAGGCCGAGTAGTACCCCGTCCTTAAACCCTTTTCTCCTAATGCTCTTTCCCCCAATGTGCGATGCACAAGCTCCTCATGGAGTTCTTTCAGAACTTCTAGGCCATCTTCTCCGGTGATGCATTTGAGGAGAGGACGGTTGAATGACTTCTTGTAAAGGGTCTCATCCCATAGTTCAAACCACTTGTCTCTAGTCTTCACATACTTAGCCTCTACAGTGGTCGAAGGCAATCGTCTCGTCTTCTTGTATTCTATGATAGGCTCCATCCAGCATCGCTCCTCGGCTAAGAAACATGATCTGCTCTTGGTCAATGCTCTTTTTGGGTTTGACTTCCCAAAAACTGTTCTTGGCACATCACCTTCAAATTAGCCGGCAATTTTGAGAGAGCATGTGTTTGATGATTTTCCGACCTTGGTACTTGGTCGAGAACAAATCGTTTTAATGGCTCAATCTCATCCTTGATCGGGCCGCATGTATTTGCTCATTGATGCTTCTTTGCATTCAAGATCTCCATTGACCTGACCGACGACTAAGAGGGAGTCCGATTTGGCCTCAATCTCAACAACCAGCCGCCTTGCACATTTTGATTCTAACTAAGAGTGCTTCATATTAAGCTTCGTTATTGGACGCTTTGAATTGGAATCTTAATGCATATTCAAACTTGTCCCCTTCGGGAGATTGACAAATGATTCCGCTCCACATCCATTGGATCGTGGACGATCCATCAACCATGAGCGTCCAATGCTTCCTTCCTCTAGCCGGATCGATATTGGCTCTATGGTTGGCCGAGTAAGCTCAACTATAAAATCCGCCAAGGCTTGCCCCTTAATGGCTTTCCTTGGTTCAAATGATATATCAAACATGTTAAGCTCAACCGCCCATTTTAGCATTCGCCCGGCGGCTTCCATCTTCTCGTAGAACTTGCTTCAAAGGTTGATCGGTGTAGACGATTATACCGTGCGCCAAGAAATAAGGCCTCAACTTTCTCGCTGGCCATGACTAGGGCCAATCCAAACTTCTCGACCGGAGTATACCTATTTTCCGCATCTTTGAGCACATGACTCACAAAGTATATGGGAACTTGGACGGACTCTCTTTCACCCGAAGGACGGCACTCACAAACTGAGTGGACACCGCCAAGTATACAAACAGCTTTTTCCCCTTCGCTGGGACCGACCAACCCTAGGAAGCCGCCGAAGGTGATCTTTGACGCGCCGAAGGGCTTGCTTCCGCTCTCGCTGTCCATTCAAACTTGGCCTTTTTCTTGATCGTGGCAAAGAAGTGATGGCACTTGTCGCCCGACTTAGACATGAAACGTCCAAGGGCAACAAGCAACCCGTCGCCTCTCGTACTTCCTTTGTCTTTGAAGGAGACTTCATATCTAGAATAGCTTGAATCTTTTCTGGATTAGCCTCTATACCCCTCTCGGTCCACCAAGAAACCTAAAAACTTCCCCGACAAGACCCCAAAGACACATTTGCTTTGGGATTCAGCCTTTAACTTGTATTTCCCGAGAGTTTCAAAAGTTTCTCTCAAATCACCAACATGACTTTCTTCTTGACGGCTCTTGACTATCATATCGTCAATATATGCCTCCATGTTTCTTCCCAACCGTGGCTAAAAAAACAAGATTGATCAATCTTTGAAAAGTGGCCGGGCATTGCGCGCAGCCGAATGGCATCCTCACCCACCCATACAAACCCTTTTTCGCAATGAAGGACGTTTTGTCCCGATCCTCTCGCCACATCGAATTTGGTGAAAACCCGAATAGGCGTCCATGAAGCTCAAAGAAAGCACGGCCGGCTGTGGAATCTACTAGACGATCCATCTTAGGCAAAGGGAAGCTGTCCTTGGGACAAGCCTTGTTGAGGTCTGTGTAGTCCACACACATCCTCCAGGTGCCATTGGGCTTTGGCACCATGACCACGTTTGCTATCCATTCTGGATAATAAGTCTCTTTGATGAATTTTGACTCCAACAACTTCGAAATTCCCCGGTCGACCGCTGATTCCTAGCCGGTCCCAAATGCCCGACGAACATGTTTCAAATTTGGATCAACATTCAGCCGATGGACGGCTACCTCCGGATCAGTTCCAGGCATCTCTTCAACGCAATAGGCAAATACATCGTGAAATTCTTTCAGCAAGTGCACTAATGACCCTTCAAATCAAGACTGAGTGAAGATCCAATTTTGAGGGTCTTCTCTGGACGAGCTTCATCCAGACGTACCTCTTCAGGAGCTTCAACTGGCTCTGGACGTTCTACTGTCAGTCCCATGATGGCCATGACTTCTTTAGACGAGGAAGGTTCTTCCTTGATGATTTCATATTTTCTCTTCTTGCTGGGGAGATGCTCATACGCATTCCTTGAGGGAGCGAGAGGCGTCTGAGGACTCTCAATGGTCATCTTTAACGAGGCGACTTGGCCTTTGACAATTCCAGACGTTTTCCTCTCGCTAGCCACCTTGGTCTGATCTTTCTCTATTTCAGACGTTTTCCTTTCGCCAGCAACCTTCGTCTGGCCTTCGTTGCCTATCTTCCATGATGACGGCTTAAGGGTAGTCAAATAACATTCCCTAGCCACCTGCTGGTCTCCATATAATGAGCCAATCTGGCCATCATCACACTCATACTTAATCAATATCAGGTGGGTTACTATTACTGCTTTGACATGATTCAGAGTTGGTCGTCCAAGAATAACATTGTAGGCTGTCAAGTCTCGGACCACCAAGAACTTGATAAACAGGGTTCTAGCTGCATCCTTTTCTCCCACTCGAACGGGCAAAGTAACAGTTCCCATTGGATGGATGACTCCTCCCCCAAACCCTATGATGGGATGGTGAACGGGAACTAAGTTCTTCTCCTCAAACTTTAGTCTGGACAAGCAATCAGCACTAATGATGTCCGTCGAGCTTCCGGTGTCGATCAGGATCCTTCTTACTCTCAAATTTGTTATTTTCATTTCTACAACCAAAGGATCATCATGGGGAGTCCTCAACCTTCCCCGGTCTTGTTCACTAACCACCACCCTCGGGAAGGGCTCACCATTGTCCGATCGCCTAACAAAACTTGGCCGAGCTCCCTAAGGTAGTTTTTGTGCCCTCTATTGGTTGGTCCTCCAAAGAAGAAACCCTCCCCGAGATTACGAGAACAATATCTTTGTCCCGTGCTTGCACTCCCCTTCTTCTTGTTATGCCAATCATCTTTCCTCATAAACTTCCTTCCCCCTTGAGGCATATAGGAGTTCATCTTTCCTTTTCGAGCTAAATCCTCCAAAGCTCTCTTGAGGTGCTTACATTCATTAGTCTCATGACCACAATCCTTGTGGAAGTGACAATACTTGCTCTTATCCCTATTTCTATAAGGGGTTTTCATCTCGCTTGGGGCCTTCAACTCATATTAATCCTTAATCTCCATGAGAATGGAGTATTGGTCTTTGTTAAACTCAATAGGATTGGATGAGGATGGCTCGGCCTCCTTTCTCTTGCTCCTTCGGGACGAAGTGGTGGTAGCGGCTATAGCCCGGGTCTCGGCCTTTTGGGGGTTGCTCTTCTTTGGCCGAGCAACCTCTTTAGGCTTCTTAGACTCGGGATGTTTTGCTTCAAAGACACACTTCGGTAGCGTGGATAAACGCTTCCGCTTCTCTTAAAGCCTCAAAGAAGAGTGGAGATTTTCTTCTTAACAAGATCAAACTTGAAACTTCCCCGGCCTTAGACCCCCGATGAAGGCGTCAAAGGCTACTCCAAAGATTAAGATCTTGGATCCGAAGTGCTTCTAGGTTGAATCTTTTAACGAAACTTCTAAGAGCCTCCTTAGGTCCCCTGGACGACCTTGCCTAGGTGCATGCTTGACTTTTGCTCTTGCTTGTTGGCAACAAAGTAACTAGTGAATAAGAAATTGAGTTCAAGAAAATTGTTGACTCGAATTGGGGGAAGATTATTGAACCACTTCCGAGCTACTCCCTTCAAGGTAGCTGGGAAATTCTTACACCAAGTAGCGTCGTCCACTCCTTGGACGCACATCTCGATGTTTGTAAGCGCACGGTGATCATCGTGATCGCTTGTTCCATCAAAAGGCTCAATGGTTGGGAGTTTTACCTTTGGGAAGGGGGGCGCCTCCATGATCCCGGCCGAGAATGGGGTAGGCCAGTTGATCCGGAGGGCTCCCAACTGTCCCTCAATGGGTATGAACTCCTTGCGATATTCTTTCATTACGAGGATTGGATGAAGTGTTTGCAGCACTGGACGCCTATAGACCATGGGCCGAGCCACTGTCTTCTCCTCGTCGTGGATGAACAAGAGAGTGACTTAAGCTTCGTCCCCTCCTCTCGGACGACAACCTCAAAGGAGGGTCTCTCAAATATGGTGTAGATCCCTGTCGCCGATCGTTGTAATGCAACAGCTTTCTTTGCTTCTAGATACTCTCCGGCATCTGTTCCATTCGGTGCCCGCTTGGACAAACATGGTCCCGAGTCCTCACCACCAGGTTCCAAACCCATCTTTCTTCGTTGATCATTATCCTCCCGTTGCTTTCCTCTTGCCGTCCTCCTAGAAGGCTCCTTACGAACATGTCGACTAGGACCCGGACGATCTACTTGAGAACGTCCTCTAGGACGAGGTGGATTGTTAGCAAACTGGCTCCGGGTTGTGATGAAAAAAAAAGATATTGCTTTTAATTAGTTCCCGGACGACCGCGCCATCTTAGTCCGAAAGTCATTCAAGACATTCTCCAAAGCGGGCGGCAGCCACTGGACGATCCAGATTTACTTGGATGACCGGTTCTTGGCTTGGTCCAGGAACATTGACAATGGACGGGGGTCTATCTCTTCCTCTAGGTGGTCTTTCTTGCTCCACCGTATCTTCGACATTAACTTGAAGGCTTCGATTCCTCGGCAATGTTGGACGATTGACAATCGTCATCGTTGCGTCTCCCCACGTACGGCGCCAAATGTTTTATCCACTTGTTCAACAAGTAAGTCGTAGGCTTAGCTTCCTTGTCGAGCAAGTAAATTAGTATCTTGAGTGTTCTTCACTGGAGACTTGTGCAACGATGTCTCGAATCCGCTTAGTCCTTAGCCTTGGCTATGCTCCCGAACCTCGCAAAAAGGGACCCACCCCCGGAGGTTTGGGTGGTGGTTCCCCCTCCGATGCTTAAGTCGATATCGGGAGTAGTGAGAGAAAGTAGAGATAGAGAGAGAAAGTGAGAGAGTATTTTATCGTAGTAACTTTGCACCGTTTGCATTGAATGAATGTTTCTCCCGATTTCGGGGTATTTATAGTGATAGCAAGTTGACAACTATCCTTAAAATCCGCCCTAGAATAGTGGCTTCCGATTGGCCGGGGAATCGATCATGACACGTGGCGCACTGTGGATGGTGAAAGTCTATTAACCACTCTCCTTCACCCACCCGGTAGTAATGGATTCCCGATCGTTGGGCCGGAAATTCAATCCTTTTACCCCAACCGAGTATAGCCCGTAGGTTAAGCCTTCTTTTCATTTTGAATAGGGTGACACGTGTACGGCTCGATGAGCCCATGTGTCGTTAAGAGAACCGTAGATGCTAGGCTACAACACTCGCATTTCGGCTTCTTCGCTTCGCTCAATCTCGGCCGATTCTCTCACTCCAAAAGAATGGGGCCTAAGGGTGCGTTCTCTTCACCCGAAAAACCGGAATTGAACCGAACCGTACTTATCTCAACCGAACCGGACTGATTAGACCCGATTGGATCTGACTCAACTTATTGGACCTGATTGAACCTGATTGGAACTTATTGACCTGATTGGAACTTATTAAACCTGATTGGACCTGATTGAAACTTATTAGACCTTATTGGACCTGAGTGGAACTTAGTTGACCTTATTTTGACAAAAAATTTGATGAGTAATAACATAAATATTACCTCTAACATACATACTATCCCTCAAATTTTACTATGACATAATAAGCATTAAAATTTATCCTTAAAAAAAAAGTAATTATTAATTATCTCTTATGATTAACATTTTAACAAAAAAAAAATACTACTTATATGCTTGCCTATACACAACTTTTACCGTTAATATATCTAATAGTCTTGCTTTGATTTCATAAAGTACTAGTAGGAAATCAATTGATAACATTTATATCTTTCATTGTTATTTGTAACGAAAACATGTTATCTCTAGTTTTTTTAAAGACGAATTGTAAAAATATTATAATTATGATGATTATTATTGTTAACCTTATTTGACCATGATTATAATATTTTTTTTAATAATATCATAATCAACTAGTAGTAATATGAACACTAAAATAATAGATAATAATGCAAATATAATACTATATAATAATAGTGGTACTTTAGTTAATTTTTTTAATAAAAACATAATCAGCTACTAGTAATATGAATCATAAAATAATAGACAATAATACAAGTATAATACTATATAATCATAGTGGTACTTTAATTAAAATTTTAATATAAATTTATTGATCATTGACCATTTGAACTTTATGGGAACTTAGTGGACTTGATTGGAACTTATTGTACCTTATTGGAACTTATTGGACCTTATTGGAACTTATTGTCCTGATTGAAACTGAACTAAACTGAACTGATTGGACCTGACACTTAATTTTTAAGGTGAAGAGAACGCACCCTAAATGCAAAAAGTTATGATCATGGGCTCGTGGGCGTGCTAACACCATAATGGAAAATTATCTCTTCTTTAACCGCCCGGAGGTAAAATAAGTGCCTCCACAGAGGCACAAAATATAAAGAAGAAATATAAATTTAAGACTTCCTAAATTCCTTATACTCAATAATTCAACTTTACATTGTACATTCGAGATTCGTTATTATGCTCCACTTATATGTAATGGTGGCTATTAAAATTAAAGATTTTAGGGGTGTGCACCGGTCCGGGACCGGACCAGACCGGATCGAAACTGGTTGGACCGGTGGACTGGAATTTGAAAATTTTTTGGACCGAGATTGAATCGGAAAAATTCCGGTCTGGTTTTGGACCTGTTGGACCAGAATCTGCATTTTTTTAAAAATAAAGTCTTTTTTATTTAGATTTATACATATTTATAATTTAGATACATTAAAATTTAATAATTATAAATAATCTTAAAGTTAATAAAGAGTAGGTTTTTCACCAAATACCCCTGACAAATTTTTTTATTCACCAGATACCCCAACTTTTTTCCGAATTCACCATATACCCCTGACTTTCTAAAAAATACATCCAAATGCCCTTAATGACTAACGACAGTTAACTCTGTTAGCCATTAGCATTAATTAACCCTAAAAACCCTAATTAACTCTAAAAATCCTAAGTAACCTTAAAAACCTTAATTAACCCTAACCCAACCCCAGCACCACCAGCGCTAGGGGTGTTCAAAATTACCCGACCCGCTTGCCCCGACCCGTTAACCCGCCGACCCGCTTCAATAAAAAGGGTAATTTTCTGATTATTCGGGTCGGGTACCCGACCCGGGAAAAATGCATGAATCCGGGTCGGGTCGTGGGCCGGTTCTAGGGTGTAAACGGGTACCCGACTACCCGTTAACTTAAAAAAAAAAACTAACATTTGGAGGACTTTTGCTCTCACTGACTGACTCATTTCATTATTTTTCCACTCATCTCTCATTCTTCTGTCGTCTTTCCAAGCTCTATATCTTCTAATATGTAACAAATCTTTGATGGTCTTTATTTTTCTCTCTCCTCCATTTACCACTTACCACTTACAAATCACCACCACACCAACAAAGACACCACTGCAATTCTTTCCACCGCACCGCAACTCACACCAATCTTCCAGATTCAATCAACAAAATGACTTGAGTTTTTTTTCTTTAAAGTTTGGCAAAGGATTATGCTTTGACATTTTTAATTATAAATTACGGTTTTCTAATTATCACTTCAATGTTCTCTTGTGTTTCTCTTCTAGTGAGCACTGTGTTATGCCATTTTTGCAAAGGAGAATAATGAGAATTTTGAGAAGCAAAGGACAAGTAAGTCTAATTTAAACTTTGGAGCAGATCGTGAATTGATTAGCCAAGTTGCCGATGTTAAACATGGCTCTTGCTCCAAAGTTTAATCCGGGTACCCGTGACCCGACCCGAGAAATCGGGTACCCGATTCGCGGCACCCGCTTTTTCGGTCTGGTCATGGGCCGTTTTTTCCATTACCCGTAATGCGGGTATTCGCATGTTCGGGTACTCCGAAAATCCGGGTACCCGTAATGAACACCCCTAACCAGCGCCCCACCAGCCCCCCACAACCCCAACCCCACCCACCCCCCTCCCCCGCAGCAGGCCCCCTCCCCTCCCCCCTCCCGCTCCCCTAGAGTTCCACGCAGCCCCCTTCTCCCTCCCCTCCCTGGAGCTCCCACGCAGGCCCCCTTCTCCCTCCCCCCCCCCTACAGCTCCCTACGCAGCCCCCTCGATCTCCCCCGCGCCACCCCCCGATCTCCCCGCGCCGCCCCCTCCTTCACTCTCGCCGGTGCACTAGATCTCAAACCCGAGTTGTCGAAGAAATCCGACGCCATTGTTGTCGAAGAAATTTGAGTCATCCGAGCCATTGGGGAGCGACCGAGTTCAAGGGGGAGGGGGAGCGATTGAAGTTCGAAGGGGGGGGGGGAGGAGGGGGGATTCGGGCTGGGGGTGGAGGGGGCACCCGCGGAGGAGGGGGAGGGGGCTGGTGGGGACGGGGTTGTGGGGCTGGCCGGTGTGGGCTGAGGGTGGTGGGGCCGAGGTTGTTGGGGAGGGGGGTGTTTGGGTCAGTAGGTTAGGAGAGAGAGTGTGTGTTTGGGTTACTTAGGTTTTTAGGGTTTTTAGGGTTAATTAGATTTAATTAGGGTTTTTTAGGGTTAATGACTAACGGAGTTAACCGCCATTAGTAATTAAGGGCATTTGGATGTATTTTTTATAAAGTCGTGGGTATATGGTGAATTTGGAAAAAGTTGGGGTATCTGGTGAACAAAATATTTGTCAAGGGTATTTGGTGAAAAAACCATTATTTTTTTTACTAAAAGATACAGAAATTGCTGTCCACCGGTCCGGACCGGAAACTCGGAATTCTGATTTTCGACGGACCAGGAACCGGACTAGAATCCTCGGTCCGGTCCGGTCCAAATTTCGGTCCGATTATACCCTTTGCACAGCCCTAAAAGATTTAACTCTGTTGAAGGCTACCCATTTTTTTAGGATTAAGTTTCAGGGTTCCTTAGCTAAGAGCTATCTCAAATCTCATATCGCTTAGGTTAAGAGATTAAGTAATTAAAGGGTAAAGAAATTTGGAGTATATTTTATTAGGGACCTAAAAGACGACATTAATGAGTCATTTATTAATAAAAATATATATAGAGGTGGCAATTGGATCATTTAGAATAGGTCATTCAAAGTATGTTCTAATATACAAATTTTTGGGTGTAATTGTTATACCATAATTTATGGTATAACAACCTACAAACTAGCACTTCTTTTGGAAAAAAAAAAATAATTTGACATAATATAAATGACAAAATGACAAAATGACATAAGATTCATGTCATTATTCGTATAATCCATGTCATTCTTGTTGAACCGTATATCATTATGCATGTTACACAATAAGTTATGGTGTAACATGTTACACCCAAACGCACTCATTCTAATATCATTTCAAGTTTAGGTTGGGTTATGTAGTTTTTGGTTAAATTCAGGTCTATAACGTTTAGGTTGGGTCAAATCTCAGATTGGACAGTTTAGGATTTAGATTAATAACAGGATGATTAAACATTTGAATTGTTGGATATAATTGAAGTCTTAGTCACTACTAGAGATGTCAGTGGGTAGTGGACCTACCTGGATCCGTGGATCCAAATCTGTTTTTAGCGGACCTGGATCCTACAATTTTGGACCCGATGGATCCGGGTAGGATATGGATCATACTTTTTAAAAACGGATATGGACCGGGTCCTAAATTATTACCCAGATCCGGATCCGTTACCTGTTTTTTTAAAAGTTATTTTAAGATATATTGTTAAAAGGGTAAAACTTAATGTTAGACTCTTAATGTTATTTATGCTTGGATTTGTTATATTAAGGTTGAATGCTTGTTTACTTCAACATCGACAAATGAAATGGTAATGGCGTTGTTTTATTCTTTAAAATCTTTAATAATTGTGTAAATTAGGGGCGTTTGAAGAAAATAGGTTAGGATCCGTTTTGGATCTGTGTTTGGACCCGGATCCGTAGGGATCCATTGGATCTGGATCCTCAATTTTATTATCCAAAGAAATCCGGCCTGATCCGAATCCATGCCTCGGAAAACGAATCTGGATCCTAGAGGATCCTATCCAGATTCTACCCGTTGACATCCCTAGTCACTACTCACTACTTATATCAAAAAGACTAATGGTTGGTTCAATATTGTTCTTTTGTGATAATTTTGATTGATAATATAGTTTTCAATAACACCTTCCTATAGTACGCCAAGAGTACAATCTATCAAAACCCTACCCTACCACTCCTTGATTATCAATGTATGGGTCATTATAAGCATATGTCATATTATAATTGTATTAATTAGGGGTGCTAATAGAGCGAGTCGATCGCGCGCAGGATCCTACTCGACTCGACTCGAAAACTCGGCTATTCTCGACTCGAAAGCTCGTTAAACTCGCCAAACTCTTGCTCGACTTGTGCTCGCTAACTTTTTTGCAGCTCGACTCGAACTCGACTCAACCTCGATTAGCTCGACTCAAGCTCGATTAGCTCAACTCAACTACTCGAAAATCATTTTTTTAAAATTTGTTATTTCTTGTAAAGTCATGTTACTAGTTTATGAAGTATGATCATGGAGGCATGGACCATGAGATAAATTTTAATTAGGCTTGGTAACTTGGACTATATTTCTCAAATTTTTAAAAACTTTTATATTAAATAAACTAAATTCTTTCAAAAATATATATATAAAAAAATTATCGAGTTGATGCTCACGAGTTTAACGAGTCGAGTAGGACCCATCTCGACTCGTGCTGGTTAAAGTTTCGAGCCGAGTCGAGTTTGAGCCGAACCAACTCGAGTTGAGTTATGACCGAGTCGAGCTCGAGTTGCTCGACTCGATTAGCACCCCTAGTATTAATTATGATATAGTAATGCACAAATTTAAGTATAATGCTAATGTTTTGATCGTATTCTAGTTTATTATTTAAGTCAGTTCATTTCATTTCAGAATTTGAGTCGACTTAAGGTCTCAAGTTTGATAACACCAATCGAAGTTTTGTTGTCTCTAACTTAAAATTATTTTCAATACACCTTAGCTTTATGTTATATACATTGTACATATATATATGTTCAAATTTTATAATATTGTAGACCTTATAAGAGATAATGAAAACACAAGAGTGCATTGAAAATAATATCTAACCCCAAAACATGATGAACACCCTCTTAGGTGCAATATCTAGATTAAGTAAATAATACAGTTTTTCACCATATACCCCCGATATTTTTTTTGCACCATATACCCCTGCAAGTTTTTGGATTCACCGTATACCCCTCAATTTCTTGAAAATACATTAGAATGCCCTTAATAACTAACGCTAATTAACTTTGTTAGTCATTAACCTCTAATTCATTCATAATCACTATTAAACCTATTGACCCTCCTTTCTCTCTCCTCATTTCTCCCTCCACCCAGTCCCCTTCCCCTCCGCCCGCTCCCTTCCCCTACACCTCGCATCCTCCGGCGCACCACCGGCCCCCACCCTCCTTTCTCTCTCTCCTCATGTAATACCCTTCATGATTGTATTAAACGGAATTGACAGCTACTCATTCCAACAAATATGCATCTTTCTTTTAGGGAGCTCATTTCCTTAGTTACTCCACGCTTAAGTGTGCTTGGTGGGGATTAGTCCAAGGATGGGTGACCTCCCCGGAAGCTTCTCGGGGTGCGCATGAGTGAGGACAAAATGCGTCGGAAGAAATTGTGTTGGTTATTGAGGACGCTTATTGGCCCCGGATATGCATTGGTGACAATATACTAGACTCTGGATGGGTCGGGTGTTACAAATGGTATCGAGCAATCCTCGCGACTGCGTGCTGATCGTATGAATAATTAATCCAAAGTTAGTGGCCTAGTGGGGGAGGATTCTGGGGCTATATCACTGGCTGCGTGTCAAATATGTGATTAGTTTCCAGACTGGGGCGACCCACAGGCCGTATGTCGAATATGTGGAGTCCTCAGGCGCAACGAGGGCGTTGTTGTCCTCAAGTGGGGGTGTATGTAATACACCTCATGATTGCTTTAAAGGGAATTGCGTGCTACTCATTCCAACAAGATGCATCTTTCTTTTAAGGAGTTCATTTCCTTAGTTACTCCATAGTTAAGCGTGCTTGGCCGAGAGTAGTCCAGGGGATGGGTGACCTCCTAGGAAGTTTCTGGGTGCGCATGAGTGAGGACAAAATGCGCCTAAAAACTTGTGTTGGTTATTGAGGACATTTGTTGGCCCCGGATGCGCATTGGTGACAATATACTAGACTCCGGATGGGTCGGGTGTTACACCTCCTTTATCCCTCCACCCAATCCCCTTTTCCTCCTCCTCCAGCCCCCCGCACCTCGCCTCCTCCGACACACCACCGGCCCCCGCCTTCCTTTCTCTCTCCTCATATCTCCGTATACCCAGTCCCCTTGCCTTCCCCTGCACTGCCTCCTTTAATTTGGTGCACCACCAATCCCAACCCTCCTTTCTTTCTCCTCATTTCTCCCTCCACCTAGTCCCCTTCCCCCGCACCTACCTCCTCCGGTGCACCACCAGCTTCCCACCCTCCTTTCTCTCTCCCTCATTTCTCCCTCCACCCAATCCCCTTCCCCCTCCACCTAGTCCCCTTACCCCCGCACCCGCCCTCCTCCGGCGCACCACCATTCGCCTCACCCAACCCCCTTAATTAATCCCATCTCCTTTCTTCTTCCTTTTTTTCTCTCTCACTTTATCTCCTTCTAAACACCATAGCCACTCACCTCCATTCTTTCTCTTTCCTAAATCAGCAAAAATAACATCATTTCAAGACAAAAAATTAGAAAATGAAAATGTAAAAATGGGGCTGATGGTGCAAAGGCATTAGCCCGCATCCACAAACCGGTGAAAACCAAATCGCGTGAAGTATAGAGACAAATAAATGGAGGAGGCACGAAAGAGAGAGAGAGAGTGTGTGTGAAGTGGGGGAGCAGAGGCGGTAAGCAGGAAGGTAGGAGGTCGCGTTGGGAGGCACACTGGTGCTCAGAGGTGGTAGTGTGGTGGGCCGCGGTTGGACAGGCGTGGACAGGGGTAAGGGAAGAGAGAAAATAAGGGAGGAAAGGGGTGCAAAGTAGAAGTAAAAAGGAGAGAGAAGATGAGGAAGCAAGCTTTTTTGGTGGTGCTAATGGTGGAGGAAAGAGCGAGGAAATGAGTTAAGTGGGTTAGGGAAGAGAGATTAGGATAGGGGTAATTAAGGATTAGTAATGAGGTCAATTAGGGCTCAATGACTAACGGAGTTAACGATCGCTAGTCATTAAGGCATTATGTGGATTTTGTTAAAAGTTGGGGGGTATATGGTGAATTCTGAAACTTGCAGGGGTATATGGTGCCAAAAAAATTGTCAGGGGTATATGGTGAAAAACCGTTAATAATTATAGTAATTCCAGATAGCTATTTCAATTTGAGTAAATTTTATGTAAAATTGTCTTACAAAAATATTATGGCAAGACCACCTCACTTGTTCTCTAAAAGGGTTACTTTGTAAGTTAAAGGGGCCATTTTATAAGCGAAATGGATCAATTGTAGATAATGAGTCACCTTGTATCATAAATCGTGGTTGTAGACACATAATCGTGTCTCCCCATTTAAGGATCCAATGATGAAACATACCGTGGTCTTAATTGGTCCGACCCAAAGGCAGAGCAGTCTGAAAATCCATTCAAAACCATTTCGAAAAGTGTTAAAGTCCTATTTTAATGCCTAATTAATTATTCATGATAATTAATTGTATTTGAGCCCAATTCTTTGAAAATCCCAATTAATTGATAATTAATTGATTTATTTTAATAAATAAATATTTTCAAAAGATATATTTTGTAAGTTAAAATCAGATTTTATCCCGTAAAATCGGGCATCCGTAGAGAAAATCTTTTTATATCGCGTTTTTATAAAAAAAAACTATCAAAACGTGTCAAAAACAAGGCGGTGCGCCGAGCGCAAGGCCTCGCCCGAGCGTAAGTGTCCCGACACGTGGGCTTCCACGTAAGCCGCGCCTAGCGCACATGTTGTGCCAAGCGCACCGTAACCGCCACGTAGACTTCTATTTCATGTAGAATCCCGCGTCAAGCGCAGCTTCTCGCTCGAGACGCAAAATTTCTTTCTTATCTTTTTTTCAAAAACGCGTACCACGTGTACGCTTTTTACCGGGTCATGCCGCGTCATGCGCTTGCCACGTCAACCGCGTCTCGGCGCAGCCTAGCGTGTGAGGCGCAATGTCGTTTTCCCTATAAATAGGCCCCGATTTCCGAACGCATTTCGAAACGGATTTTTCACATAACTCTCGACGAATACTTTATGAACCTCCCGACGAACTACAAAAACTTCCCTACAAAACTCATACTTTAACACAAACGCATTCAATCTACATACTTTCATACATTCGTATTTTCGAGCTTTACGATTGCTCGTCCCGAAGGTTGTCAATCTCGCACCCAAGCCACGGTATAATCCCGAGGGTCCTTAAATAAATTATTTTATGGTTATACTCGTATATTCTAACCTTTTTTCTATACTTTCTTTTATTTTATTTTATTATTAATCATGCATTTGTATATTATATGCTTGCCTCGATTGTTCTATGCATATTATATGATTGTCCCCGCATTAATGCTTTTATCACCCACATGTTAGTTTTGCTAATAAAGACCTAAAAACCGTTCTAACATTAATCGATTAATTTGGACAACTTGTTAGGTTCCCTGTAATATTGATTGCATAATAACTTGTCATTAAAAATTAGTCTTTTATGTGTTTCCTGAACCAACCAAGACTAATTATTTTTAGTGTGTTTATAATATTATATGATTATTCTTTGGCATAAAATCTGTAATGAATCGATATTTAGTAGAGGCCAGCAATGGGCAATATGGTTCTTGACTATATTGTACCCTCACCCCCGAACTCAATCTTTGGCTCATTTTGACCATCTATGGAGTCATGACGGGGAAATCTACATTGGATAATTTGTCCCTACGGTTTTCCCATGTCCAATTAGGTTTATGATTCTTCCTAAAAAGAATTGTTGGCGATCTTTCAAAACAATTTTCAATAAAACCTTAACAAATGGGGTAATCAAATCTATTATGCACTCACACCGCATAGGTGAAATAAAAACACGCTACAGTGGTAAAACGGTCTTATATGATATTTTGCATTTTCAATTACCCATGTTTTGTTTTATGTAGTTATTATGTTATATAAAAGCAATATTTTCCAAAATAATTATGTTTCCGTTTCAAAACACAATTGTAATACTTTGATTTTTGTAATGTTCATATACTAACTTTGACCATAAGTATTTTTAATGATATAAAATGTTTTAGACTAGATCAATATATATTGTTGAAATACCAACTCTTCATAAATTCAGTTGGTCTTGTAAGAAACCTCCTAATTTAAATTTAAAATTAGGCAGCTGCCCAAGCCAATATTAAGAAGAGAATGGACCACCTTTTTTAATATGGTAACTAGTTGAATCTATTTAGTGACCAGCTTTAATTCAGCCAAGAATCACATTTCTTAATCCATTTAGTGACTACTTTAGTCCATTCAATGACTAGTTTAATCCATTCGGTAAGACTGCAAAATTATTTTTCAAAATTATCGTTGTAGTTCGAGATTCAAAGGGAAACAAAGGAAGGAGACAAGAATGTACGACTAGGTTGGTGCAAGACGTTTAGGGACAACGTCGGATTAGAGTAAGATGGAATAGACTTGTTGGGAGAATGTAGACTTGGGTTTGTCTAATTTTATATTAAAATTAGACCGCCTATTCTTATAATATGTATTATAAATTTAACTAATAGACAATTGAATATATTAATAGTCAAAGTTGTCTTTTTAATAAGCTTGAACGTGAATTTTTTGCAAGTATTTTAAAATATATGAAGTCTTAATTTCACATTTTAAAAGTAATCATGTATTGGTAGGTGCTATTAATAATTATTTAAACTATGTTACTCATGTACAACTCTAATTGTTTTTTTTATAATAATATGAAAATGAGCTTGAGTTCCTTAATGAGGTAGAGAGTTTGGACCACTCATCCAACAAGCTAAGGCTTATCCATCATACCAATACCAAATAATCAATAATGCGTGAAATAGCTCATAAAACATATAAAGATATAAATTTCTCTCATTTTCTTCAATATGGGACAACTCACTTGTACACAAAAAGGAATTCAACAATCACCCTCACATATAGTCATAAAGATGTCCTTAGAATTTAAGCACACTAAAATTGACACAATAATAATATTAATAGAAATGAAGTAGCTCCTCGAATTAAGCTAATAAATACCTCTCATTAGAAGTATACAACAAGAAGTTCGATAATGTTTTTTGACACTCAAAATTACTTCAAACAAATCATTTTCAGGCTGATAAGAAGAGGTGTCCTTAGACATATAATTGTGTCTTCCCAATTTAAAACTCAATGATGAAACACAACATCGTCCTAATTGGCCCCATCCAAAGGAAGAGCAATCTGCAACTATTTCTAAATGGAGGAAATATATGGCAACACATTGGGGACACGCAAAAATAGAAAAAAGAAAAAAAAGGTGACAACTAACTACTTCTCTTAAATGAAAAAAGGGGAGAAAAAAGGTACCACATTTAAACTGAACAACAATTTTTTGAAAAAAAGAAAATGCAAAGATAAATCTTGTACACAATTAATTTAATTTTATATATGCTTTCATTCGCATCGTATGCATATAAGACTAATCTCTATTATATAAGCCAAGAGAGGAGATATGATGCCCCTTTTTGAAATGACTAGAATACCCTCTAATAATTTAAAGCAACGTTTTCCTTTTATAAAAAATAAAAAAATGAGAATCAAAAAACAACTTGTCATATGGAATAAGTAATAAATGGAATATGCAATCACCATTAATAACTTGACAATATAGATTGACACAATCAATTCACGAACTTAATTAGAATCTTCAACCAAAAAAAAAGTTAGCAATATATCTTAACAACATAATACTTCGTATTTACAAAGTTCAAACAATATGGGTTATTAACATTTACAATCGTTAAAGAACTATACTAAAGCAACTGACAAGGAATTATTAAATCAATGACCAAATTTTTCAAATGACGGTATTGAACACTTAAAAATCGGCCACCTTCAATTTAAAAAGATACTACCTCCGTCCCAGAATAGTCTGAACACTTTTCTTTTATGTTTGTCCCAAATTAGTTTGAACACTTCTATTCTTGGCATGGTCCCACCATTAATATATTATTTCTTTTACACATCTTTGGCCCACACTCTACCTTTTATCAATAAAAAGTTACCCCACTTTATCTCTCCTCTAATAAAAAATACACCACCAACTCCTATCACATCTACTTTTTAAATAAAATAACATTTGATAACCACACCACAACTTATCACCTTAAACTATGTGGCCCAACAAGTGTTCGAATCTTTCCTTTACGAGGGAGTAATAACATCTACAAAAGAAACTCAATAATTTACATAACTACCAAAATAATTTTAGATTAAGAAATATATGTTCATTCGTACATATAGCTACATAAGGTTGTTGACGCACGCATAGTGTGCATATATGACTAGTACTTTATAGTGCAACAATACGGCAATACTCCTTGGGAGTAGAATGGAAAGGTAATGAAAATCCCTCAAAAGTTCCTCTAATTAAGCTTAAATTTTTGATATCATAACCTAATGGATATGATTGCAAGATCCATTCCAAACCTTACCAACATTACTATAATGCTGTTCTTTTTACACGACATGTAACAATTTTATAAATTATTCTTTGAACATAAACTTAACGCCGTCGTTTACGGCCCAGCTAAGCATGCGGCTGCTCGAATTATTGCGATAAATTGGACTCGTGAGTTATTCATTGAAATATGAACAAGTAATGGGCCTACCCTCACCACTCACTCTCACCTGGGAATCGAATCAAAATACTTCTATTTTCTTTTTTTGAAATTTGGCAAGTTTTTTTTTTTTGAAGGAAAAATTTGACAAGTTTTTTAATCCAAGTTAGAGATGTTCTTGTGTGTAAAGGCTAAAAACATACATATGGCTTGATTCGTTTTCTATCGTTCCAAGTGTGACCTATTTGGCGGAATTTTTACACTAAGGTACTCAATTTGGAAAGATTGAAACGTGTCTGTTTTACCCTCTCTCTCTTTGTTTAACTTTAAACTAGTTTTTTTTAAAGAGAAATTTCATTAATCGGGCGCCAAACGACATCCATAATAGGTATCCAAAAAAAAACAAGATACAATCAAACAAGGTTAAATCAAATTGCGTCTTCGAAAAACCTACAATGAACCGGATCGAGTAAATACATCTACTGCTTAATTTAAACTAGTTTGTGATATAGGCCCTAAGTACGAATTCATAATTTATTGATAATGGTCCATTTATTCGTATAATTTCTTCCTTTTTTTAATTGTATTATATTGACTTTTAACACTAATCACAAATTTCATTTTGATTTTATTTAATTATTTATACATAATAAAAAAATAGTCATATGAGATCTTATTCTATTGATCTCGCATAGTTTCATAATATTAATTTTTTATAAGTTTTAATCGTACAAAAAAATTAAAACATCGATGCTCCAAGTTGTACGTCACCAAATGTGCCAAAAACTTTGGGTACAACTAGATTTGACAAAACTGACTCGACCCGAGACCTAAATAAGACTCGAAAATGGCAACTCAAAGTTCACCGGAACCAATATGGGCCCGATTTGAATAAGACGCACCCGATCTTGACTCGACCCTAATTGACCGGACTCGAATTATACCAATAAGGCATACACTATTATTACTCGATCACTAGAAAGTGAACCAAAATATTTTATTTTGTTATTTAAATACTCTATTATATACTTTAATATAATCTCATATACGTTATTTGTAAGTATTGACTTAAAATATTTTATTTTTTAATTATATACTATTTAATTCGAATATTGACTTGACCTGAAACAAATCTGACTCGAACCCGATCCGATTGCATAGACAAGACATGAATCAAGTTCGAGTCGATCTGATCCGAACCCAAAAATAAGAAGACCGACTAGAAATTACCCGACTCATATCCAACCCGCACAAACCCGTTTGTCACCTATAGGTACAACAATATTCATAGTAATATGAGTTCTTATTTGTCGCTTTTACTTTTATTATAAATATTGTTGATGACATGAGATTTGTTCAAAATAACCTTATGTTACTCGAATATTTTTTTTTGTACAATCACTAAGGTACAACTTCTATTTGTAATAGAGCTCCTAAGTCGAGCAATATAACTTGTTGCCTTATTAAAAGGAGTTAAATGCAAAATTCGGTAGTAAACTTTGCTAAAAGTAACAAATTGGGGTATTCATGTTGTAGTTTGGGTACTCAAACCAAACTTCCGTTATGTTTTTCAGTTAACTCTACTTAAATAAATAAAAACTTTTCCACATACTTTTAATTTTCTCTTTTTGTATAATTAAATTATTATGCCTTTCTCTCGCCTCCCCATCAAAACCAAATCCACCACTCCCCCACCCACCACCGCACCTCCTCCCACCCTTCTCCCTCCATATCCCCTACTTTTTCTCTCTCTCCTTTACTCCTTCGTCGCTCCACCGCCTTCCTCTTCTTTCCGACACATGAAGTTGGGGCCGTATAGCACTCGAAGCAACGAGCAAAGGCCCAAAAACACAAGAAAGTGCAAAGCACCCCATTTTTCGGTTCCATGAAGAAATCCGAAGAAAAGTCGGCTAAGAAGAAGAAGAAGACGAAAGCAAAGGAAGTTGTAAAGAAGAAGAAGAAGTAAAATTTCTGGAAAATGGCAATAAACCGAAAAGAAACCATTGGGATGCGAAATGGGATGCTTGCCTTGATCTCTTTCTTCGTCGCTTTCACCAAACTCCTTCTTTTCCATCAGTTTTTTCTCTCGTTTACTTACCCCTTCTAAATTATTTACCCTTTTAATTTTGTTGGGATTATATATATATTTTTTTAACATATACAACTGCTGCTGTGAATGTGCTTCATAGTTTGATGTTTATGATGATGATATTTTAGATTTGATGTTTTTATTTTGTTGGATGATGTGTTTACTAATCGTGGATTGCTGGATTGATGTTGGAAATTGATTTTTAGGGCAAATTCAGAGGTTATTTATTTAGGGATTTGAATTCGAGATTGCGTTGGAAATTTCTGCTTAGCGTGCATAAACAACTTAGATATGCAATGATTATCTATCAATGTGTAGTTGCTTATTTCATTGATTTATGCATGTCACAGTGTAATGCTACAAAATTCCCATGGATTAAAGGGTGATTATTTCATTGACTTGCTCAACAAATCTCTCTCACAAACTCATTATTGCTATCAATCTGATTAAGGTTATTTCTGATTGATTTTGCAGAAATTGTTGTTGTTGCCAGAGAGGAGAGGAAGGTGGTGGAGCGGCGGAAGCAGGAGTGGAGGAGAGAGAAAAACAAGGGGGATATGGAGGGGGAAGGGTGGGAAGAGGTGAGCAGAGAGAAAGACATAATAATTTTTTTTTTGAGAAAGAGAAATGAAAAATTCTGTTCAAGAAGTACTTTTTAATATTATTTTAGTAGAGTTACCAACAAAAGTAACGACAGTTACATTTGAGTACCCAAACTGCAACTTTCTCAACTTGAGTACCCTAACTGCAACTTTCGCAACTTGAGTACCCTAATTGCAACTTTGGGTAAAGTTTAGTACCGAACTTTGCACTTAACTCTTATTAAAAGTATAAAGTAAAAAGTTTATGCAAGGGAAATAGAATAACAAAAATTCAAAGATGGAGCATCCACACTCATCATCCCAATTCCTAAGACCAACAAATAAAGGAAGCAATTCAATTATTTGACCATTGCCGACAAACAAATGGGTACCGTATTATTTATCTATGCACATTTAGCCTGGAAAAATTAGTGAGAAACAACCTTTTATAAGCACTTTTTTACACGAAATAACCTTTAATTTTTTTTGGCATTTAACAATCTTAATTGAATTTTTTTTTTGCGAGATCAGACCTTAAGGCTTTTTTCCAGCATTGGTTCTCGTTTCCAGCTGTTGATCAACTCGTTTTTTATGTACAGTCCACACACTTGAAGGTGTTCAATGCCTTGACCAACGCTTGTGATCAAATATTGACGTTAGAAAATAGCCTTGAGGTCTGATCTTGCAAAACAAATTTTGGTTAAGGTTGTAAAATGCCAAAAAAAATTTAAAAGGTTGTTTCTTACAAAAAGTGATTATAAAATATTATTTCTCGTAAATTTTTCCATTTAGCCCTGTATATGTCGTCTCTTCACTCTCTTGCCAATGCAAACCTTAAGCTTGTTTGGTGCAACGGTAACTTGTCGTATTCTGGTGGAAGTCTAATGTTCATCTCCTCTTGTAACGATAATTGCCAATTATATATTTCGCCTCCAATAATAAGTACGATAATTCACTTATCCTATCACTGATTGTTATCTTATTTAGTACTCAAATTGGTATATTGATTAAAATTAATTGTGCAATCTGTTACTATATTAAATGGGTTTTTTTTTGTTCACATGCATCTTTATTTTCTATAGACTTATGCTTGCTTAGCAGGCATGGACGATAAAAAGAGCGAGTTTAGATTTCTAAGCATCTTTGTCACTATATCACTATATGTTCCAACACGACATACTTTAACTTTCCCCTTTACAAGTCTTGGTTAAAGTTGAGAATTTCGTAGACATTTAATTATGTCTCCCAATTTAGTGCCTAGTAATCCATATAGAACAATTAAAACCAACTTATTTATGGACAAAACAATAAAAAGGAGAGAAATTTCACCTTACCTTAGACAATTCAATGGTTCTCTTCCCTAATGGAAACGGTAGACAATTTCTTTTACCTCTTTTTTTGCATTACAAGGTTCTCTTGTCGAATGGAAATGACAGATAATGAGGAGGAACCGAGGAAGTGATGAATGGCGCCAAAATGAAACTCTATGTAACAAACAATTTAGTATAGAACAAAAGAGTGTAATGATAAATTTACCCTTACATATAAACTACGGTTTTTTCACCATATACCCCTGACAAATTTTTTTTGCACCATATACCCTTGCAAGTTTCAAAATTCACCATATATCCCCACTTTCCAAAAAATCCACAGAATAGCCTTAATGACAAACGGACGTTAACTCCGTTAGTCATTAAATCCTAATTAACCTCATTAACCTTCTATTCCTTAATTAATCCTATCCTAGTCTCTCTCCCCTAACCCACTTAACTCATTTCCTCTCTCTCCTTCACCAATAACACCACCAAAAAAGCCACCACCCAGCCCCTTAAACTCCACTTGGGTCGTCGGTGCCGGGCCCACACACTGTAATCTCCTTCTTCTTCCTTTTTTTTTCTCACTCTCACTCTCTCTCCTGCTAAACCCTATAGCTACTCACCTCCATTCATTCTCTCTCTTAAATCAGCAAAAACAACATCATTAATGCGGCAGTAGGCGGAAGCATGTGGCCTGCGATCGTGAAGGGCGGCTTTGGTGGTGGTTCGCTAGCGCTACAAGCGGCGCAAAGAAAAGAGAGAAAGAGGTGAGATTAGAGAAGTCTCGTCACTACATCCGTCCCGATTTCCTCCTCCTCACCGCATCCGTCCACCTTAGCCTCCGACACCTCTCATTTTTTCTTTCCCCTCTTTGTTCTCTCTCCTCCACTACCATCACCACTATGGCTCTCTCTCAGGCGCAAACCATTTGCATCAGACAACAACAACAACGAGCACAAAATAAAGGACAAAGAAAATTGAGCGGCAGAACCACCGCGACCAACAGCACCAAAGCGCCAATAATTGAAATTGAGCTACAAACAGCAACGGCGGCGGAGCACAACCAGCCTAGTAGCGACAATCAACAACACCACCACAATGACGACGCCGATATTTAGGAATAAGCCATTGCTTGTGATTGGAGGAGGGGATTCGGCGATTGAGGTATTGTGGAATTCGGCTGTGTTGGAGGCATTTGGGGATGTGGAGAAGGAAATTAAGGTTTTGGGAGGATTGAAGGTTAAGGATGTGGTCAATGGGGAGGTTAAGAATGTGCTTTATCAGACATGAACCGGCTAGCAAGTTCTTGAGTGGCCAAAAGTGGGGGGTGGCAGGTGGCCGAAATCCCGGAGGTGGAGAGAAAAATAAGAGGGAGGAGTGTTATGGAGGAAGAGAGAGAAAATGGGTCAACCAGTGTTAGTAACAGAATTAGGGGTTAATGACTAACGGAGTTAACGTCCGTTAGTCATTAAGGCTATTCTCAGGATTTTTTGAAAAGTTGGGGGTATATGGTGAATTTCGAACTTGCAAGGATATATGGTGTAAAATTTTTTTGTCAACGTTATATGGTGAAAAAACTGTATAAACTATGGTTAAGCACTAGTTTTGCTTTTTTTTCCCCCTACCTTTACATTCCCTTCCTTTATTCTTATCTCTCTCTCCCGTGAAATTGAACATCTTCACTACTCTATTTATTCTATGCAAGAATAGCTCCATTGTTGTCCTTCACATATGGAATTGAATGTTCATTTACATCATCGGTAGTCCATTTTTGTTGGTGGATAGCAATGATAATAGTTCCTAGAGTAGTGCATGAGAATTCTAAGATGGTCTGAATTGAAATCAGACCATGGAAAATGTGGGGCCACAATGAATGTGAGCCACCCACATAAGCTTTCTTTTACCTTTTCTTTTTTGCTTTGAAATGATTTTAGAAAATACCAAAATCATTATTCTAATTTCTGAAAATGTTTTAAATAATTTCGAAAATAAAAAAAATATGAAAAAATTCTGAAAATCCGAAAATTAATTTCGGCCAAAAAAAAATTGGGAAAATAATTTCTTTTACCCAGATTTTCTCTCTCCTCTCCTCTACCCCTTCCTCCCTCAAATCTTCCATTGATCTTCGATTCTTCTCAAATTTTCAGTAGATTTCTTACTTGGACCCTTCTATTTCCATGAAATGTAAAGAATTCATGAAGAAATCAAGAATTTGTGATGAAGAAGTTGTGAAATCGAAGTTTTAATTTTTAATTTTCGGAGAAAAATTTTGGGGAATTTTTTTTCACTTCCCTCTCTTTCATATTTGCAAATCCATGAAATAGATGAAGAAACATAAAGTTGATGATCGTATGTACACCATAAACGCCCGAATATCCATGGAAATAAAGGTTTGAGTTTCAAAATGAAGAAACTCAAAATCAAAATTCTAGGTCATTATGAATTTAACAAAAACATGGTTTGGATTGTTGTAAGATGTTGGGAAACCGCCGATTTGGGATAGATTTGTGCGTTTTTGAGTATTAATTACCATGTCCAACAAAATGAAGAACTTCAGAGGAGAGAGAAAAAATCGAAAGGTTGAAGATGAAGTTGGGAGAAGATGACTGAATAGACACTTTAGGTAATTACTAAATAGGGTTCTGGTAATTACCAAAACGTGACGTAAAACTTAGAGAAGTCTCAAAACCTCCAATTTCAAAGTGTATTGAAAAATAAACAATTGAACTAAACAGTACTAAGTACAAATGAATCAATTTGATATAAATATGTTAATCCAAAAAAGCCAAATTGAATTATAAAGTCAACATGTAAGAGATAACAATGTCTAAATAGGTTTGGTAATAGCCAAAGTAATTTTGGAAATAACCAAACCACGTTTAATAATTACCTAAAATCATATGATCTGGGGTCAATTTGGGCTTTTTAGTACAATGAGGGACAATGGGGGCCTAAAACTCAAGTATATTGGTTTGGTGAGGTATTGGGCCTAATGAACCCAGTGGCATGATTGTCCAATCCCCAAAGGATAGCTTTGATGAGTAACGATAAAAGACTGAGATTGGATACGTTTTGTAATGCCCAAACCATGTTTGGTAATTACCTAAAAGCATATGATCTGGGGTTGAGGGACAATGGGGGCCCAAAACTCTAGTCAATAGGGTTGTGTGAGTTATTGGGCATAATGGACCCAGTGGCATGCTTGTCCAATCCCCATATGATAGCTTTGATAAGTAATGATAAAGGATTGAGATTGGATAAGTTTGGTAATACCCAAACCATGTTTGGTAATTACCTAAAAGCATATGATTTGGGGTTAATTTGGGCTTTTTAGTACAAGGAGGGACAATGGGGGCCCAAAACTCACGTCAATAGGGTTGTGTGAGGTATTAGGCCTAATGGACCCAGTGGCATGCTTGCCAATCCCCATAGAATAGCTTTGATGAGTAATGATAAAGGATTAAGATTGGGAGAATATCCTCCACTTAGTAGGTTTGGTAATCCCCTAAACATGTTTGGTAATTACCTTAAATCATATGATTGGGGTTAATTTGGGTTTTTAGTACAAGGTTGGACAATGGGGGTTCAAAAGTCATGTCCATAGGCTTTAATGAGGTATTGGGCCTAATGGACCCAGGGGCATTATTGTCCAATCCCCATAAGATGGCTTTGATGAGTAATGGGTATGGATTGTGATTGGTTAGATTTGGTAATACCCAAACCTTGTTTGGTGATTACCTAAAAGCATATGATTTGGGGTCAATTTGGGTTTTTTAGTACAAGGAGAGACAATGGGGGCCTAAAACTCAAGTCCATGGGGTTTGGTGAGGTATTGGGCCTAAGAGACCCCGGGGAATGATTGTCCAATCCCCATAGAATGGGTTTGATGTGTAATGGGAATGGATTGTGATTGGATAAGTTTGGTCATGCCCAAACCATGTTTGGTAATTACCTAAAAGCATATGATCTGGGGTTAATTTGGGATTTTAATACAATGAGGGACAATGGGGTCCAAAACTCGTGTCCATGGGCTTTGGTGAGGTATTGGGCCTAATGGACCCATGGTTCCGATTGTCCAATCCCCATAGGATGGGTTTGATGTGTAATGGGAATGGATTGTGATTGGATAAGTTTGGTAATGCCCAAACAATGTTTGGTAATGACCCAGAAGCATATGATATTAGGTTAATTTGGGCTTTTTAGTACAAGGAGGGACAAAGGGGGCCCAAAACGCAAGTTAATAGGGTTGTGTGAGGAATTGAGGCTAATGGACCCAGTGGCATGCTTGTCCAATCTCCATAGAATAGCTTTGATGAGTAATGATAAAGGATTGAGATTGGGAGAACATCCTCCACTTAGTGGGTTTGGTAATCCCTAAAAATGTGTGGTAGTTACCTTAAAGCATATGATTGGGGTTAATATTGGATTTTTAGTACAAGGAAGGACAATGGGGGTTCTAAAGTCATGTCCATATGGTTTAATGAGGTATTGGGCCTAATGGACCCAGGGGCATGATTGTCCAATTCCCATAGGATGGCTTTGATGAGCAATGAGAATGGACTCGTGATTGGATAGGTTTGGTAATGCCCAAATATTATTTGGTAATTACCTAAAAGCATATATGATATGGGGTTAATTTGGGCTTTTTAGTACAAGGAGGGATAATGGGGGACAAAAACTCAAGTCCATGGGCTTTGGTGAGGTATTGGGCTTAATGGACCCTGGGTCATTATTGTCCAATCCTCATAGGATGGGTTTGATGTGTAATGGGAATGGATTGTAATTGGATAAGTTTGGTAATGCCCAAACCATGTTTGGTAATTACCTAAAAGTATATGATCTAGGGTTAATTGGGCGTTTTAGTACAAGGAGGGACAATGGAGGCCCAAAACTCAAGTCAATAGGATTGTGTGAGGTATTGGGCCTAATGGATACAGTGACATGCTTGTCCAATGCCCTTAGGATTGATTTGATGAGTAATGATAAAGGATTGAGATTGGGAGAACATCCTCCACTTAGCGGGTTTGGTAATCCCTAAAAATGTGTGGTAGTTACCTTAAAACATATGATTGGGGTTAATATTGGATTTTTAGTACAAGGAAGGACAATGGGGGTTCTAAAGTCATGTCCATATGGTTTAATGAGGTATTGGGCCTAATGGACCTAGGGGCATGATTGTCCAATTCCCATAGGATGTCTTTGATGAGCAATGAGAATGGACTGTGATTGGATAGGTTTGGTAATGCTCAAATATTATTTGGTAATTACCTAAAAGCATATGATCTGGGGTTAATTTGGGCTTTTTAGTACAAGGAGGGATAATGGGGGCCAAAAACTCAAGTCCATGGGCTTTGGTGAGGTATTGGATCTAATGGACCTAGGGTCATTATTGTCTAATCCCCATAGGATGGGTTTGATGTGTAATGGAAATGGATTGTAATTGGATAAGTTTGGTAATGCCCAAACCATGTTTGGTAATTACCTAAAAGTATATGATATAGGGTTAATTGGGCGTTTTAGTACAAGGAGGGACAATGGAGGCCCAAAACTCAAGTCAATAGGATTGTGTGAGGTATTGGGCCTAATGGATACAGTGACATGTTTGTCCAATGCCCATAGGATTGATTTGATGAGTAATGATAAAGGATTGAGATTGGGAGAACAGCCTCCACTTAGTAGGTTTGGTAATCCCTAAAAATGTGTCGTAGTTACCTTAAAGCATATGATTGGGGTTAATATTGGATTTTTAGTACAAGGAAGGACAATGGGGGTTTTAAAGTCATGTCCATATGGTTTAATGAGGTATTGGGCCTAATGGACCTAGGGGCATGATTGTCCAATTCCCATAGGATGTCTTTGATGAGCAATGAGAATGGACTGTGATTGGATAGGTTTGGTAATGCTCAAATATTATTTGGTAATTACCTAAAAGCATATGATCTGGGGTTAATTTGGGCTTTTTAGTACAAGGAGGGACAATGGAGGCCTAAAAACTCAAGTCAATAGGGTTTGGTGAGGTATTAAGCCTAATGGACCCAGGGTTATGATTGTCCGATCCCCATAGGATGGGTTTGATGTGTGATGGGAATGGATTGTGATTGGATAAGTTTGGTAATGCCCAGACCATGTTTAGTAATTACCTAAAAGCATATGATGTGGGGTTAATTTGGGCTTTTTTGTACAAGGAGGGATAATGGGTGCCTAAAACTCAAGTTCATGGGCTTTGGTGAGGTATTAGGCCTAATGGACCCAGGGTCATGATTGTCCAATTCCCATAGGATTGCTTTGATGAACAATGAGAATGTACTGTGATTGGATATGTTTGGTAATGCCCAAACATTATTTGATAATTTCCTAAAATCATATGATGTGGGGTTAATTTGGGTTTTTTAGTACAAAGAGAGATAATGGGGGCCCAAAACTCAAGTCCATGGGTTTTGGTGAGGTATTGGGCCTAATGGAGCCAGGGTCATGATTGTCCAATCCCCATATGATAGGTTTGATGTGTAATGGAAATGGACTGTGATTGGATAAGTTTGGTAATGCCCAAACCATGTTTGGTAATTACCTAAAGCATATGATCTAGGGCTAATTTGGGTTTTTTAGTACAAGGAGGGACAATGGAGGCCCAAAACTCAAGTCAATAGGGTTGTGTGAGGTATTGGATCTAATGGATCGAGTGGCATGATTGTCCAATCCCCATAGGATAGCTTTGATGAGTAATGATAAAGGATTGAGATTGGGCGAACATCCTCCACTAAGTGGGTTTGGTAATCCCTAAACATGTTTGGTAGTTACCTTAAAGCATATGATTGGGGTTAATTTGGGTTTTTTAGTACAATGAGGGACAATGGGACCAAAAACTCAAGTCAATAGGGTTTGGTGAGATATTGGGCCTTGTGGACCTAGGGTTATGATTGTCCAATCTCCATATGATGGGTTTGATGTGTAATGGAAATGGATTGTGATTTGATAAGTTTGGTGATGCCCAAACCATGTTTGGTAATTACCTAAAAGCATATAATCTGGGGTTAATTTGGGCTTTTTAGTACAATGAGGGACAATGGGGGCCCAAAACTTAAGTCAATAGGGTTGTGTGAGGTATTGGGTTTAATGGACCCAGTGGCATGCTTGTCCAATCCCCATAGGATAGCTTTGATGAGTAATGATAAAGGATTGAGATTGGGAGAACATCCTCCACTTAGTGGATTTGGTAATCCCCTAAACATGATTGGTAGTTACCTTAAAGGTTATGATTGGGGTTAATTTTAGCTTTTTAGTACAAGGAGGGACAATGGGGGCCCAAAAGTCAAGTCTATGGGCTTTGGTGAGGTATTAGGCCTAATGGACCCTGGGTCATTATTGTCCAATCCCCATAGGTTGGGTTTGAAGTGTAATGGGAATGGATTGTGATTGGATAAGTTTGGTCATGCCCAAACCATGTTTGGTAATTACCTAAAAGCATATGATCTGGGGTTAATTTGGGTTTTTTAGTACAAGGAGGGACAATGGGTCCCAAAACTCAAGTCAATAGGGTTGTGTGAGATATTGGGCCTATTGGACCCAGTGGCATGCTTGTCCAATCCCCACAGGATAGCTTTGATGAGTAATGATAAAGGATTGAAATTGGATATGTTTGGTAATGCCACATCATGTTTGGTATTTACCTAAAAGCATATGATCTGGGGTTAATATTGGCTTTTTAATACAAGGATGGACAATGGGGGCCCAAAACTCAAGTCAATAGGGTTGTGCGAGGTATTGTGCCTAATGGACCCAGTGGCGTGCTTGTCCAATCCCCATAGGATAGCTTTGATGAGTAATGATAAATGATTGAGATTGGGAGAACATCCTCCACTTAGTGGGTTTGGTAATCCCCTAAACATGTTTAGTAGTTACCTTAAAGCATATGATTGGGGTTAATTTTGGCTTTTTAATACAAGGAGGGATAATAGGGGCCCAAAAGTGAAGTCCATGGGCTTTAGTGAGGCATTGAGCCTAATGGACCAATGGGCATGATTGTTCAGTTCCCATAGGATGGATTTGATGAGCAATGGGAATGGACTGTGATTGGATAGGTTTGGTAATGCCCAAACTTAGAATTTTCATTGTTATTAAAAGTACTATTGAAATATTTGAAAATTAAATTAAATTTGAATGACATTGGTGGCTAGGTCTTAACTGTCTGCACAGTTTGGTTATGTAAGGATTGATGGTTGAATAGTTTTAATGAAAAAATTAGATTCTAACTTTGTTTGGTAATCACCAAATCAGTTTTAATAATTACCTAAATTATTTGTTTTGGGGGTAAAATACGAAAATTAAAAATTGAATTTTTTTAAATAATTTGTAAATCCAAAATACTAAGGGCATTATTGTACTTTTGTCGACCTCTATTTCAAAGAACCGCCAACTTCTTCCCTCAATTTCTCTCTCCTAAAACTTCCCTCATTCTCTCTCTCATAAAACTTCCTTCATTCTCTCTCCTAAACCTTCCATAATTCTCGACTTCCTCCACATTCTCTCTCATCAACCACCACTTTGTTCTCCCAAAAAAAAAACACAACGGTTATTTGACAAACGCACAGCGTTTTTTCGCATCAAATCCGCAACACTTTCAGCATTAAATTTTGTTGAAGGTGAGTTTCAATTTAGGGTTTAATTTTTTAGGGCAATTTGGAAGTTTTGAATTGTGGTACCATACAACCCCATTCATGATTTGAATTGTGAAATATATGATTTAAGTAATTGAATAGTGAAAGTTAATGTTTTGTCTTGATTATGGCAATTTCGATTTTTGTTGGAATTATGATATGGCAATTTCGATTTTTGTTGGAATTGTGATATTAAATTATTTGTTGTTAGCACTTGATTATGTTGTTCTGAATTGATTAAAGGACTTGTTTTGATATTTTAGTGGGAAGAGGAAGGATTGTGTTTGAATCATATGAGTTGTGCGTTTCTAACACATCAATTCGGTGCTTACCAAAATTCTGAAACATATGATTTAAGGATATGAATATTGAAATTTAGGGTTTTGATTTGTGGCGATTTGTTGTTGTCCATTGATTTAAGTATTTGAAGAGTGAAAGTTAGGGTTTTGTTGTAATTTTGTTTAGAAATTGACAATAGAAGAAATTTGTAAGAATGTAATTATCATGTTAGTTTTAGAAAAGATCGAAGTTTTGACCATGGTTTCATTGATGAATTAGAAAGATATTGTGGTGATGTTTTAAACTTTGTTGGGTGATTCTCTAAATGCTTCGGGAATAGGGATTTATGTTTATTTGTAATCTATGCTAGTATTGTTTGGTTTTTGAATTCGTAAAGATGGCTATAATAAGGCTAGGTTATTACCAAAACTTTGTTGAAATTGTGGTGATGTTATGAATTGTGAGTTTTCTTGTAATCTATGCTTATATTGTTTGGTTCATGAATATTAAATGGTATATATAATAAGGCTAGGGTTATGCTTGTCCTACCTTTTTCAATTCCCTTAATTGTGTTTGGTAATATATGCTAGTATTTTGTCACCTTTATGTAGTAATTACCTAAATATGTTTGGTGATTACCAAAACATTATAGAAATTTGTGGTGATGTTATGAATTGTATGTTTTCATGTAATCTATGCTAGTATGGTTTGGTTCATGAATATATAATGATGGCTATAATAAGGTTGGGTTTATAATTCACCTATCTTTGGCAATTGCCTTAAATGTGTTTGGTTATTCATACTATTATTGCCTCACCTGTGTTTGGTAATAACCTGATGTCTGTTTGGTGATTATCAAAACTTGATAGAAATTGTGGTGCTGTTATGAATTGTGAGTTGTCATGTAATATATGCTAATATTATTTGGTTCATGAATAATAAATGGTATCTATAATAAGTATAGGTTTATACTTGTCCTAGAGTTTTCAATTCCCTTAACTGTGATTCGTAATCTGTGCTAGTGTTGCCTCACCTGTATTTGGTAATTACCTGAATATCTTTGGTGATTATCAAAAGTTTATTGAAATTGTGGTGATGTATGTTTGGTAATTACCAAAGTATTCCAGAAATTGTGCTTCTCTGTTGTATGCTTTTTGGTTATTATCAAAACCATGTTTGGTTATTACCTAACCTGTCAATATGTGTAATATGCTTATAATATTTTTTTTTGGGCAGTGAGATGGCAAGGGTAAAGAGGACAGCTATGAGGCCTACGAGAAAGAATAAGGAGCAGAATGCTAGTGATGATTCGGACTATGTGGACTCCGAGGAAGGCGAAGAATCCCCACCTCCTTCCCCACCTCTTACATCTAGAAAAAGGCAAGCTAAAAAAACGCAATGTACATCTACTTCGAGAGGTCACGAGAAAAGGAAACGTGTGTTTTCGGGTGTTGATCCTATCGTTCTCGAAACTAATGTTGATAAAAACAAAAGGTTTCACACCCCGCACCATGGTAGGACAGTGGACTTTGGGTCTTTGGAAACCAACGGTGCAAACTTCCTTTTTGATTGGTTTTCATACCAACAATGGCATAGACTACTTCAGACTAAGTTTCCTTGCTATCCTGAACTTGTGAAAATATTCTACATCCATCTTGAAATCGATGACACTGCTGATCGAAATCTCGTTCTATGATATAGAACTTGGAAGAATTCTTGATATGCCTGTCGATGGTGACTGGGATTACCCCGGTAACAAACCCAAGTGAAGTCGATGATTTTGATGTTCGAAGTGCAACAAGCGGTTGTTGATGGATGATGAAGACGACAGGACCCGTAAGCCTCAAGTTTTCCTCTCGAGACTCGTTTCCTCCTCCTTGTCATTCAACAATCCTTCAATGCTCGGATAAGGGGGAAATCAACATTAACGTGGGCTGACATGTTCTTATGTTTTTTGTCATTTCAAAGAAAAAATGAACATGCGGCGTTTCATGGTGGAGCTAATGTCCCATATAAGCAGATCAGAAGGTCGTAAGTCCTGTTTGCCCTATGGCATGTGGTTGACTGCGGTTTTTACTAAATTTAAAGTGGATTTGAAAGATGAGGTTGTAAAAGAGATGGATTATGATCCATTTGACTATAGAACCATCAATCATGCTCTAGGCTTCACTTTTGATGAAGCGGTTGATAAATTGGTGAAGGTGAAAAAGAGGGGTGGACTTGTAGGTGACCAAGGGGAGAGGAAAAGGGGGCGATGGGCCAAGTGAAGAAGAGGTTGTTGGAGTTATTCCATCGATTGGGAGAAATGTTGCTGAGACGTTGGGTAACACACAACATGTCCTTGTGGAGGCCAAAATGGTACAAGAAATGCTCAAACGTGCATATCTGGAACTTTTTCCCGATGATTTCATGCATGACCTCATGAATAGGATGCATTTGGAGGTGATGAAAGGGACCGCTCCAACGGGGCCTCGATAGGCAGAAGAGGAAACCGTAGATAGCGGAGATGAAAATTATGGTAATAATTATTAAATTGGTTATTAAAGTCATACTTTTTCGATTATTAGGCCATTACATAATATATAAATGTGGAATAAGGCAAGCTGTTATTGTTTAGTAATGACATAAATATGTTTAGGCATTACTTAAACTTAAAAAGTTTGTGGTAGGTATTCTGCCATCATTTAGTAATCACCAAAATAGTTTTAGTCATACCCAAGACTGATAAATTTAGGATTATGTTATCTTAAATAGTTTAGTAATTACCTAATGTTAAAAAGGTTAGGGTAGGTATTATGCTTGTTATAGGTAATGAGACAAGTAGAAAAGGAATAAGGTAATCTGATACTGTTTGGTAATGACATAAACATTGTTAGGCATTTTCTAAAACTTAAAAAGTTGGTGATAGGTCGTCTGCCAAGTTTTAGGATTATGTTGTCTGACATAATTTGGTAATGACCTGAACTTGTTTAGGCATTACTAAATGTTTAAAATTTTGAGTAGGTACTATGCCAATTTTAGGTAATGATTTTCAATCGTTACCAGTTTTTATTAATCTCAATATATTTGATTGAATTGGTTATTGAATATACACAGGTTCTGATCATGCTAATGGTAATGGTGATGGAGAAGAAGAGGAAGATGATGGAGAAGCAAACAAGACCTATGCCTCTGACCTCGAGACTTAAATTGATGTGTAATATTTGGTGCTTGAATTAGATATTTATAATATGGTTTTATAATTAGGATCTATGAATTCTATTTGTTTTTCAATGATAATGTTTGTTTAGGTAGTTGGTACTATAGCTTTTGTGGACATACTTACTATTAAGTTTGTAAGGTTGTCTTTCTATTAGGATATATGGATTGTATTTGCTTTTGAAGCACAATGTTTCCTTTGCTTATTGATAGTAAAACTTATAATTATAATTTGTGATTTCATGTTTGCAGGTTTGGTTATTACCTAAAGTAGTTTGCCAATCACCATAAACAAACAAAGTCTACATATTCATTTATCAGAAATTGCGTTAATGTGTAAATATTCATTTATCTGGTGATTTGCTTAGTCATCAAATAATCAACTTTTGAAAAAATAAATAGCTATTAAAGGGGCGGGTTTATATCTCAAATGTTAAAAGTGAATTTAATTTATTTATTATTATTTTACCCACCAAAAATATATAGCGCATAAGCCATTATGTTTTAGGTGATAACCCAAAAAAAAAATGTTTGGTGATTGCCTGAAGCATGCTTGGTAATTTTCTAAGTTGACCAGATTATGAATAATAGGCTTATCAGTTTGATGATGTTTGGTGATTAGCAACTATGTCAGACCAACTTGTGTAATTGTGTGCTGAAGAGTTCTATCTAATAACTAAACACATTTTGGTGATTACCAAACAGTTTTAGACCAACAAATACATTTGTGGAGAGGTTTAGGTAATTATTAAAACTGTTTTGGTGATTACCAAATAGGTTTAGACCAACAAATACATTTGTGGAGAGGTTTAGGTAACTACTAAAACTGTTTTGGTGATGACTAAATAATGTCAGACACTAGGTGAAAATGTATATTGAGATTGCTTTGTATAACTTTCCAAAAGATACAAAAAAAAATACCATGATCCAAAAAGAGATACAAAAAAAATCATGATTCCCAAAATGATTGCGGGCACCAAGCAATAACTAGCAAATATAACTACCAAAATGGTTGGGGCCCCCAATCAAAAACTAGTGGATCCTTGTCAAAGTGAGAAACTTCATAGCACGAAATGCACTCTGCTGCTTCTCCAGGTATAAATGTTCTAGGCATATGATTCTTTAGGATGTCGCTAAGTTTGGGGGAGTTGCTTGCCTCAGTTTTTTGTGCGGAGTAACGGGAGGTGTCTTGTTGAGGTCGAATGACATGGTTTCGCTCTCCTCCGCATTCTTCTTAGGCATGGAGGGCTCATTGAACAAACATTTTGCCTTTTTCCTTTTTGGCTTACCCTTTACCGGCACTACCTTAGGATCATTTAAACCTACCAAGACCCTTGGAGTTAAGTTATGGTCAATTATCTCTGGTGGAGCAGACAACTGAAGCTTGAAGAAAGCTGCCTTCAGCTTTTGTGATGACTTGTACGTTTTGGAATACGCCCTACAAAGTTTTTTTGCTTCCAATGTCAGGTACGCAAACCGTCCAAGTATCGCGGCATCGTCATCGCTCTTGAATTGATCCATGGCCTCGCTTGGATTAGAAATTGTCTTTGCATGTCTTGTCCATCGACGGAGAATATTTCCCACCGGAATCTGATCAAAATAAGTACACTTCATGACAAAGAAACATGTGGCGACATGGGAAACCAATCGATTTAAACTTCATACAACTACAATACATTGTCTCAATTCTTTTATAATAAGCAACAATGTACCGTGCATCTTTGTGCTCGGAGTGTGATAGCCAATAACATGTAACTGGACCATCGGGATGGAAATGTTCAACTTGAGTATCAATAATGACGTGCATTCTTTCATAGTCAAGTTCTTTGCACATCATGTTATAAGCACCCCGTCTTTCAAAAAAAAAAAATGTTATAAGCACCCCGCGTATATATAGTTGATGCATGTTGTTTGACATTCTTCAAGACTCCTTTGACTACCGGAGATGTGTGTTCCGTGAAGTAATCATCTTCTGTCTCGGTGAATCTGATTCTTTTTAGTGCTTTGTCGTATAATGCAACAAATCTATACAACTTTATTTTGGTTCGAATAACAGCCTTCAAAATGTGGTTCATTGACTCGCATCTCTGTGTGCTTCTCATGCCTATTCATTGGTTAAATAAGTGAGAACTCTGTACGAGAATAATTTAGGTAATTATTGGAACAAGCATAAGTAGTTAGTTAACATGGTAGATACTCACCAAAACATGTTAGGTAATTACTAAACTCTCACAGTGATCTTCAGTGTGTACTAAGAAGTTGGTATTCACTGTTTAGTAATCATTTAAACCACATAAAATCTCATGGATTAGGTTATCAATAACCCACATCTTAACCATACAATTCCTTCATCATATATGTTATAGTCACATGATTTGAGGCAATTGCCCAAGACAATTATCATTTTAGGTAATGCCCTAAAATGGTTTAGGTAATGACTTAAATGTTTTGGTAAGATTCTAATCTAATTAGGTGATTACCTAACAAATATAGTGGATATGTTAGGTCATGACCAAAATATTTTTTAGTAATTACATAAATCCTGCAGTAATTTCCATAAAAAAAAACTGACATTCCACTATAAGGGAGAGGATTCTTTTTAGAGATTGTTCGACCATTTCTGTAACACCCCGTAATTTTCACCCTTTATTTTTGGTATTTGCTTACATTAAAATGATATTTTTTTCCGTAAAAATAAATAATTTATTATTTAAATTATTTTGGAACGTGTTGTGAAAATGTGTATATATATTTATATGTTGTGATATATTTATATATATTTATTTTAAGTTGTTAGTTATTTATTTTAAAGGTTATATTAATTTCGTTATATTTGTTTAGGCGTTTAGGATGCAGTTTTGTCGCGTAGCGTTTTTGTAACGTTGTTGGACCAACTTGGGTGATGAAATGTTGCATCGCATGTAGCGTGTCATACTGGCCGAAAATCAGCAATTATGGTGTGGAGAATGAAGAGTTTTGGTGTTCATTAAGTTAACATTTGGATCTCTTGTAACCCCCTATTTAATTCTCCATTAACCCACCTTTATAATCACCCTTTAAACCATTACTTAATGAGGTTATTAATCAGGTTTTTGCTGCATCCTAACCCCCATTTTCGTCCAGCCCTTAGAGAGGAAGAGAAAGAGTTCTTCTCTCTTCTCGGATTTTCGTCCATTTTTGCACACCTATTTTGTTTGCACCATATCTCCTTCGTTTCTTATCCGAATTGAACATGTGAGTAGTCAAAATCCATCTACTCGGAAAGATCGTACTCGTGGTACAATTTATTTTCGAAGAAAGGGAAATACGAGACTGCAGTTTTCATTTCAATCAGACGAGTCATCCGGTTTTTGTTCCCTATCACACCTTCACGAAATTAACCATATCCGGAGATCTAACTGTCGGATCATTCTCAAATTCGGAAAGCACGTTTATAACATCTTGATCGTCATTTTGACCTGAGCGATTGTGAATACAATCTTTCAATCGCTGGAAATCATGGTTGGACCAGAACAGCACGAAATGAGAGTTTTCAGCGTTCAAGAAGAAAACGCCTAGTGACTTATTGCTACAATTCTCGTCCATTGTGCTATGAGGTTAGAAGAGGAATTGAATTGTATGCATAACTCTTAACTATCTCTTTAGACTCAGCTCTCCTCCCGACGTTCCAGGTAACTAATAGTTATCTTAGAACGATAGAGATTAGAGTATTTTTCGGTATTAGATTATTACGCTAGGAATTATTTAAAATACTTTTTCAATGAAATTATTGATTAAATTCGACATGAATATACTTGATGCATGCTGTATGAATATTGTATATAGGAAAATAATTTTCGTCTGAGTTTTAGTATTTATTTGATTTATTTGGTATTTTGTGCGTTTTTAGCTTATTTGCTAAATAATTATTGAACGAATGTTAAAATTGCTGAAATTATTTTTAATGAATCTTGTTATATGTGTAGTATGTATTTCATGCCTTGGAATAATTTTTGCCTACTGTTTACAGGTTTATTTAATTGGTTTATCTGTTTTTGCATTTTCGTGTCAGTCATTATTTAAATAGTGAAAATTATTTTTGGAGGCCGAAAAATTCATTTCTTTGTATATTATGTATTACCATGATTTTATTCATGTTATGTAAAGTTTTGGTAATTTTTGGGCGTTTATTTTTATTTTTAATTATTATATTGGCTTTATTGGGTATTCTGTAGATTAACGTTTAAAAATACTTTTAGAGTCCAAAAATTATAAATAAAAATTGCACCATGTCAGTAGAGCCATTAGGGTCGTATGATAATTTTTTTGTTATTTTACTGATCGTACTTATTATTTTAATAATTATTATTGGGTTTTTGTTGTGAATTTGAGGATATTATTTTAAATTATTTAAGAGCTTTTTAATCAGAAATAATTTGTGATATTTTATGTTCTTGGATGCTGGTGTTTAGTAGGTTGCTGATTGGGTGTCATTATGTTTATGTTTTATTTACGTAAAAATGATTAATTGTTTATACTATTCATTTATTTAATAAGCCTTGGAGTTAATTGGTGATGCATTTCTGATTGATACTGTTAGTGCTGTAAAAACTATTTCATTATTATTGTTGGTGCTTAGTGATGTTCAAAGTATTGTGGTTGAAGATATTTGTTGTAAGTTTGTAAGTTACTACTTTGAGGATTTTTGAAGAATTACTTTTGATGAATTATGGGTATAAGGCCGGGTGGCATCCCTTTTGACGAATATTTTTAAGATGAATGATACTTTGATGATATTTATGAATTTATTTTGAGATAGGAATATCCGGTGGGATAAATGTAGTCCCCGGTGAAGAACATGTCAACCACCCGGTTTGCGAACTAGGGGTAAACCCGGGTTAATTGTTGTCGTCCGAGAGGTCAGGGAGTTCTGCGTGTTCTACCCTGCATCGGGAGTTTGGCCATTTTTAGACACAGGCAGCAGGGATCGTAAGCCCATAGACTGACCTGGAGATTGCGATCTGACAAACCTTCGGAAGTGAATTACGATTCACTGGCGTTCTGTTTCTGACTCAATATCTGATTTATCTATGTTTTTATTATATTGAAGTACCCTTGAGATGATTTATTCATTTTATTTTTTTGTATTACTTGAGAGCTTTATGATTTTGGGATGCATGTCATAGTTGTCTTGACCTTATGCTTCCTTTCTTATTAATCTATGTCTGAATTGTACTTTGATTTCTTTTGTTACGGGAGAACTGCTAGTTACTCCCCACTGATTGTGGATGTTTGTTGATATATTTTGCAAGTGATGTTGATGGGAATCTTCTTTGGTTTTGGGCTCGGGTTGAGATGTGAGCATTAGATGTTAGATGTTTTAGGCCTAGACTTTTAGTTAGTTGAAGAGTTAGTTTTATCTTTTGAATATTACTCTAATTAATTTAATTTATTTATATTATTTACTTATGTTGTTTTATCACTTAGTTAATTAAACGCATTTCTTGTAGTAGTGACATTCCCAGAAGACGATGTTTCCGCCATCGTCCTATTAATACTATTATTATTTCTTTTTTTTCCGTTTTGAAATTCTGGGGTGTTACAATTTCAATCCTGTTTCACATAAAAATTCTATAGATGAACCTTTCATATCACCAAAGTCATATAATTCAATCATTTTAAAGCAAATTAGCCCGATGCAATCTTATCATATAAACCACTTAAAATGTCATGGATTATGTTATCAATAACCCACATATTAACCATATAATCCCCCATCACATATGTTATAGTCACATGATTTGAGGCCATTGCCCAAGACAATTATTATTTTAGGTAATGCCCTAAAATGGTTTAGGTAATGACCTAAAAGGTTTGGTAATATCCTAATCTAATTAGGTATTTACCTAACATATGTAGTGGTTGTGTTAGGTCATGACCAAAATATCTATAGTGATTACCTAAACTCTGCATTCACTTGCACAAAAAACAAGTGACATTCCACTACAATGGAGAGGATTCTTTTTAGAGATTGTTCGACCATTTCAATCCGCTGTTCACATAAACATTCTATCGATGAACCTTTTATATCACCAAAGTCATTTAATTCTATCATTTGAAAGCAAAAGAAAAAGGAAAAAAATACAACGTTTTAGCCCGATGCAATTTCGATTTTTGTTGGAATTATGATATGGCAATTTCGATTTTTGTTGGAATTGTGGTATTAAATTATTTGTTGTTAGCACTTGATTATGTTGTTCTGAATTGATTAAAGGACTTGTTTTGATATTTTAGTGGGAAGAGGAAGGATTGTGTTTGAATCATATGAGTTGTGCGTTTCTAACACATCAATTCGGTGCTTACCAAAATTCTGAAACATATGATTTAAGGATATGAATATTGAAATTTAGGGTTTTGATTTGTGGCGATTTGTTGTTGTCCATTGATTTAAGTATTTGAAGAGTGAAAGTTAGGGTTTTGTTGTAATTTTGTTTAGAAATTGACAATAGAAGAAATTTGTAAGAATGTAATTATCATGTTAGTTTTAGAAAAGATCGAAGTTTTGACCATGGTTTCATTGATGAATTAGAAAGATATTGTGGTGATGTTTTAAACTTTGTTGGGTGATTCTCTAAATGCTTCGGGAATAGGGATTTATGTTTATTTGTAATCTATGCTAGTATTGTTTGGTTTTTGAATTCGTAAAGATGGCTATAATAAGGCTAGGTTATTACCAAAACTTTGTTGAAATTGTGGTGATGTTATGAATTGTGAGTTTTCTTGTAATCTATGCTTATATTGTTTGGTTCATGAATATTAAATGGTATATATAATAAGGCTAGGGTTATGCTTGTCCTACCTTTTTCAATTCCCTTAATTGTGTTTGGTAATATATGCTAGTATTTTGTCACCTTTATTTAGTAATTACCTAAATATGTTTGGTGATTACCAAAACATTATAGAAATTTGTGGTGATGTTATGAATTGTATGTTTTCATGTAATCTATGCTAGTATGGTTTGGTTCATGAATATATAATGATGGCTATAATAAGGTTGGGTTTATAATTCACCTATCTTTGGCAATTGCCTTAAATGTGTTTGGTTATTCATGCTATTATTGCCTCACCTGTGTTTGGTAATAACCTGATGTCTGTTTGGTGATTATCAAAACTTGATAGAAATTGTGGTGCTGTTATGAATTGTGAGTTGTCATGTAATATATGCTAATATTATTTGGTTCATGAATAATAAATGGTATCTATAATAAGTATAGGTTTATACTTGTCCTAGAGTTTTCAATTCCCTTAACTGTGATTCGTAATCTGTGCTAGTGTTGCCTCACCTGTATTTGGTAATTACCTGAATATCTTTGGTGATTATCAAAAGTTTATTGAAATTGTGGTGATGTATGTTTGGTAATTACCAAAGTATTCCAGAAATTGTGCTTCTCTGTTGTATGCTTTTTGGTTATTATCAAAACCATGTTTGGTTATTACCTAACCTGTCAATATGTGTAATATGCTTATAATATTTTTTTTTGGGCAGTGAGATGGCAAGGGTAAAGAGGACAGCTATGAGGCCTACGAGAAAGAATAAGGAGCAGAATGCTAGTGATGATTCGGACTATGTGGACTCCGAGGAAGGCGAAGAATCCCCACCTCCTTCCCCACCTCTTACATCTAGAAAAAGGCAAGCTAAAAAAACGCAACAGACATCTACTTCTGAGAGGTCACAGAAAAGGAAACGTGTGTTTTCGGGTGTTGATCCTATCGTTCTCGAAACTAATGTTGATAAAAACAAAAGGTTTCACACCCCAGACCATGGTAGGACAGTGGACTTTGGGTCTTTGGAAACCAACGGTGCAAACTTCCTTTTTGATTGGTTTTCATACCAACAATGGCATAGACTACTTCAGACTAAGTTTCCTTGCTATCCTGAACTTGTGAAAATATTCTACATCCATCTTGAAATCGATGACACTGCTGATCGAAATCTCGTTCTATGATATAGAACTTGGAAGAATTCTTGATATGCCTGTCGATGGTGACTGGGATTACCCCGGTAACAAACCCAGTGAAGTCGATGATTTTGATGTTCAGAAGTGCAACAAGCGGTTGTTGATGGATGATGAAGACGACAGGACCCGTAAGCCTCAAGTTTTCCTCTCGAGACTCGTTTCCTCCTCCTTGTCATTCAACAATCCTTCAATGCTCGGATAAGGGGGAAATCAACATTAACGTGGGCTGACATGTTCTTATGTTTTTTGTCATTTCAAAGAAAAAATGAACATGCGGCGTTTCATGGTGGAGCTAATGTCCCATATAAGCAGATCAGAAGGTCGTAAGTCCTGTTTGCCCTATGGCATGTGGTTGACTGCGGTTTTTACTAAATTTAAAGTGGATTTGAAAGATGAGGTTGTAAAAGAGATGGATTATGATCCATTTGACTATAGAACCATCAATCATGCTCTAGGCTTCACTTTTGATGAAGCGGTTGATAAATTGGTGAAGGTGAAAAAGAGGGGTGGACTTGTAGGTGACCAAGGGGAGAGGAAAAGGGCGATGGGCCAAGTGAAGAAGAGGTTGTTGGAGTTATTCCATCGATTGGGAGAAATGTTGCTTGAGACGTTGGGTAACACACAACATGTCCTTGTGGAGGCCAAAATGGTACAAGAAATGCTCAAACGTGCATATCTGGAACTTTTTCCCGATGATTTCATGCATGACCTCATGAATAGGATGCATTTGGAGGTGATGAAAGGGACCGCTCCAACGGGGCCTCGATAGGCAGAAGAGGAAACCGTAGATAGCGGAGATGAAAATTATGGTAATAATTATTAAATTGGTTATTAAAGTCATACTTTTTCGATTATTAGGCCATTACATAATATATAAATGTGGAATAAGGCAAAGTTGTTATTGTTTAGTAATGACATAAATATGTTTAGGCATTACTTAAACTTAAAAAGTTTGTGGTAGGTATTCTGCCATCATTTAGTAATCACCAAAATAGTTTTAGTCATACCCAAGACTGATAAATTTAGGATTATGTTATCTTAAATAGTTTAGTAATTACCTAATGTTAAAAAGGTTAGGGTAGGTATTATGCTTGTTATAGGTAATGAGACAAGTAGAAAAGGAATAAGGTAATCCGACATCTTGTTTGGTAATGACATAAACATTGTTAGGCATTTTCTAAAACTTAAAAAGTTGGTGATAGGTCGTCTGCCAAGTTTTAGGATTATGTTGTCTGACATAATTTGGTAATGACCTGAACTTGTTTAGGCATTACTAAATGTTTAAAATTTTGAGTAGGTACTATGCCAATTTTAGGTAATGATTTTCAATCGTTACCGTTTTTATTAATCTCAATATATTTGATTGAATTGGTTATTGAATATACACAGGTTCTGATCATGCTAATGGTAATGGTGATGGAGAAGAAGAGGAAGATGATGGAGAAGCAAACAAGACCTATGCCTCTGACCTCGAGACTTAAATTGATGTGTAATATTTGGTGCTTGAATTAGATATTTATAATATGGTTTTATAATTAGGATCTATGAATTCTATTTGTTTTTCAATGATAATGTTTGTTTAGGTAGTTGGTACTATAGCTTTTGTGGACATACTTACTATTAAGTTTGTAAGGTTGTCTTTCTATTAGGATATATGGATTGTATTTGCTTTTGAAGCACAATGTTTCCTTTGCTTATTGATAGTAAAACTTATAATTATAATTTGTGATTTCATGTTTGCAGGTTTGGTTATTACCTAAAGTAGTTTGCCAATCACCATAAACAAACAAAGTCTACATATTCATTTATCAGAAATTGCGTTAATGTGTAAATATTCATTTATCTGGTGATTTGCTTAGTCATCAAATAATCAACTTTTGAAAAAATAAATAGCTATTAAAGGGGCGGGTTTATATCTCAAATGTTAAAAGTGAATTTAATTTATTTATTATTATTTTACCCACCAAAAATATATAGCGCATAAGCCATTATGTTTTAGGTGATAACCCAAAAAAAAAATGTTTGGTGATTGCCTGAAGCATGCTTGGTAATTTTCTAAGTTGACCAGATTATGAATAATAGGCTTATCAGTTTGATGATGTTTGGTGATTAGCAACTATGTCAGACCAACTTGTGTAATTGTGTGCTGAAGAGTTCTATCTAATAACTAAACACATTTTGGTGATTACCAAACAGTTTTAGACCAACAAATACATTTGTGGAGAGGTTTAGGTAATTATTAAAACTGTTTTGGTGATTACCAAATAGGTTTAGACCAACAAATACATTTGTGGAGAGGTTTAGGTAACTACTAAAACTGTTTTGGTGATGACTAAATAATGTCAGACACTAGGTGAAAATGTATATTGAGATTGCTTTGTATAACTTTCCAAAAGATACAAAAAAAAATACCATGATCCAAAAAGAGATACAAAAAAAATCATGATTCCCAAAATGATTGCGGGCACCAAGCAATAACTAGCAAATATAACTACCAAAATGGTTGGGGCCCCCAATCAAAAACTAGTGGATCCTTGTCAAAGTGAGAAACTTCATAGCACGAAATGCACTCTGCTTTGCTTCTCCGGTATAAATGTTCTAGGCATATGATTCTTTAGGATGTCGCTAAGTTTGGGGGAGTTGCTTGCCTCGGTTTTTTGTGCGGAGTAACGGGAGGTGTCTTGTTGAGGTCGAATGACATGGTTTCGCTCTCCTCCGCATTCTTCTTAGGCATGGAGGGCTCATTGAACAAACATTTTGCCTTTTTCCTTTTTGGCTTACCCTTTACCGGCACTACCTTAGGATCATTTAAACCTACCAAGACCCTTGGAGTTAAGTTATGGTCAATTATCTCTGGTGGAGCAGACAACTGAAGCTTGAAGAAAGCTGCCTTCAGCTTTTGTGATGACTTGTACGTTTTGGAATACGCCCTACAAAGTTTTTTTGCTTCCAATGTCAGGTACGCAAACCGTCCAAGTATCGCGGCATCGTCATCGCTCTTGAATTGATCCATGGCCTCGCTTGGATTAGAAATTGTCTTTGCATGTCTTGTCCATCGACGGAGAATATTTCCCACCGGAATCTGATCAAAATAAGTACACTTCATGACAGCAAACATGTGGCGACATGGGAAACCAATCGATTTAAACTTCATACAACTACAATACATTGTCTCAATTCTTTTATAATAAGCAACAATGTACCGTGCATCTTTGTGCTCGGAGTGTGATAGCCAATAACATGTAACTGGACCATCGGGATGGAAATGTTCAACTTGAGTATCAATAATGACGTGCATTCTTTCATAGTCAAGTTCTTTGCACATCATGTTATAAGCACCCCGTCTTTCAAAAAAAAAAATGTTATAAGCACCCCGCGTATATATAGTTGATGCATGTTGTTTGACATTCTTCAAGACTCCTTTGACTACCGGAGAGGTGTGTTCCGTGAAGTAATCATCTTCTGTCTCGGTGAATCTGATTCTTTTTAGTGCTTTGTCGTATAATGCAACAAATCTATACAACTTTATTTTGGTTCGAAGAACAGCCTTCAAAATGTGGTTCATTGACTCGCATCTCTGTGTGCTTCTCATGCCTATTCATTGGTTAAATAAGTGAGAACTCTGTACGAGAATAATTTAGGTAATTATTGGAACAAGCATAAGTAGTTAGTTAACATGGTAGATACTCACCAAAACATGTTAGGTAATTACTAAACTCTCACAAGTGATCTTCGAGTGTGTACTAAGAAGTTGGTATTCACTTGTTTAGTAATCATTTAAACCACATAAAATCTCATGGATTAGGTTATCAATAACCCACATCTTAACCATACAATTCCTTCATCATATATGTTATAGTCACATGATTTGAGGCAATTGCCCAAGACAATTATCATTTTAGGTAATGCCCTAAAATGGTTTAGGTAATGACTTAAATGTTTTGGTAAGATTCTAATCTAATTAGGTGATTACCTAACAAATATAGTGGATATGTTAGGTCATGACCAAAATATTTTTTAGTAATTACATAAATCCTGCAGTAATTTCCATAAAAAAAAACTGACATTCCACTATAAGGGAGAGGATTCTTTTTAGAGATTGTTCGACCATTTCTGTAACACCCCGTAATTTTCACCCTTTATTTTTGGTATTTGCTTACATTAAAATGATATTTTTTCCGTAAAAATAAATAATTTATTATTTAAATTATTTTGGAACGTGTTGTGAAAATGTGTATATATATTTATATGTTGTGATATATTTATATATATTTATTTTAAGTTGTTAGTTATTTATTTTAAAGGTTATATTAATTTCGTTATATTTGTTTAGGCGTTTAGGATGCAGTTTTGTCGCGTAGCGTTTTTGTAACGTTGTTGGACCAACTTGGGTGATGAAATGTTGCATCGCATGTAGCGTGTCATACTGGCCGAAAATCAGCAATTATGGTGTGGAGAATGAAGAGTTTTGGTGTTCATTAAGTTAACATTTGGATCTCTTGTAACCCCCTATTTAATTCTCCATTAACCCACCTTTATAATCACCCTTTAAACCATTACTTAATGAGGTTATTAATCAGGTTTTTGCTGCATCCTAACCCCCATTTTCGTCCAGCCCTTAGAGAGGAAGAGAAAGAGTTCTTCTCTCTTCTCGGATTTTCGTCCATTTTTGCACACCTATTTTGTTTGCACCATATCTCCTTCGTTTCTTATCCGAATTGAACATGTGAGTAGTCAAAATCCATCTACTCGGAAAGATCGTACTCGTGGTACAATTTATTTTCGAAGAAAGGGAAATACGAGACTGCAGTTTTCATTTCAATCAGACGAGTCATCCGGTTTTTGTTCCCTATCACACCTTCACGAAATTAACCATATCCGGAGATCTAACTGTCGGATCATTCTCAAATTCGGAAAGCACGTTTATAACATCTTGATCGTCATTTTGACCTGAGCGATTGTGAATACAATCTTTCAATCGCTGGAAATCATGGTTGGACCAGAACAGCACGAAATGAGAGTTTTCAGCGTTCAAGAAGAAAACGCCTAGTGACTTATTGCTACAATTCTCGTCCATTGTGCTATGAGGTTAGAAGAGGAATTGAATTGTATGCATAACTCTTAACTATCTCTTTAGACTCAGCTCTCCTCCCGACGTTCCGGGTAACTAATAGTTATCTTAGAACGATAGAGATTAGAGTATTTTTCGGTATTAGATTATTACGCTAGGAATTATTTAAAATACTTTTTCAATGAAATTATTGATTAAATTCGACATGAATATACTTGATGCATGCTGTATGAATATTGTATATAGGAAAATAATTTTCGTCTGAGTTTTAGTATTTATTTGATTTATTTGGTATTTTGTGCGTTTTTAGCTTATTTGCTAAATAATTATTGAACGAATGTTAAAATTGCTGAAATTATTTTTAGTGAATCTTGTTATATGTGTAGTATGTATTTCATGCCTTGGAATAATTTTTGCCTACTGTTTACAGGTTTATTTAATTGGTTTATCTGTTTTTGCATTTTCGTGTCAGTCATTATTTAAATAGTGAAAATTATTTTTGGAGGCCGAAAAATTCATTTCTTTGTATATTATGTATTACCATGATTTTATTCATGTTATGTAAAGTTTTGGTAATTTTTGGGCGTTTATTTTTATTTTTAATTATTATATTGGCTTTATTGGGTATTCTGTAGATTAACGTTTAAAAATACTTTTAGAGTCCAAAAATTATAAATAAAAATTGCACCATGTCAGTAGAGCCATTAGGGTCGTATGATAATTTTTTTGTTATTTTACTGATCGTACTTATTATTTTAATAATTATTATTGGGTTTTTGTTGTGAATTTGAGGATATTATTTTAAATTATTTAAGAGCTTTTTAATCAGAAATAATTTGTGATATTTTATGTTCTTGGATGCTGGTGTTTAGTAGGTTGCTGATTGGGTGTCATTATGTTTATGTTTTATTTACGTAAAAATGATTAATTGTTTATACTATTCATTTATTTAATAAGCCTTGGAGTTAATTGGTGATGCATTTCTGATTGATACTGTTAGTGCTGTAAAAACTATTTCATTATTATTGTTGGTGCTTAGTGATGTTCAAAGTATTGTGGTTGAAGATATTTGTTGTAAGTTTGTAAGTTACTACTTTGAGGATTTTTGAAGAATTACTTTTGATGAATTATGGGTATAAGGCCGGGTGGCATCCCTTTTGACGAATATTTTTAAGATGAATGATACTTTGATGATATTTATGAATTTATTTTGAGATAGGAATATCCGGTGGGATAAATGTAGTCCCCGGTGAAGAACATGTCAACCACCTGGTTTGCGAACTAGGGGTAAACCTGGGTTAATTGTTGTCGTCCGAGAGGTCAGGGAGTTCTGCGTGTTCTACCCTGCATCGGGAGTTTGGCCATTTTTAGACACAGGCAGCGGGGATCGTAAGCCCATAGACTGACCTGGAGATTGCGATCTGACAAACCTTCGGAAGTGAATTACGATTCACTGGCGTTCTGTTTCTGACTCAATATCTGATTTATCTATGTTTTTATTATATTGAAGTACCCTTGAGATGATTTATTCATTTTATTTTTTTGTATTACTTGAGAGCATTATGATTTTGGGATGCATGTCATAGTTGTCTTGACCTTATGCTTCCTTTCTTATTAATCTATGTCTGAATTGTACTTTGATTTCTTTTGTTCTGGGAGAACTGCTAGTTACTCCCCACTGATTGTGGATGTTTGTTGATATATTTTGCAGGTGATGTTGATGGGAATCTTCTTTGGTTTTGGGCTCGGGTTGAGATGTGAGCATTAGATGTTAGATGTTTTAGGCCTAGACTTTTAGTTAGTTGAAGAGTTAGTTTTATCTTTTGAATATTACTCTAATTAATTTAATTTATTTATATTATTTACTTATGTTGTTTTATCACTTAGTTAATTAAACGCATTTCTTGTAGTAGTGACATTCCCAGAAGACGATGTTTCCGCCGTCGTCCTATTAATACTATTATTATTTCTTTTTTTTCCGTTTTGAAATTCTGGGGTGTTACAATTTCAATCCTGTTTCACATAAAAATTCTATAGATGAACCTTTCATATCACCAAAGTCATATAATTCAATCATTTTAAAGCAAATTAGCCCGATGCAATCTTATCATATAAACCACTTAAAATGTCATGGATTATGTTATCAATAACCCACATATTAACCATATAATCCCCCATCACATATGTTATAGTCACATGATTTGAGGCCATTGCCCAAGACAATTATTATTTTAGGTAATGCCCTAAAATGGTTTAGGTAATGACCTAAAAGGTTTGGTAATATCCTAATCTAATTAGGTATTTACCTAACATATGTAGTGGTTGTGTTAGGTCATGACCAAAATATCTATAGTGATTACCTAAACTCTGCATTCACTTGCACAAAAAACAAGTGACATTCCACTACAATGGAGTGGATTCTTTTTAGAGATTGTTCGACCATTTCAATCCGCTGTTCACATAAACATTCTATCGATGAACCTTTTATATCACCAAAGTCATTTAATTCTATCATTTGAAAGCAAAAGAAAAAGGAAAAAAATACAACGTTTTAGCCCGATGCAATCCTATCATTTAAACCACATAAAATCTCATGTATTAGGTTATCAATATCCCACATCTTAACTATACAATTCCCTCATCATATAAGTTTTGGTCACATGATTTGAGGCCATTTTCCACGACAATTATTATGTTAGGCAATGCTCTAAAATGGTTTAGGTAATGACCTAAAATGTTTGGTAACACCCTAACCTAATTAGGTGATTACCTAACATGCAAAGTGGTCATGTTAGGTCATGACCAAAATATCTTTAGTAATTACCTAAACCCTGCATTAACTTGCACAAAAAAACAAGTGACATTCCACTACAATGGAGGGGATTCGTTTGAGAGATTAGTCGACCATTTCAATCTGCTGTTCACATATACATTCGATCGATGAACCTTTCATATCACGAAAGTCATTCAATTCAATCATTTAGAAGCAAAAGGAGGATAAAAAAATGCAACGTTTTAGCCCGATGCAATCTTATCATTTAAACCACATAAAATCTCATGGATTAGGTTATCAATAACCCACATTTTAACCATACATTTCCCTCATCATATATGTTATAGTCACATGATTTGAGGCCATTGTCGAAGACAAATATTATTTTAGGTGATGACCAAAAATGTTTGGTAATAACCTAATCTAATTAGGTGATTACCTAACACGTATAGTGGTCATGTTAGGTCATGGCCAAAATATCTTTAGTAATTTCCTAAACCCAGCAGTAACATTCCCCGATGGAGATGATTCTTTTTAGATATTCTTCTACCATTCCAATCCGATGTTAACATAAACATTTTTATCAATGAACCTTTCATGTCATCAAAGTCATTGAATTCAATCATTTGATAGTAAAAGAAAAAGGAAAAAATGCAACGTTTTACCCCGATGCAATCTTATCATATAAACAACTTAAAACATCGTGGATTAAGTTATCCATAAACCACATCTTAACCATATAATTCCCCCATCATATAGGTTATAATCACATTATTTGAGGACATTGTCCAAGACAATTATTATTTTAGGTAATGCCCAAAAATGGTTTAGGTAATGACCTAAAAGTTATGGTAATATCCTAATCTAATTAGGTGATTACCTAACATATGTAGTGGTTGTATTAGGTCATGACTAAAATATATTTAGTAATTACCTAAACCATGCATTAACTTGCATAAAAAACAAGTGACATTCCACTACAATGGAGAGGATTCTTTTTAGAGATTGTTGGACCACTTTAATCCGCTGTTCACATAAACATTCTATCGATGAACCTTTTATATCACGAAAGTCATTCAATTCTATCATTTGAAAACAAAAGAAAAAGGAAACAAAGGCAACTTTTTAGCCCGATCCAAACTTGTCATATAAACCACTTAAAACCTCATGGATTAAGTTATCAATAACCCACATCTTAACCATAGAATTCCCTCATCATATATGTTAAGCCATTACCCAAGAAAATAATTATTATTTTAGGTAATGCCCTAAAATGGTTTAGGTAATGACCTCAAAGGTTTGTTAATATCCTAATATAATTAGGTGATTACCTAACATATATAGTGGTTATATTAGGTCATGACCAAAATATCTTTAGTAATAACGTAAACCCTGCATTAACTTGCACAAAAAACAATTGACATTCCACTACAATGGAGAGGATTCTTTTGAGAGATTGTTCGACCATTTCAATCCGCTGTTCACATAAACATTCGATCGATGAACCTTTCATATCATGAAAGTCTTTCAATTCAATCATTTGAAAGCAAAATAAAAAGGAAAAAATGCAACGTTTTAGCCTGATGCAATCTTATCATTTAAACCACATAAAATCTCATGGATTAGGTTATCAATAACCCACATCTTAACCATACAATTCCCTCATCATATATGTTACAGTCGCATGATTTGAGTCAATTGCCCAAGACAATTATTATTTTAGGTAATGCGCTAAAATGGTTTAGGTAATGACTTAAACGTTTTGGTAAGATTCTAATCTAATTAGGTGATTACCTTACAAATATAGTGGATATGTTAGGTCATGACCAAAATATTTTGAGTAATTACACAAATCCTGCAGTAACTTGCATAAAAAAAAGTTACATTCCACTATAAGGGAGAGGATTCTTTTTAGATATTGTTCGACCATTTCAATCCTGTTTCACATAAACTATCTATCGATGAACCTTTCATATCACCAAAGTCATTAAATTCAATCATTTTAAAGCAAAAGAAAAAGGAAAAAATGCAACGTTTTCGCCCGATGCAATGTTATCATATAAACCACTTAAAACCTCATGGATTATGTTATCAATAACCCACATCTTAACCTTATAATTCCCCCATCATATATGTTATAGTCACATGATTTGAGGCCATTGCCCAAGACAATTATTATATTAGGTAATGTCCTAAAATGGTTTAGGTAATGACCTAAAATGTAACACCCCGTAATTTTCACTCTTTATTTTTGGTGTTAGTTTATTTTAAAATGATATTCTTTTCGTAAAAATAAATAAATAAATAATTTATTATTTTCTCTAGATCAATGATTTTTATTCTTTATAATTTGGGAGCCGAATTATTATTTTATTATATGGTGTGTTAATGTGTGCATTATATTTATATTTATAATATAATTTATTAGAATTATTTTTATTATTAAGTATGTTCAAAGTTTAGGCGCGATTTAGGAATTAACCGTTTAATCGCGTATCGGGATTTCGGAGCATGGATCGTTGTTGAATTGGGCCGAAAGTTTTGTGTGGGTGTTGGGCTTGGGGCAGCCGGCCAAGTGAAGGATTAAGGGGAGCCTTCTCCTTTTCTTTTCTCTTTTGTTTTTTTCTCATGACTCTTTGTTGCTTTGTAACCCCCCCTAATCATTCTCCTTCATTAAAACCCTTTATTTCAACCATTAAACATCCATAAAATTCTGATTTTTATTCAAAGAAGTTCAGCAGCATCATTCTCATTTACCCCCCACCGTTTCAAGAAAAGAAAGAGAGAAAAGGAAGAGCAAAAGAATAGAAAGTTCAACCCGGTTTTTCCTGTCGCACCTTCACGAAAATAACCGTAGCCGGAGATCTAACCGTTAGATCGTCTTCAAATTTGGACACAACGTTTATAACGTCTTGTTCTACATTCTAACCGGAGCGATTTAGAATCTGAGCTTTTGATCAACTGGAATCATGGTCGTATCAGAGCAGTACGAAACAAGAGTTTTCAACGTTCAAGAAGAAATGCCTAGTGTCTTGTTGCTACAATTCTCGTTCGTTATGCCTTGGGGTTAGAAGAGGATTTGGATTGCATGCTTAACTCGTGATTGTCTCTTTAGACTCAGCTCTCCTCCCGACGATCCAGGTAACTAGTTGTTATCCTAGAACCATAGTGATTAGGGTATTATTCGGTATTAGATTAATACGTTAGGAATTATCTAAAATACTTTTTGAATGAGATTTTTGATGAAATTTGACATGAACATACGTGACACATGCTATGTGAATACTGTGTAGAGAAAAACAATTTTCTCATGATTTTTAATATTTATTTGATTTAATTAGTATTTTGTGCGTTTTTGACTAAATTTCGTAATAATTATTGAACGACTGTTAAAATTGATGAAATCACTTTTATTTGATCATGTTACATGCGTATAATGTATTCCATGCCTTAGAATAATTTTTATCTACTGTTTACTGTTTTAATTAATTGATATATCTGTTTTTGTAATTTCTGTTCAGTCAGTATATAATTCATGAAAACTATTTATAGAGGCAGAAAAATTAATTTATTTGAATAATATGTATTTACGTGAGTTTTTACATGTTATGTGAATTTTTGGTAATTTTTGGGCGTCTGTTTATATTTTTAATTATTATAATGGCTTATTTGAGGAATCTGTATATTAACTGTTAAAAATACTTTTTGAGTCCGAAAATTATAAATAAAAATTGTACCATGTCAGTAGAGCTCTTAGGGTTATATGATAATTTTTGTGTGATTTTACTGCTCGAATTTGTTAGTTTCATAATTATTATGGTGTTTTTGTGATGAAATTGATGATACACTTTTAAATTGTTTGAGGGCTTGTAAATCAGAAATAAATCATAATTTAATATATTCTGGGTTTCTGATTTTCAGTAGTATACAGTATGCATCATTTGGGTAACCACATGTTTAGGTTTGATTTATGAAATAAAATGATTTAATTGTTATTACTCTTTTAATGAATATGATTTAGAGTTAATTGGTGATGTATTTGTGATTGAGTGTGGTTGCTGTAAAAACCAGTATATTGTCATTGTTGATGTTTTGGAATGTTCAAGTGTTATTGTGAGAGATATTTGTTGAAAATTTGTAAGTGATTTATTTTGAGGATTTTTTTGAAGAATTACTTTTGATGAATTATGGGTATAAGGCCGGGTGGCATCCCTTTTGACGAATATTTTTGAGATGAATAATACTTTGATGATATTTATGATTTTATTTTGAGATAAGAACATCCGGTGGGATAGATGTAGTCCCCGGTGAAGAACATGCCAACCACCTGGTTTGCGAACTAGGGGTAAGCCTGGGTTAATTGTTGTCGTCCGAGAGGTCAGGGAGTTCTGCGTGTTCTACCCTGCATCGGGAGTTTGGCCATTCTTAGACACAGGCAGTGGGGAACGTAAGCCCATAGACTGACCTGGAGATTGCGATCTGACAAACCTTAGGAAGTGATTTGCGAATCACTAGCGTTCGGTTTCTGTCTCAGACACTTGTTTTACCTATACTTTTATTTTTCTAAAAGTACTCTTGAGATGATTTATTTATTTTTTTATCCAACTCACTTGCTATTTATTATTCATTTGCGTTATTTGTGAGTTATATGGAAGTGGATGCATATTGTAGTTAACTTGACTTAATTATTTCCTTTCTTATTAATCTATGTCTGAATCGTACTTTGATTGCTTTTGTTCGGGAGAACCGCTAGTTACTCCCCACCGATTGTGGATATTTGTTGTATATTTTGCGGGTTTTGTTGATGGGTATTTTCTTTGATTTTGGGCTCGGGTTGAGATGCGAGAAATAATCTATTAGGGGTTTTAGTTCTAGACTTCTCTTTAGTTTGAGATAGTTTTCTCTTTTCGATTTTAATCTAAGTAATTAATTTACTTATAGTATTTAATTATGTTTGGTTTTATCACTTAGTTATTTAAACAATAATCTTGTAGTAGTGACATTCCCAGAAGACGATGTTTCCGCCATCGTCCTATTAATTATATTATTATTTCATTCTTTTCGGTCTTTGAAATTCTGGGGTGTTACAGTTGGTATCAGAGCAAAACGCTCCTAAACTCTTAAAAAGAGTTGCTAATGATTCTTTAGAATTATTAGTTAGCCATAGGATATAAAATTTGTTTAGAATTAAGTTTAGTTGTTTCACTATAATGAGAGTGTGATGGGTAGAGTAAGTAAAGGGAAGCCTTATGGGAATGTGATGTGCTCTCATGCTTATGGAGCATATGTTATATGTATAGTTATTTGTATTATTGGTGGAATTAGTCTACCAAGTTTGCTAATCTTATTTGCAGGGCCTTTTACATTAATTTATTTTCTCTTTTATCAGAGTGCGCAGCGAAAGCGAAGTAATTTATAGCCTTCTCGGTTTCGTTGTGTTTAATTTGTTTTGTGTTTTGCAATTTAGAAATAAACTTTAATTTTATTTTAATATAGTCTTATGTGTTACATTGCTTTTATTTTATTTGCTAGTTGGTTGTTAGTATATGTTATTATGTGAGACAGTATATACTTTCTGTTCTTTTCCAATTATGTGTTGTTTTTCATGTGAGTACTGCGTATCTGTTTTATTATTTACAAAACTTTCTAGTTTGAATTTATATTCCAAATTATATTTTAGATCTTTGAACTTAATTTTATACTTATGTTAGAGTTATTTTCTGACTTTCAAATTTTGTTATTGTTAATATATTGACATACTCTTTTGAAAAACGTTTAATTTCAATTGTCTTCAAATTCCTCTTACCGTTTTTGACCATCTATATTTATAAATATTTTCCTTTTAATATTTTTAGTTTTCATGCTAATCCTTGTTCAGCCTTTAATTATGGTAATAAGTTTTGTAGTCTTTGAAAATAAAAGTACCCTAATGAGTTGTTTTGGTGTTAGTTTGAAAAGTAGATGTAAACTATTTTGTTTTAAAGGTTAGCATTCAACAACTTTTATTTTACTTACTGATTTACTTTTCTTATTAGCATTATTTTTTTTCGAACTCAAATACGTGAAAGGATCTCGTTTACTATTTGTTGTTTCTTGTTTAAATATTTAGTGCTTTCTCATTTCATAGCAAAATTTTGGTTGTTTTCATTACTTCTTATTTAATTCTCTGATTTTGACTGATCTGTTTTATATTATTTGGAAAGGAAATTTATATACTCAGTCTAAATTTTAAACTTGTTTGAGTTGATATTAAGTCATAATGGGTGATTCCTTTGACTTGTATGTCAATTTGATAAGTCTAAATTTTAAACTTGTTTGAGTTGATATTGAGTCATAATGGGTGATTCCTGTGACTTGTATGTCAATTTGATAAGTTGATGCATTTTATCTGTTTTGATTTAATTTCCTTTTTGAGTTGATATTAAGTTTATATTGGGTGATTCCAGTAAACTCTAATGTCGATTTGATAAGTTGGCTTTCAAATATTGTTTTGTTGATACTAGATTGCAATGGGTGGTTCCATGCACATTTGTGTCGACTTAGCAAATTTTATAATTGTTGTTAATAATTTATTACTTTATCGCCTATTTATTATTAGTGTTTCGTCGTTGTGAAATTTATTTTAAAGTTTTCAATTTCTTTTGCGAACTTTAATTTTCATATATATGTTTAGGAGGCGTACGCTCTTATAACATATGTCATGACTTGTGTTCGTAACTGGTACTTCAATAAAGCAGCTAGCTACTCTTTATTAAAGTGTTCTTATCTCTTTAAGTGGAGTATAAGCCCGTGTGGATAGCTCTATTTAAATTGATTTGGCTATCTATTTACGAACTTTTTCTTCTTCGTTTCTTTTCTAAAAATACTTATGTATGGTCGGATTTGTTCTTTTATAACTTTACGTAAATATTTATTCTTGCTTCTTTTACAAAATTACATATAGTTTATTGTGCAAACGTTTTTACCTTAAATTTTCTCTTGTCTTTGGTTCTTTCACATTGTATAAATGATGGTTGTTACCGTGCTTCTTTACTGTACAACTATTTTTGGTCTTCCAAAATAAGATATATATTATTTGAGTTATCAAATTTTTATACCTGCAAAGTTGTTTAATTCGTAACTAAAATCCATCGATTTCTGTTTTCTTAATGTTCTTATCTAGAGTACTTTCTTTTGTCTCTTGGTTGTTTGGAAGTTTCGAGGACGAAACTCTTTTAAGGGGGAGTGTTTGTAACACCCCGTAATTTTCACTCTTTATTTTTGGTGTTAGTTTATTTTAAAATGATATTCTTTTCGTAAAAATAAATAAATAAATAATTTATTATTTTCTCTAGATCAATGATTTTTATTCTTTATAATTTGGGAGCCGAATTATTATTTTATTATATGGTGTGTTAATGTGTGCATTATATTTATATTTATAATATAATTTATTAGAATTATTTTTATTATTAAGTATGTTCAAAGTTTAGGCGCGATTTAGGAATTAACCGTTTAATCGCGTATCGGGATTTCGGAGCATGGATCGTTGTTGAATTGGGCCGAAAGTTTTGTGTGGGTGTTGGGCTTGGGGCAGCCGGCCAAGTGAAGGATTAAGGGGAGCCTTCTCCTTTTCTTTTCTCTTTGTTTTTTTCTCATGACTTCTTTGTTGCTTTGTAACCCCCCTAATCATTCTCCTTCATTAAAACCCTTTATTTCAACCATTAAACATCCATAAAATTCTGATTTTTATTCAAAGAAGTTCAGCAGCATCATTCTCATTTACCCCCCACCGTTTCAAGAAAAGAAAGAGAGAAAAGGAAGAGCAAAAGAATAGAAAGTTCAACCCGGTTTTTCCTGTCGCACCTTCACGAAAATAACCGTAGCCGGAGATCTAACCGTTAGATCGTCTTCAAATTTGGACACAACGTTTATAACGTCTTGTTCTACATTCTAACCGGAGCGATTTAGAATCTGAGCTTTTGATCAACTGGAATCATGGTCGTATCAGAGCAGTACGAAACAAGAGTTTTCAACGTTCAAGAAGAAATGCCTAGTGTCTTGTTGCTACAATTCTCGTTCGTTATGCCTTGGGGTTAGAAGAGGATTTGGATTGCATGCTTAACTCGTGATTGTCTCTTTAGACTCAGCTCTCCTCCCGACGATCCAGGTAACTAGTTGTTATCCTAGAACCATAGTGATTAGGGTATTATTCGGTATTAGATTAATACGTTAGGAATTATCTAAAATACTTTTTGAATGAGATTTTTGATGAAATTTGACATGAACATACGTGACACATGCTATGTGAATACTGTGTAGAGAAAAACAATTTTCTCATGATTTTTAATATTTATTTGATTTAATTAGTATTTTGTGCGTTTTTGACTAAATTTCGTAATAATTATTGAACGACTGTTAAAATTGATGAAATCACTTTTATTTGATCATGTTACATGCGTATAATGTATTCCATGCCTTAGAATAATTTTTATCTACTGTTTACTGTTTTAATTAATTGATATATCTGTTTTTGTAATTTCTGTTCAGTCAGTATATAATTCATGAAAACTATTTATAGAGGCAGAAAAATTAATTTATTTGAATAATATGTATTTACGTGAGTTTTTACATGTTATGTGAATTTTTGGTAATTTTTGGGCGTCTGTTTATATTTTTAATTATTATAATGGCTTATTTGAGGAATCTGTATATTAACTGTTAAAAATACTTTTTGAGTCCGAAAATTATAAATAAAAATTGTACCATGTCAGTAGAGCTCTTAGGGTTATATGATAATTTTTGTGTGATTTTACTGCTCGAATTTGTTAGTTTCATAATTATTATGGTGTTTTTGTGATGAAATTGATGATACACTTTTAAATTGTTTGAGGGCTTGTAAATCAGAAATAAATCATAATTTAATATATTCTGGGTTTCTGATTTTCAGTAGTATACAGTATGCATCATTTGGGTAACCACATGTTTAGGTTTGATTTATGAAATAAAATGATTTAATTGTTATTACTCTTTTAATGAATATGATTTAGAGTTAATTGGTGATGTATTTGTGATTGAGTGTGGTTGCTGTAAAAACCAGTATATTGTCATTGTTGATGTTTTGGAATGTTCAAGTGTTATTGTGAGAGATATTTGTTGAAAATTTGTAAGTGATTTATTTTGAGGATTTTTTTGAAGAATTACTTTTGATGAATTATGGGTATAAGGCCGGGTGGCATCCCTTTTGACGAATATTTTTGAGATGAATAATACTTTGATGATATTTATGATTTTATTTTGAGATAAGAACATCCGGTGGGATAGATGTAGTCCCCGGTGAAGAACATGCCAACCACCTGGTTTGCGAACTAGGGGTAAGCCTTGGGTTAATTGTTGTCGTCCGAGAGGTCGGGGAGTTCTGCGTGTTCTACCCCTGCATCGGGAGTTTGGCCATTCTTAGACACAGGCGGTGGGGAACGTAAGCCCATAGACGACCCGGAGATTGCGATCTGACAAACCTTAGGAAGTGATTTGCGAATCACTAGCGTTCGGTTTCTGTCTCAGACACTTGTTTTACCTATACTTTTATTTTTCTAAAAGTACTCTTGAGATGATTTATTTATTTTTTTATCCAACTCACTTGCTATTTATTATTCATTTGCGTTATTTGTGAGTTATATGGAAGTGGATGCATATTGTAGTTAACTTGACTTAATTATTTCCTTTCTTATTAATCTATGTCTGAATCGTACTTTGATTGCTTTTGTTCTGGGAGAACTGCTAGTTACTCCCCACTGATTGTGGATATTTGTTGTATATTTTGCAGGTTTTGTTGATGGGTATTTTCTTTGATTTTGGGCTCGGGTTGAGATGCGAGAAATAATCTATTAGGGGTTTTAGTTCTAGACTTCTCTTTAGTTTGAGATAGTTTTCTCTTTTCGATTTTAATCTAAGTAATTAATTTACTTATAGTATTTAATTATGTTTGGTTTTATCACTTAGTTATTTAAACAATAATCTTGTAGTAGTGACATTCCCAGAAGACGATGTTTCCGCCATCGTCCTATTAATTATATTATTATTTCATTCTTTTCGGTCTTTGAAATTCTGGGGTGTTACATAAAAGGTTTGGTAATATCCTAATTTAATTAGGTGATTACCTAACATATGTAGAGGTTGTGTTAGGTCATGACCAAAATATCTCTAATGATTACCTAATCTATGCATTCACTTGCACAAAAAACAAGTGACATTCCACTACAATGGATAGGATTCTTTTTAGAGATTATTCGACCATTTCAATCCGCTGTTCACATAAACATTCTATCGATGAACCTTTTATATCACCAAAGTCATTCAATTCTATCATTTGAAAGCAAAATAAAAAGGAAAAAAAATGCAACGTTTTAGCCCGATGCAATCTTATCGTTTAAACCACATAAAATCTCATGGATTAGGTTATCAATAACCCAGATCTTAACCATACAATTCCCTCATCATATAAGTTATGGTCACATGATTTGAGACCATTGCCCACGACAATTATTATGTTAGGTAATGCCCTAAAATGGTTTAGGTAATGACCTAAAATATTTGGTAACACCCTAAGCTAATTAGTTGATTACATAACATGCAAAGTGGTCATGTTAGGTCATGACCAAAATATCTTTAGTAATTACTTAAACCCTGCATTAACTTGCACAAAAAAACAAGTGACATTCCACTACAATGGAGAGTATTATTTTGAGAGATTAATCGACCATTTCAATCTGCTGATCACATAAACATTCAATCGATGAACCTTTCATATCACGAAAGTCATTCAATTCAATCATTTAAAAGCATAAGGAGGATAAAAAAATGCAACGTTTTAGCCCGATGCAATCTTATCATTTAAACCACATAAAATCTCATGGATTATGTTATCAATAACCAACATCATAACCATACATTTCCCTCATCATATATAGTCACAGGATTTGAGGCCATTGTCGAAGACAATTATTATTTTAGGTGATGACCTAAAATGTTTTGTAATAACCTAATCTAATTAGGTGATTACCTAACATGTATAGTGGTCATGTTAGGACATGACCAAAATATCTTTAGTAATTACCTAAACCCAACAGTAACATTCCACTACAATAGAAATGATTATTTTTAGAGATTCTTCTACCATTACAATCCGCTATTAACATAAATATTTTTATCAATGAACCTTTTATGTCATCAAAGTCATTCAATTCAATCATTTGAAAGCAAAAGAAAAAGGAAAAAATGCAACGTTTTACCCCGATGCAATCTCATCATATAAACAACTTAAAACCTCATGGATTAAGTTACCCATAACCCACATCTTAACCATATAATTCCCCCATCATATATGTTATAATCACATGATTTGAGGACATTGTCCAAGACAATTATTATTTTAGGTAATGCCCTAAAATGGTTTAGGTAATGACCTAAAAGTTTTGGTAATCTCATAATGTAATTAGGTGATTACCTAACATATGTAGTGGTTGTATTAGGTCATGACCAAAATATTTTTAGTAATTACCTAAATTATGCAGTAACTTGCATAAAATACAAGTGACATTCCACTACTAGCGAGGATTCTTTTTAAAGATTGTTCGACCATTTCAATCCGTTGTTCATATAAACATTCTATCGATGAACCTTTCATATCACAAAAGTCATTCAATTCAATCATTTTAAAGCAAAAGAAAAAGGAAAAAATGCAACGTTTTATTCCGATGTAATCTTATCATATAAACCACTTAAAACCTCATGGATTAAGTTATCAATAACCCACATCTTAACCATATAATTCCCCTATCATATATGTTATAGTCACATGATTTGAGGTAATTGTCCAAGACAATTATTATTTTGGGTAATGTCCTAAAATGGTTTAGGTAATGACCAAAAAGTTATGGTAATATCCTAATCTAATTAGGTGATTACCTAACATATGTAGTGGTTGTATTAGGTCATGACTAAAATATATTTAGTAATTACCTAAACCATGCATTAAATTGCACAAAAAACAAGTGACATTCGACTACAATGGAGAGGATTCTTTTTAGAGATTGTTTGACCACTTTAATCCGCTGTTCACATAAACATTTTATCGATGAACCTTTTATATCACGAAAGTCATTCAATTCTATCATTTGAAAGCAAAAGAAAAAGGAAACAAAGGCAACTTTTTAGCCCGATCCAATCTTGTCATATAAACCACTTAAAACCTCATGGATTAAGTTATCAATAACCCATATCTTAACCATAGAATTCCCTCATCATATATGTTATAATCACATGATTTGAGGCCATTACCCAAGAAAATAATTATTATTTTAGGTAATTCCCTAAAATGGTTTAGATAATGACCTAAAAGGTTTGTTAATATCCTAATATAATATAGTGGTTATGTTAGGTCATGATCAAAATATCTTTAGTAATAACGTAAACCTTCATTAACTTGCACAAAAAACAATTGACATTCCACTACAATGGAGAGGATTCTTTTGAGAGATTGTTCGACCATTTCAATCTGCTGTTCACATAAACATTCGATCGATGAACCTTTCATATCACGAAAGTCATTCAATTCAATCATTTGAAAGCAAAATAAAAAGGAAAAAATTCAACGTTTTAGCCCGATGCAATCTTATCAATTAAACCACATAAAATCTCATGAATTAGGTTATTAATAACCCACATCTTAACCATACAATTACCTTATCATATATGTTATAGTTACATGATTTAAGGCAATTGCCCAAGACAATTACTATTTTAGGTAATGCCATAAATTGGTTTAGGTAATGACTTAAACGTTTTGGTAAGATTATAATCTAATTAGGTGATTACCTAACAAATATAGTGGATATGTTAGGTCATGACCAAAATATTTTGATTAATTACATAAATCCTGCAGTAACTTGCATAAAAAAAAGTGACATTCCATTATAAGGGAGAGGATTCTTTTTAGAGATTGTTCGACCATTTCAATCATGTTTCACATAAACATTTTATCGATGAACCTTTCATATCACGAAAGTCATTAAATTCAATCATTTTAAAGCAAAAGGAAAAGGAAAAAAATGTAACATTTTAGTCCGATGCAATGTTATCATATAAACCACTTAAAACCTCATGTATTATGTTATCAATAGCCAACATCTTAACCATATAATTCCCCCATCATATATATTATAGTCACATGATTTGAGATCATTGCCCAAGATAATTATTATTTTAGATAATGCCCTAAAATGGTTTAGGTAATGACCTAATGTTTAGTAATATCCTAATCTAATTAGGTGATTACTTAACATATGTAGTGTAACGCCCCGAAAATTCAGATTCCTTAATTAAACACAATTGCTCATAGTTAGCAGCGGAAATTAAACTTAAGCCTGTGGGATATGGCACACTAGTACAATACAACCTTAAATAGTCCTTGATACTTATACATAAATGCTCGACTCAAATAATAATAATTTCCCTAATACAAGATACCACACAATTTCCCTTGAACACGTTCCTTATTTACAGACCTCTTGCAATGGCTATGCTCATACCTAAAACAGAAAACAAAACATCATGAGCCGAAGCTCAGTAACATACTACCTTAACAACGTAAATTCATTTCAATTCATTTTATTTGCAACTAGGGAGAAGAGAATATAGTAAAACACATTAGAAATCAGCAATGAAATAATAACAAGATAACCAATTATAAGTAGCGTCTTGAAACTTCATAAGTTCCCATTATCTTTTCATCTTTTAACATGGTTTTTGGCAAGTATAGACATGCGGGACGTCTCCCACCATGTGATGATCTTCAAGGAGCCCAGCTCCCTTGTTGGATACACCACCATGCGATGATCCTCAAGGAGCCCAACTCCCTTGTTAGATACACCACTCGCACCAAAGTAGAGTAGTAACATAGCATGCAGTACCCCTCAAGGAGCCCGACTCCCTTGTTGGGTGTACGGCGGGTGCGAAGGTACGTGCACGACCATAAAGTAGATAAGCGTAACATTATACTGCCAGAACCTCTTTCACTTTTATTTATCATGTTTCGTTTGTTTAGCATTCATCGGCATAAGCCATAGATCTTTCATGAATCATACTTGAACATCAATAACTCATAAGATCATCATTTACGAAACTCATTCGAAAACAAAATTAAGTATCCCACACAATCCATATAAAGAATCATATCACAAAATCCTTAACATAATTATAAACATCATTTCACAAACACATTTCGAAGACGATCGTGGGTGTTAGCAATAGATGTTACCTGGAATCTTGCTTAATAATCTTGATAGCCGAGGGAGGCTTGTAATATCCTTTCCTTTTAATCTAACCAACAACCTTTTAATGTACCAAGAAACGAAAAATATCAATATTTACTTTAGTTAAACATTCAGACCTTGAGTAATTGTTATTACGTTTATTATTGAATATCGTTGTTGAAATTACTCTTTAGTTATTGAAGCGGCTCATTATTTAAGCTTACACTCAAACCGGTTTTACTAATATTTGTTCATTCATCTCATAGAATTATTGTTCTTAAATATTAGAAATGGTCACATATATTTATTGTATAATTAATGGTCAATAATGAAATTTAAACTTGATTTATAAATTTAAACCCTGCTTTCTTGCGTACTTGGTTGAGCCGATATATAATACCTCGACTGATGTTCTTATTTTTTTTTCTTTTAGTTTAAGCCCAAATATATACCCATGTAGGCCATGTTAGTTACTCATAGTATTGGGCCGAAAATCTGGTTGTAGTTTTAGTTAAACTAATCAAATAAATCCATATGTTTAACTTGTTAAGCTTAGAGTTATGTATTGGGATGGATGACTTATTCTAAAAATGGAATGGACTAAGTGAGGTGGCAAAACAATTATTTGAATATTTATATTGATGTTTAGCTAGTAACTAAAACACAATGAAACTCACTATAAAATATAATACTTGTAATTTAAATCATTATGGTACTTTAACCATGACTAATTAATGATTTATTATGCGATAATACTGGATTTCATATTTATTTGTATCTCTAATATATCAACTTAAGAATAATACAAATTAAGTATAATTTACTTGTTAAATTTACGTTAAAGTAACAAACACTTATATATAGTTTAGATGACAAGAATGAAAGAGTTATATTACGAGTTCCATAATTACAAGTTATTAAGACTGAATTATGAACCATAAGATTAATGACCACTCTGTTCTTTGTGCCTGCTGAGTTGAGCAGGAGGTATGTATACCTCCTTACTCTTTAGTCTTTATATTCTAAGCTACTAGTTGTATCGTTAATAATCTAGGCCCAAATACCCAAGTAATATATAGAACTCTAATTTGGGCTCAAATCTGAATTTTCTTATTATGTACTTGAAGTTAAACCATATTAATTCATACCTTTAAGTTATTAACTAAGTTTTTAAGAAAAGGAACTTAATTAGTCATGTATTGTAATAGTAATTATCAAGTTACTCTTGTTTCTAAAAATCGTAAATGAATGTTATTAATTTTACGATTAGTTGGGCTACGATAACTAAAATTGTTGAAGATAACCAAATTGAATAATGTACATAGTAGTATAAATATATGACAAGTAAAATTATAATCCTATTAATAAAAGTAGAAAGAGAAGAAAATAATAAACAAATCAATTAGTTCTAAGTAATAACAAAGGTTGGACTAAAACAATAATAAAAAAGAGAAATGAAAAGAAATAAAAAAAAAAAAAAAAGAATGAAAACCAACTGCTATAATTTTCCCAACTCCTCACAAGAACAATGGAATTTAAATCCTTGTGTGCACCGAAATTTGTCACCATCAACAACCTCCCCATCAACCTCCATAATTTCTCCCAACTCCAACAGTTTTCTCCCTCACAAAACTCAAATCTTTAGAGTTTTTAAATCAGACTAATATACTCTTAACCCAAACTCAAACATCAATATCAAACATTTTCTTCTCTCTTTTACAACAAAAAAAAAAAGTTGCATCTGATTGTCACCATCGTCCCATTTTCTTCATCAAACCAACAACATAATTTGGTCTAAAACTTCACATCATTATATCAAAACCAAATCTCCCATAAACCAGAATTTTTACCATTTTCATCAAACCCAAAATTCAGTAGAATTATTCACATCAACATCCATGATTTTGCCACGTTCAGCAACACAAATTCTGATTTTTTTTTGAGTTTTAAGAATCAACTATGGCTATAAATAGCCATCCTTCCTCCCTCAAATCAGCACACATCCACCACCCTATCTTCCACCATCTTCATCACCACCGGTGTTGAACTACCGTCGACGGAAACCGCCACCTAAAACACTCCTTCAAGCTCCCCTATTTCGCCCCCACACCACTCTCTCTCTCTCCTCTGCTTTCGAGTTAGTCCAACTCGCTCACCACCGTGTTGCCAGTCTCGCCTCCGTCCACCCTTCGCACCACCCCAACCGTCGCCCATCACCACTGCCACCTGATACTACCGTCCGCCTTTGTGCGCACCAGCAGCCACACCAACACCTCCCTATTTCGCTGAACCTTTCTCTCTCCTCTCGCCCAACTCTTCCCTCTCCTTCGCAGCTTCTCTCTCGGGCTCTGCTCTCACTCCTGCCTCGCAGCTGCTACGCCGGAGCCTAAGGGCCATCGAAACGCCGCCAGACCTCCGCCTTACCGCCTCCGCCGTCGCTCACCAAAGCTTCGGACTTTCCCCTGCTGAACCTCGTTGCTGCTCCAAGAGAGTAGAGGTATATTTACCTCTTGTCTCCTTTTTAATTCTCTTACTTTAGTTTATACACTCAAGCCCAAATATACCCATGGTAAATTACTCTTGTTGTTGGGCCAAAAATCTAGTAGTAGTTCCAATTATGCTAATTAGCTAAATTCATACCTTTAATTGGGCTAATCTTGTAATAAAGATGAAACTGATATTATTTATGCTAATCTAAGTCATTAATTACTAGATTTTGTAATCTGAAATTTGAAGCAACTCCACAAATGTCTTAAGTTAACTCATATATTAAAATCACTCTCTAGTTTATATATGAAAATTACTTAAGTATTAAATATGTCAATATGATAATGTTTAGATTAGTATTAAGTTAGCAATCACATTTATTTAATACTAACTATGTGCGAATTTATGAGTTTATAAATTGAACAAGTGGTTATTTATTAGCTATAATGGTTGCAGTAAACGAATTATTAACAAGAATAATACAAATTAAGTATAATTTACTTGTCAAATTTACGTTAAAGTAACAAACACTAATATATAGTTTAGATGACAAGAATGAAAGAGTTATATTACGAGTTCCATAATTACAAGTTATTAAGCCTGAATTATGAACCATAAGATTAATGACCATCACTGCTTTAATTATAAAATGACGAATATGTTTAAAGTGACCCTATGACTAATATAGTGAAATTTTAAATCAAGGGTTAACAAAATTGTAATATGTGCCTAATGATTCATAAAATATGAAATGGTTATAACTAAACATTAATACTCACGAATCATGAACTACGACTTAAGCGCTAAGTTGTTAGGTAGAAAGAGTGCCTATGACTTTTTATCAACCACCAAAGACTTAACTACTTAATACTCCTAGTACCTCCTAACATGGACGCATGATGGAAATGGATCAAGAAACTCACATTTTAGAATAAGATATTAACAAGTCTTTTATTAATCCCTGAATTTATTAGATTAAAAAGGAAGAGATATTACAAGCCTCCCCCGGCTATCAAAATTGTTAAGCAGGATTTTAGGTAACATCTATTGCTTACACCCACGATCCCCTTCGAAATGTGTTTGTGAGATGATGTTTATAATTATGTTAAGGATTTTGTGATGTGATTCTTTATATGGATTGTGGGATACTTAATTTTGTTTTCGAATGAGTTTCGTAAATGATGATCTTATGAGTTATTGATGTTCAAGTATGATTCATGAAAGATCTATGGCTTATGCCGATGAATGCTAAACAAACGAAACATGATAAATAAAAGTGAAAGAGGTTCTAGCAGTATAATGTTACGCTTATCTACTTTATGGTCGTGCACGTACCTTCGCACCCGTCGTACACCCAACAAGGGAGCCGGGCTCCTTGAGGGGGTACCGCATGTTATGTTGCTACTCTAATTTGGTGCGAGCGGTGTATCCAACAAGGGAGCTGGGATCCTTGAGGATCATCGCATGGTGGTGTATCCAATAAGGGAGCTGGGCTCCTTGAGGATCGTCACATAGTGGGAGACGTCCCGCATGTCTATACTCGCCAGTTACCATGTTAAAATATGAAAAGATAATGGGAACTTATGAAGTATCAACATGCTATTTATAATTGTTTACTTTGCTATTATATCATTATGGATTTGAAAAATGTTTTACTATATTCTCTTCTCTCTGTTTGCAAATAAAATGAATTTACATTGTTAGGATAGTATGTTACTGAGCTTCGGCTCACGATGTTGCTTTTGGTTTTAGGTACTGATGAAGGTGACGGGATGGCGTAGAAGTGAGGATGATCAATTTCTTGACATTTATGAATACTATTTTGGTTGTGTAATCTAAACTTATGATCACTAGAACATGAACTCAGTTTAACTCTAGCTACGTAGTTATCTATGCTTAGCTATTTATATCTATATAATTAAGATGCTTTGAGCTTCAATGTTTAGTTTCATGAAGGAATGTTTGCCTGGTATTTTCCCGAACGGAAAATATGGCAGTAGCGGGCCGACCATCTAAGTTCCACTGCTAATGATGGATTAATCAACTTAGAGATGATGATTAGAGGTCGGGGCGTTACAGAGTGGTATCAGAGCCTAGTTTTATCATTCTAGTTTCATGAAACAGGTTTGATAAGACTACTGAAATTAGGTTAGAACATATGTTACAACATTGTTCTGGTTTATGGAAGGATGGCTATTTATAGCCATAGTTGAAAAAATCTAAAAATTCAGAATTTGTTTTCCTCAACTTGGCAAAATCATGATGTTGACATGAGTAATTTTGCTAAATTTTTGGTTTTGATGAAATTGAAAAAAAAAATATGGTTTATGAGAGATGTGGTTTTGATATGACGGTGTGAAGTTTTGGAGCAACTATTTTGTTGGTCTGATGAATAAGATGGGACGATGGTGACAACACAAAGGAGTTGAACTCCATTGTTTTTGGAAAAAAAAAACTAACAGTTGGTTTTCATTTTATTTTGTTTTTATTTATTTTATTTCTTTTATTTTCATTTCCCTTTTTATTATTGTTTTAGTCCAACCTTTGTTATTACTTTAGAACTAATTGATTTGTTTATTTTTTTCTTCTCTTTCTACTTTTATTAATACTATTATAATTTTAATCTATCATTCACTTGTTATTATTTGCAACTCTTGTAATACATACCATATATATTTGTTTAAAGGACTAAATATCTTTTATCAATACTCGGATGTAACGCAACAAATTCTAGTCATACGTTATAATTAAAGGAAGATTTTAATCACTAATTATTATTAATTAATTTAGGCAAGTTTTAATTTTCGGGATATTACATCCTCACCCCCTTAGAAAAAGTTTCGTCCTCGAAACTTGACTTAGCAAAAAAATACCATTTTTCTAAAACTAGAGTTCTCATCTTTATAATCTTTTGTTTAATCATCCAGCCTCCATTCTGCCATCATCTTTTGTATCTATACTTCAACTCGACTCGCGAAATCGAGGAGAGAAAACAAAAGGAGCAAACTTGGTGGCATTAGATCTTAACTTGATCATTCAGTGAGATCCCATTGGAGAAAACAATATGCTTTGGAAAGTATCTTTTAAGTAAAATTCATGGAATACTATTAGATACCACATAACAAAGTCATCACGATCATATACTCATATAACTTAAGACCAACTAGATCCAGGTATAACCACTTAAACTCCAAAAGGAAATTCATAACACTATTTCTCATATCTTAGGCTCTATTAACCCAATTAATCATCAAAATGAACCTCAACTTCCTTCTCGTCGAATTTCCCAAAGGATCGTACCTAGGCGGTGCAAAGTCTAAGACTCTGCACTTCCGGCTAGGTTTTGGCTCTAATACCACTCTGTAACGCCCCGAAAATAAATTAAACACAGTTGCTCATACTTAGCAGCGGAAATGGAACTAAGCCTGTGGGATATGGCCCACTAATACAATGCAGCCTTAAATAGTCCTTGATAAATATACATAAATGCTCGATTCATAATAATTTCTCTAATACAAGATACCACACAACTTCCCTTGAACACGTTCCTTATTAGCAGCGCTCTTGCAATGGCTATGCTCATACGTAAAACAGAAAACTAAACATCATGAGCCGAAGCTCAGTAACATACTACCCTAACAACGTAAATTCATTTTATTTGCAAACAGGGAGAAGAGAATATAGTAAAACACATTAGAAATCAGCAATGAAATAATAGCAATATAACCATTAATAAGTAGCGTCTTGAAACTTCATAAGTTCCCATTATCTTTTCATCTTTTAACATGGTAATTGGCAAGTATAGACATGCGGGACGTCTCCCACCATGTGATGATCCTCAAGGAGCCCAGCTCCCTTGTTGGATACACCACCATGCGATGATCCTCAAGGAGCCCAGCTCCCTTGTTGGATACACCGCTCGCACCAAAGTAGAGTAGTAACATAACATGCGGTGCCCCTCAAGGAGCCCCGCTCCCTTGTTGGGTGTACGGCGGTGCGAAGGTACGTGCACAACCATAAAGTAGATAAGCGTAACATTATACTGCCAGAGCCTCTTTCACTTTTATTTATCATGTTTCGTTTGTTTAGCATTCATCGGCATAAGCCATAGATCTTTCATGAATCATACTTGAACATCAATAACTCATAAGATCATTATTTACGAAACTCATTCGAAAACAAAATTAAGTATCCCACAATCCATATAAAGAATCACATCACAAAATCCTTAACATAATTATAAACATCATTTCACAAACACATTTCGAAGGGGATCGTGGGTGTTAGCAATAGATGTTACCTGGAATCTTGCTTAATAATCTTGATAGCCGAGGGAGGCTTGTAATATGCTTTCCTTTTAATCTAACCAACAACATTTTAATGTACCAAGAAACGAAAAAATATCAATATTTACTTTAGTTAAACATTCAGACCTTGAGTAATTGTTATTACGTTATTATTGAATATCGTTGTTGAAATTACTCTTTAGTTATTGAAGCGGCTCATTATTTAAGCTTACACTCAAACCGGTTGTATTAATATTTGTTCATTCATCTCATAGAATTATTGTTCTTAAATATTAGAAATGATCACATATATTTATCGTATTATGGTCAATAATGAAATTTAAACTTGATTTATAATTCATGTTTAATGACTTTGCAAATACTATTTCTTATTTTAATCACTTCATTCTTCTAAATGTTTATATTGTAATATAACTCATGATATTCTTATTGTTAAAGATTGCTTATTTAATTCATAAAATTATACATATGTATTTATATAACATTGAACTAAAGTGATTGCTAATATCATCATTCATACTTACATGCTTTCATAAGCTCATAAACTAATATATAACTTAAGTATGTCCTAATGTTCTTTTACAATTTCAAGTTACAGTGACTAATTACTTAACATCACAAAAATCAATTTAGCGATTTAAGTGAAACATTAGCCTAACAAATTAAAGATAGAAAATAGGCTAAAGGTCTTATTAACACTTACATGAATCAGTTTTTTTAGCCCAACCAGTGGAAGGTATAAATTCAGCCACTTAACTAAAACCAAATTATTTTTGGCCCAACAATATAATTAACAATAGATTTGGGTTCAATCTTCTTAAACAAAACAAAAAGAATGAGATGAAAGCAAAGTTAGAGAGGTATTTTTAATACCTCCTGCTCATAGAGCAGCCACAAAAAACAGGGGAGGAAGAAAGCTGGGGCTGCGGGTTAGAGCTCAAGCAGCGGCGGCGAGAGGTGCAGGTGCGGTGTGCTGAGGCGTGGCTCGCCGGCGCAACGAGGAGGGAGAAAGGAGACACGAGAGAGAGAGAGAGAGTTGGGCAAGAGAGAAGGCGAGCGAGGAGAAAGGGACACGGGTGGGTTGGCGAATGCGGTGGTGGCGCAAAGGAGGCGCGCTGGTGGTCGTGGTGTGGCAGACATTCGGTGGTGCTGCAGTGGGAGTGTGGTGGCTAACCTGAAAATAGAGGAGAGGGAGGGAGTGGTGTGGGGGCGAAAATAGGGGAGCTTGAGGGAGTGTTTTCGGTGGCGGTTTCCGGCGAGGGTAGTTGAATACCAGTGGTGATGAAGATGGTGGAAGATATGGTGGTGGATGTGTGCTAATTTGAGGGAGGAAGGATGGTTATTTATAGCCATAGTTCATTCTTAAAACTCAAAAAAAATTCAGAATTTGTGTTGCTGAACTTGGCAAAATCATGATGTTGACATGAGTAATTTTGATAAATTTTGGATTGATGAAATTGGAAAAAAAATTATGGTTTATGAGAGATTTAGTTTTAATATGACGATGTGAAGTTTTGAAGCAAAATATATTGTTGGTCTGATGAAGAAGATGGGACGATGGTGACAATTTTTGGTGCACAAAAGAATCAGACGCCACTCCTTTTTTTTTTTTTTTTTTTTTTTGTTGTAAAAGAGAGAAGAAGATGTTTGATGTTGACGTTTGAGCTTGGCTCATAGTAGATTAGTCTGATTTAGAAACTCCATTATTTGAGTTTTGTGAGGGAGAAAATTGTTGGAGTTGGGAGAAATTATGGAGGTTGATGGGGAGGTTGTTGATGGCGACAAGTTTCGGTGCGCACAAAGGATTTGAATTCCATTGTTTTTGGAAAATTATAGCAGTTGGTTTTCATTTTATTTTCTTTTTATTTATTTTATTTCTTTTCTTTTCATTTCTCTTTTTATTATTGTTTTAGTCCAGCATTTGTTATTACTTAGAATTAATTGATTTGTTTATTATTTCTTCTCTTTCTACTTTTATTAATACTATTATTATTTAACCTACCAATCACTTGTTATTATTTGCAACTCTTGCCATACATACAACATATATTTATTTAAAGAACTACTCATCTTTTATCATTACTTGGATGTAGAGTAACAACTTTTAGTCATACCTTATAATTAAAGGAAAAATTTTGACCACTAATTATTATTAATTAATTTAGGCAAGTTTAAAATTTTCGGGATATTACATGTAGTGGTTGTGAAGGTCATGACCTAAATATCTATAGTGATTACCTAAACTCTGCATTCACTTGCACGAAAAAACAAGTGACATTCCACTACAATGGAGAGGATTTTTTTTAGAGATTGCTCGACCATTTCAATCCGCTGTTCACATAAACATTTTATCGATGAACCTTTTATATCACCAAAGTCATTCAATTCTATCATTTGAAAGCAAAAGAAAAAGGAAAAAAAATGCAACGTTTTTGCCCTATGCAATCTTATCATTGAAACCACTTAAAACCTCACGGATTAAGTTATCAATAACCCACATCTTAACCATACAATTCCCTCATACATATATGTTATAGTCACATAATTTGAGGCCATTACCCAAGAAAATTATTATTTTAGGTAATGCCCTAAAATAGTTTAGGTAATGACCTAAAATGTTTGGTAATATCCTAATCTAATTGGGTGATTACCTAATATATATAGTGGTTATGTTAGGTCATGACCAAAATATCTTTAGTAATTACCTAAACCCTACATTAATTTGCACAAAAAACAATTGACATTGCACTACAACGGGGATGATTCTTTTGAGAGATGGTTGGACCATTTCAATCCGCTGTTCACATAAACATACGATCGATGAACCTTTATATCACAAAAGTAATTCAATTCAATCATTTAAAAGCAAAAGAAAAAGGAAAAAATGCAACATCTTATCATATAAACCACATAGAATCTCATAGATTTGGTTATCAAGAACCCACATCTTAACCTTACAATTCCCTCATCATATATATGTTATAGTCACGTGATTTGAGGTCATTGCCCAATACAATTATTATTTTAAGTAATGCCCTAAAATTGTTTAGGTAATGACCTAACAGGTTTGGTAATATCCTAATCTAATTAGGTGATTACCTAACATATGTAGCGGTTATGTTAGGTAATGACCAAAATATCTTTAGTAATAAAAACCTAAATCCTGCACTAACTTGCACAAAAAAACCAGTGACATTCCACTGCAATGGAGGTCCCGAAAATGCTGCAAATTTGTTTCATCTAATTGTTAAACTAAAGTATGATCTTTACATCAAATATCTAACCCAATAAAAGTGTAAAGTGCATTGATTTATTGCAATTATCTCACACACCTTAATTTTATTTTTGGTCATGTCCAAAATATGTTTAGTAATTACCAATATTTCTTTATGTTTGGTCATGTCTACAATATCTTTAGTAATTACCAATTTACTGCAGTAACTTAGACAGAAAACCAGCTCAACCTCTCATGGAGGTCGCGAAAAATCTGATTTTTTTTTTTGCATCATAGCTAAACTAAAGTATGAACTACTCAAATGTAACCACAAATTGTCGCATAAAAGTGTGATGTGCATTGTTTTAGAGCAATTTAATCACCAATACCGGCATTTTATTTTCCCTAAAACCCTAGATTTTTTTTGGGGAAAATTTTCATAAATTGCAAGTTTAATCTTACTCAAACACACAAATGAAGATAGAATTTAATTAATTCGTTACTATATGCAAAATATTCAAGTCAACTTACATCCATTTCATCTACGGATGAAGAGTTTAGATCGAAATCCATGAAGGTGAAGTTCAACAATGAGGTGAGGGTTTGAGGCGAAATGGAGGTGAAGAATGGGTCGAAATGGAGGAAGAAGATGGAAGATAAGGTCGAAATTGAGGGAAAAGGTGGAAGAATGTGTCGAATTTGGGAGGAATTCGGTTGAGAATGATGAAAGAGGAAGTGTTCTTGAATTTTTGGTGAAGAACACCAAGAACAAAGAGGAGAGAGAAAATGGGTAAAAAAAATTTGCTCAATTTATTTTTTCCAAACATGAATTACTATTTGGAAGCTGAAAAATAAAATTCGGATTTTTTCAAATTTTTTTTTTTTTCGATTTTCAGAAATTAATTTAATAAGTTTTGGTAAATAAACAAAATCAAAAGAAAATAGTTTTGGCAATTAAAAAAAAAGGGGAAAGAAAAAAAATAGGAATCCTACAAGCAAGAATGTATGGCTGAATGGCTCACATTCATTTGTCCCCATAGTCTAAAATCAAATCAGACCATCTTAGAAATGTCCGTGCAAGGGAAGGTTTTTTTTTTCTATTTACATGATTGATATTGTGTCAGCAGTTGCTTTGACGAAGTTAACAGGAGTTAAGGTTATAATCCCTTTATGAAGTGAAATTACAGTTTAGGTCCTTGATGAGAAAATTTCACACCTTTTAATGAACGCACACTATATAATGGGAAAATTTATCAGTAACCTGAAGCTATCTATAGGGACATATAAACATGCTTTGCATTATAGATATCCAAACTGCTAAATCATTGAAGCGCACACAAAGGGAAGTTGGGGGTGGGGAGCTTAGATACAATTTCACTGCGCTTCCCCATACTTTTCCTTCTTTCTGGGCAATTCAAAAACGGTTCTGCGGATCGACACTTCTAATAGTATAAGAAAAAGGAAACTTTTATCTTCTTTGCACAAGCGAAACGATAACAGTCACATGATCAAACTTGCCGCCACTGTATCCAGGATGTCCAGCTGCCTGTGCTGCATCAGCAAACGGACTTCTTGCAGACTCTGACTTTCCCACTTCTTGCGCTTTCGAAGCCAAAAGTTCAGCTAGTTCCTGCAAACAAAAAAGTGTAAACACTAAGATTTGGTCACTATAGGAGGGGCAAAATCAGCTATTAGGACAGAGAAGCCGAAAGAGCTGGAAAATTGATGAAGTGAGGAGTAAGAACTGATTTCAAGGTGCACAAAATGTGCAAATTCTCGAATATATGAATTCCTGACCAAGATTTGGGTTCTCCAGTTTTTGGGAGTAGGGAGAGTGTTCTCACAATATGTGTGTACAATAAAACATGTCCAGAGAAAGATGTGAAACGTGTACTGGTATACACATAAGTCTACAACAAAACATATTCCAAAGTCATCATCTAACAGAAAAATGGAATGTAATTGTGTGGGGGTGGTGAGCTTTTCTTTTTGTCCTTGTTTTTGACAAGGTGAATAAACTAGGACAAGATCAACCAAAAGCATCCTATCAAATAAGAGAAGCAAAGTTTATATTAGTAGTATCGGACCCGATGGTAAAGGGAGAAACACTCATGCCCATAATTTTCCTTGAAGTGTGTTTTTAGATTACCTTCCTAAAATAATGACGTCCACATTACCTTCCTAAAATAATGATGAAATGTTTCACGAAAAAAAAAATTTGTAGTCTATTTAGAGGTGACTTAGAAGAGTCTTGCTTATGATTTTCTTTAAAATTATTTTTTCGACTTATCTGATGATCAGTTGAAAAAAAACTACATAAATTCTTGGGTGAAACTGTTATACCATAACTTACGGTGTAACAACCCACAAACCAGCTCTTCTTTTGAAAAAAAAAAAACAAATAACATGAAATAAAAGACAAAATGACATCATATTCATGTCATTATGTGTAGTCCATGTCATTTTTGTTAGATACTATGTTATTATGTACGTGTGAGGTTTGTTAGACAATAAATTATGGTGTAACATGTTACACCCAAGACGCATTCAAAAAAACAGTTGCAACAGGCTAACAACACTTGAGGTACACACCTGTACATACATTCCAGCTTCCACAGCTTTGGAAACTATGGAAGCAATTTCCTGTTCATATAGATTATCAAAAAGGCCATCAGTTGCTGTTACAATCACATCACCATCTTCTAGTTCAATATGGTATTCCTGTAACATAGATAAGCACAAACATCAGCAGTTTTTTTTATCACGTCAAATGTTCAATGGAATATTCAAGAAGACCACATAGCCGTATGAGTTTCTCATTAGTTTATATGGAACTAAAGTGCATGAAGCCTGAGTAGCTAACAACAGCCTTCTATCAAAGCATACCTCGACATCATCCACTGAATCATCACCCAAGCCAATTGCATAAGGAAAGCTGAATTCGTGAACCATGGGAGAAGATTTCATGAAGATGGTCCCATTCCTGATTATGACAAACCCCGAGTCCCCAATGTTGGCCACATGAAGGAGCTTACAAAAATAACAAAATCAATTAACCAACTTCACTCAATTAGGAAAGCACAAGTATAAAAGCAAAATTCTTTTAGCTTCTAGATATGATTGCTGACTTTCAATTAAAATCTTCACATCTGCTGAGACTTCTTAGAATAATTCATATAACTAACTGATACTGTTCAACACTAGATTGCAGACCGTGTTAGTGTGGGAGTTGAAAATTTACAAATTTTGAACTCAACCTAAAGATTCATAAAAATGAGAGGAGATAACGAAGTATAACCCCAAAGAATATATAATCTTACTTTTCCTTTTGATGTATCTATATAACAAAGGCTAAAAACTTCCTTATATAATAACCTAAAGCTAAAATAAAAATTGGTTACAGACACTTCCTCTATCTCTAAATATTTGACGCATGTATCTAGGCACGCTTGCCAATGTACTATCTTTAATTCCATCAAAGTAGAAATTACTGAAAGTTGATATGTTGAAAGTATATTGAGATGAATCTAACGAGATCTCGCATGACTATATTATTCCTTATGTAGAAATGACAAAAGACAGTCAAAGGAGGGTGTAAAAGCTAAAAATATATTATTTCTTTCCTTTTATGTTTGTCCCAAATTAGTTTGAACACTTTCCTTTTATGTTTGTCCCAAATTAGTTTGAACACTTCCATTTTTGGCATGGTCCCACTATTAATATATTATTTCTTTTACACATCTTTGGACCACACTCTACCTTTTTGTCAATAAAAAGTTATCCAACTTTTTCTCTCCTCTAATAAAAAATACCCCACCAACTCCTATCACATCTACTTTTTAAATAAAATAACATTTGATAACCACACTACAACTTATCACCTTAAACTACGTGTCCCAACAAGTGTTCAGATCTTTCTGGGACGGATGTAGTACCTTCTTATGATCCCTTTCCTCTACCCACATCTATATACCATCTTCCTGATTCAACTTTCCCTCTTACCTTATCTGCCTTTTTCCTCAAGCTTCCTAACTGATTTATTATGCAATTCCTATTATAAGTATGGATTAAAACTCTCCCGGTTCCGTTACGTAACGGTCGTTCTGTAAAGGATTTTGGATTTGCCGTTCCGCAAAGTCCCGTTACGGAACGCCATAATAGAAATCACATACTTCTCACAGTTGTCCGTTCCGTAACGTGAACTCGCCATGTCAGAACGTTTTTATCCCCGTTACATTTGTTCTTTTCAAACATTGGCCAAAAATATTTTATGAATTAATTATATAGCGGATGAAACATGATATTCTGATAGATTTGGTTATATTATGTTGTAATAATGCTTCATAAACTAAAACATTGCAAATAAGGTTAGAACATGTTAATGTGAATTTTTTTTAAAAAATCACGCCGCGTCGGCCGCGATCCGTTCATCCGTTACAAGCTGCTTTCGCGACAACGCAAACGTTACCGCGATCGCGACTGCATGCGTGATTTTTTTCCTTGATTATAACCCTCACATAGCTAGTTCATTATGTTGCCATCCACCCAAACTTAATGTGTATTCAGGTTCCTCTTCTTGGCATCGGCAACAAGGGTCAACGTCCCATTTCGCATCACCATCAACAAATAGGCCATGCTTCATCTTTTTATTACCATTCTTCATGAGTGAATCATTGTATGTTCTTCAGTGGCTTATTACTCTTGAGAATGTTCGTGGGTGTGGACAGGTATTGGGTGGTGGGGTGGGTGTGTATGTGAGAGTTGCAAGGGTAAGTTGAAATATTAGAAGGAAGGGTATGTTTTGGATGGTGAGTGGTGGTCTGATTGAAATAGTGGGTTTCTAGGTTGGATGGTGGAAATAAGAAATTGGGTTTGAAAAGTTGGTAGGGTTTATCTGACCTAAGAGAAGTACAAAAGAATATCTATCCTTTTCTATTCAAAGATTTAGGACAACACCACCAGGCACCAGGTAGATTTAGTAAATTTGTGCTCCATACGTATTAGGGACCTTTGCTAAGAGCATACTTACTGTGCACGTGCAAAGAAAGATCAAACCTGTAAGAGAAGAACATGACAAGCCTCTTGATACTATTGCTGTAGGACTGTAGGGTGAAAAGCAAGAAACGAGCCCACAAGAGATACCTGACTAGAAACATGAGCAACCAACACCCTAGCCGAACCAATAAATTGTGTCATTGCAGCACTTTGCTGGAGAAGCTCTTTAACGTTTGTCACTTCAGCACTCGTGGTCTTGAGTAGCTTTGCACAGTTTTGCATGAGTTCATGAGCATACAATCCCATATTAACCCCCTGGTAACAGAAGCAAAATCTTCATTAGAAAATAGAAATAATTAGAACATTATGATTTCAGACAAGAAAGTAAATAAAATACAACCACAGAAAAATCAGTTCTCAGCTAGGGAAGTAAGTAATAAACTCTTATCATAATAGAGAAACACACGAAGGAAATCCCAATCAGAGAACATATAAGATGACATGCTTTAGTAGTATACAATGGTGCAAATCGAAATCAAAAGGTTAAATGTCGTATAAGCAGAAATCCAGGACCACAGTAAAGCATGTTGAATAACGATGATTATATTCATCAATGAAAACCCTCTTCGCAATCAAATATCGATGTACACAATTAGTCAGAAGGCTAATTAAATGTCTCAGAGCGTAACCTCTGTCAACACTAACATATCGGCATCAATTATAGCCTAACAATTCGTAAGAAGGTGACACAAGTCACCACCCCTGACCTCGCTAAAATCAAAATATGATAAGAAGCAATGTAGTAGTATACTTCCTCCGTTTCGTTTTAAATGCAACGAAGGGGTATTTTTTGTGAGATATAAAATATGCCTTTGTTGCATTTTAAACGAAACAGAGGAAGTAATATTTTCATATAATATTAACCAATAACAATTATGGGCAAACCAGAAAATGATATGGTAATGGTACTATAAGTCTATAACTAGTGGGATTTAGAATAATCACCTGCAAGTGACCATTGACCAACACCATCTGCCACGCCAAACCAGTTCTCTAAAACAAAATAGGCATCCTTTCCACCTGTCAAAGCCTGGCAATTATTATTGTTTGAATTACTGAACTGAACATAGACTAAAGGCTTGAAGATCTGTTTCCCAAATCTGTATGATGGGAATGCAGTTGCATGTCCTACTAGAAACAAATTAGAGGAACTAGTAAATTCCCCAAAGTACAAATATTCACTTAGAACCAAAGAACTTGACCATTTTCTTGTAGAGTGTAGACGAATCAGTATTGCCTTATCTTAACATACTAGCCACACAAGATTCTTGCTGTGACTGTTTAACATTTTGATCCATACAGTACTGAACTGAATGTACACGAAAGATTTGAAAATCTGTTTCCTAGTTCTCTATTATGCAAGATGTCGCAATCGAAAGAAAAGGAAATAGTAATTTCCCAAACTACATGTTTTCACTTAGAAGCAGCGAACTTGACAAGTTTCTAGTTGATGCATCAGCATTGCCTTAAATAACAGATAAGCCACACAGGATTCCTGTTTGACTGTATTCTGATAGTACTGGAAGTTTGACTCAGTCGGAGTAATTCATCTGACCTGATATAGACATTAGAAGAGTTAGTACATGTTTGGTTGGCAAAATTTAAGGGTGTGAAATGGAATCAGTTGAGGGTATCTGTTGTAGCTAACTTGGTTTGAAGTGTAGGTAAATCCTTTACATTAATTGATGTTAACCAACACCAAATTGATACTCCTACTAAGACAGAGGTAACAGTTCCCATTACCCTCCTCAATCCTCATCCCCTGAAAAAGCTTTCTTGCTCGGTCTGATGGAGTCTCACATCACCTCATCCCTCACTCTATCTCCTCTTCGATCTCTGTACCTGTGCACAATTTCTCTTTTTCTCTCTTTTTTTTTTCCAAGGATAGTCTCTCTCCTCTTCTGTCTCTCTCATATTTATAATTTTAGACTATGGAATATTTGTGAAAAATATCCAGATGATGCTATGCATCCAGTAGCCACATAGCAATCTTGGACTGTTGCTGGTTTGATTCCCCCCTGGTTATCTTAGGTAGCTAGAGGTGTCAAAAAATGACCTGACAACCCGACCTGTAATGACCTGTAAGTGACTTGCACCTGAAATTTTGGTAAAACAGGTCACCTGATAATAACTGATACCTCTGATCTTGACCCAATATATATTCTATGACCTGAACCTGAACCGACACCCGCCCAAAAAAGACCGATCTGAAGTGATTTGACTTGACAACGATCCGAACCCGATTCGACACCTGACTTGATTAGGACCTGAAACTGATTATAACTCGACGCAACCTGTTATTGTCCCGACCTGTTGCGACCCGTTATCATATTTACAAGACATGGTGCAACCTCGTACATGGGTTTACCCGACTTGTTGATGCATGTTACCCGACTTTATCCGACTTGTTGATTTTTGATAATTCGATTTGCCATTGATTTCACCACATAGTAACATAAATTATAAACTAACCCTACAACAAAAGGTATATAACTGGATGAACTATTCAAGCATTGATTTTCAATGAAATCTTAAATAATGATACAAATTTGAAGCAGTGTCACACAAGTTCCATGACCCGTACCATACTCGAAGCGACCCGAAACCAAGTATGGCACAACCCAATTATAACACAATCCGATAACTACCAACCTGAACTTGACTCGAACTTGAGCCAAACTGTTATTCTCCTGACTTGATAAGTATCCGACCCACGCATGACCTGAACCTGAAAGCACTCGCTACAAACCTGCAATAAACCCGACCCGACACCACATGACCACTAAAGATGACTTGTCCGGCTGTCCCGAAATTGACCGTGCCGAACCCGACCAAACCTGAAAGAAGAAACAAACCGAGGCAGACCTGACCGAATTACACCGTTCCCGACCTGCACCCGACCTGTTTGATTTATTGACCTGACACGACCTGACCGCATGAAACATGAGATGACCCAACCTAAACCCGACTCGAGTAACTAAATTGACAGCTCTAGTTATAGCATTGTCTAATTTTCTCCTTAATAGATAACTAGCAGGATACTCTTTATGAAAATGTTTCTATAGAAACAACACAATCTCTGTTTTGTACTTTTCTTAGTGCTCCTTTTTTTTATTTAATAAATTATTGCAGTGTCACATTTTTCTTAAAAAAGTGATAACACAATTTACTGTGTTACAGATATTGTTTATCTACAAACTCATATATTGTTACAGATTGTTGTTAGATAATATATTTTGTGATTCCATAGCTTGAATTAGCCAAACAACCAAGAAAGAAAAGTTTCCAATAAGTGATCGATTACTTGGTTGAACCAAACAATTCATAGAAATAACAATTAATATTACCATTTCTTTCTATTCCCTTTCCATTCCACTAAGTTGAACCAAACTTCCCTTAATGAGTTCAAAGTTGAGAGAGGAATGCAAATACCACAGGATTTTATTACCCTTTTTTAACATTCAAAACTAAGTTTCAAAATTTATATTATAAGATCATCAGAGAGAAAGCATATCAAGGATTAAAGTAGTTCTGAGACATAGCACAATGTTTTAAAATAACAAAATTTTCAGGACGTCATAAACATAAAGAGCACATCAACTAAGGATCCAGAGTCCTTCAGATTCTAGCATTTCCAACTCAATAATTAATAAGAAACTTGTCTAATCTTGTGTGCTCTTGCTCACTATTTCACAGGCGTGCTTTTATAGGGGAGATACAGATGTTAGATGTGATTCTTACGGCCAATAGGTTGATTAACATTTTGGGGGAAATAGTAAAAAAGAGCTATGTTACTCCGACACCTTCATTTACCTCAAAAACGGAGTACGTGTCGTGTCCGACACGACACTTCAACGATACTTCATTTTAAACTAAAAACTTGACTTTTTCCTACAAAATAGCCGAGTCGGACACTCGGACACCCGTATCCGAGTAGACACTCAATCCGTGTCTGAGTAACATAGAAAAAGAGCATTGGGGAGAAAAAGGAAGTGGTTGACCTCGAAGGCTCAAACACATAAGATACCGAAGAGAGAATAAGTCGGCAAAGATCCTATCAGCTGCAACCTTTGTCTCTATCCCTTTTTCTTGGGTTGGGATGAATCTCAAACTCAAAAGATTAGCTGCCTCTTGAGTTTGAGAAATATTTGAAACAGCACACGCATGTCAAAGATAGCAAAGGAACAAATATTGGGCTCAACTTAGAAAGATACGGCTACTTGTGCCTATAGGCAAGAGCACGCCCAGAGATGTATGACCACCCATGCCCATATAAAACAGTTGCACAATTGTGGATATTTAGAGGAATGCACATAACGTTGTCGCGATCATTCCTGTCCTTAGAAATCAGTTTTTATTTTACTTCTTTTTAAATAAGCTCTTTATTTTAATAAGCACACATACATGGTAAGGTTTTGCGGGCAAAACAAGAAAATTTATTTCTCTCGTACATTTTTTAGTTCTTGGGATGAACCTGAGCAGGGTAGATGCATTTTTTATTTCTTTCCCGCATCTTAATTAGAGATGACAATCTCAGACATGACAACATTTGGAACCGACACAGCATATATGATTTTTATCTTCTAATGTAGAAACCGACACTACACTAAATCAATTGGCTAATCATGAAATTATCCTAAATTTTACAAAAATTTTGACATTTTGACAACCACCCGAAACCTAACGCGGGAGAAAATTGCAAGCTCTAATCTTAATCACCTCTTTACATTGCATATTGCCTTGGATACATGATCTTTGGAGACGAAGGTATGGGGATTTCGTTATGTTTCAAATCTCAGATGCAATCTTGCGATATTGTTTGCTGAAACACTTTTCTGGCAAAGAATATGGCATGCGGCCTTATGTCGCTGCTGCGGTAAGCTAAAAAACTTTTACAATGCGGCGGCGAAATGACACCTAGATTTAATATCATTGTTTTCATGGATTTTCTATTTGAAAAAAACATGCCTTGTGAATGGTGGTGGAAGAGGAGCTCATAGAGTCTGACCGAGGTGCAGGGAGTGTTGGATGGTGGTTTTCTTTCCGAATCTCTGCAACAGATAGTTTAGTTAAAGCCTAAAGGACTCTTCAGGAGGTTCCTCTCACGGCAGCTTTAATAACAACTAATAACCATGCCTTCAATATTTCTTCCCCATTCTTCAATAATGTAGGAAACTAAATGATCCTAGGAATAAGGAGTTCATGTGGAAAGTGTGTTTAATATACTCTAATTATCATTTGCAAAAACAAAGGCTCAATAAGTGCTCATCTCCTAATATGTTTCACTTGTATGTTGGTAATGACAAGTCTGGGTGCCAATATTTTCATGCATAGAGGGCTGGCATCCTTTTTTCTGTAGAATAAGATAAATTACATTAAAGGAATCAGATGACTGTGCTGAGGCTCTCTGATGGGGAATTTGCAGTACAATGGTTAACTTTCGGAACCATAACGAAGGAAAGGTTGATAACTGACAACGCCCTGCACTGTCCCATAAGTATTGCAGTTCAAAAGAAGTAATCAGATTTTCTGGGTTGAGTTTTTAATTGGGACGCTTTCTGAGATAGAGTGGTGTGTTTTCTGTGGCGGCATTTTCAAGCTTATCTAAGTGATATTCAATGATACTCGCAAGATATTTCTTTTGATTATTTTCATTACAGAGAACCCCTGGTCACTTCTTGATGAAAAACGAGAAAGTTTATATTGGCTTAGGTAGAATATGAACCAGAGAATATTTGAACAAGTCAATCTTTCACATGAATTGAAATTAAGAAAAAGAAATTGGGCATCAATCCCCTGCAAGCATATTACCAGGAAACAACCCTGGAAATTTGCCAACCTGGATGTGAATAATTTGTGCCATCTCTTAGATCTCCAACGGTTTAAAGAAGATAACCAAATAATATTATCCATACCTCAAGAGAAACCGCCATTGATGCAGCAGCCGATGAAATAAAAAATGCAGGAGCTGAGGTTTCCACTTCTTTCAGACTAAAAGTTTCCAGTGATGGGAGCCAAAAAAAAAAAAACATCATTAGATGATGATTATAGCATAAGCAAGTTGATGCCACATGCACACATAAGTTATAAGCCATATGTAGAAACCATGACCTAACAGATTATCTATCTAGTCAACAGCTTAAACTCTATAGTAAAGAACGAAGGAAATATGTTGTATAGTTTATTGTAAACAACGATGACGTGAAAGACACTAGACAGTACTGTCCAACAAAACCTCTTTAATAATTTGATCAAGGAGTATTATCTCCCACTCCCCCCTTCCACTCCTTCAAATCAAAAAAACCTTTAGTCTATTTTCAATAATCAAAGAGAAAAATCTTTGTAGTACAGCATTTCCCATCAAAATATCTTCCATGCTTTAATATGAACAAAGTGGTTGTATTAAGAGCCCAAGCCCCAAGAACAAGAGTTAAGAGGAATTGAGTCCAGGCAAGCACATAGGACCTCGTATTTAATAAATCAAAACATACCGGGACAACATCTTATCCACAGAACATTATAGAAGAGAACTACATGAAACAGGAGTACAGGACTATGAAGCAAATTCATGAGGTTACTCCAATTCACGCAAACACTATAAATGTCTGTGAAAAAATGGTGGGAGATTCCACCTGTCAAGACTACTTTCTGCAGAAGTCATCCCTGATGTAACGGGAGCAGCTGCTACATAAATAACACTAAGGTCATCATCAGATAGAGAAATGCCAAGTGTTGCGTCATCAACCTGAAGGAGAAACACATCAAGTTTAATTAGAAGCAAAAATGAATGGAAGGACAACCTTTCTTTTCTATTGTCCCGTGCAATTTTTTGGTCTTAAGCAACAATTATATCTATTAGAGGGGAGATGTCCTCGAGAGCAACAAACAAAAATTAGTCCTTTCTAAGGATAAAGATGTAGTAAGTCACTAGTTCTGTAATAATAATAATAATAATATCAATTATATTAGTTTTAAATAATTCTAGTAAAGTTCATAACAGACCTTAGAAAAAAACTAGACCAGAAAAATGATTAAATCAGATTGTAATTTGCACCACAAAGAATGGCTCAAACCATATCACACTTAACCAAACTTAAAAAAAATATGAACCACAGTACCTTATTTCAGGTGTTGAAACACAACTTAGGTAAAGATGAGCTAAAAGGAGAGACCAAAAAAGCACTAGAGCAGCACTTTTAGATGAGGCATAAAATAGTCAACAGAATTCAAGGATTCTTAACTGATGCATGAATCAATATTAAATCTTTGTTGCATCGCAGTCGCATTGTAAAGGTTTTGGAGCTTACCGCGACCGTGACCTAGCCGCGGCAGTTGCAATCATGCATTTTGCCGCGAAACCATGACTGCAATTGCGACCACATCCAAGATTTAAAATCACGGTGTGATTGATACACTTCCTAAAAAAAGGTCCCATGTTAATCAATACACTTTCCATTTACATCCACCCACATTGATTGGTGCACTTCCTAAAAAAAAAAGGTCCCATCAATTTTATATTATTTCTCTCGCTTCATGAGGGGCCCAAAAAATTATAAAGAAAACTCATCTTTTGAAAAGTTGAGGACCCACAATCCACTAACTTGAATAAAAAAAATCCCACTATGAACTACCAACATTAAATAAGAAGTCAAATAGAACTCCTAAAACTATGTACAAGTCAAAGTATATTGATTAATATGGGACGGAGGGAGCAGTCCTAATGCTTGTATGATTGAGTTTCCTAAACCTAGTATGAAACACATACATGTTACTTCTCCATAAATAACAAACACCTACCCATGTATAAGCTAGAGTGTGATTGAATTAAATTTTCTTTGTGAAACTGCAAGTATTGAATTCACTTCGCAAACCAATAACTAAATTCAGGAGTCAACTAGGTTATTGCATGAATACTTAATCTAGGAGTGGTTTAAGAATTTCAAAACCCAATTCTACCATTTCAAGAGTGATAGAGCCAAATTGTTTACGTGTTTTGTGTCAATTACGACTTAAGGAAACCATTCAAGAATTAGTCTTTATTTTAGGAATTATGGATTTTTAGACAGCTTCACTACAGTAGGGATTAGGGTCCGTATCACTTATTACTAAAGGACATGCTTAATTTGCCTGGATAGAAGTATTCCAAAGTCGATATTTGTAATGGATACATTAGCAGAAACCTGAACGTAAGAAAAAAATTTATATGACCTAGCATAGCCTTGACCTTTATAAATGACATCATGCCTTCTAGATTTATGGTCTTTCTAATTCACCGTTAGCTCCATATTATGATAGAAAATGTCTTCCAATAAGATCCATTATGAAGTCGCCTAAAATATCTATACAAGGATGTTCAAGTTGTAGAAGGAAAAGGAAACTGATAAAGGAACATCTGAAAGCATGCAAGTAGAAAAGACCCAAACCAAGTGATTGACATTAAAAGGTAGACACGTTTATATAGCCAGCGCGGAATTAAGACTTTGGGTAACAGGTAAGCTAGTTTCAATAGCAACTGTGGACATTGAAGTTTCAATGCTCTAGCAGAAATTTATGCCTCCAACTCTATATTTTGAAATCTTTATCCCACATTGTTTTGTATTTCTCCTAGGTCAGACATAAAGTTGGGAAGAGGGAAAAGATTGGTTTCTACTTTCTAGACAAATCGTTGAATGGAGAACAACTCTTCCGATGTATTTTTTTTTTTTAACCTCTTTATTACACATAATTCCTCCATATCAAAAATCTTGGTGACAGAAAATGGTGTTCTTTCTTGGTGATTTCACTTTAATAGGATCCCCTAATGACAGAGCATACAAGTTTGCTGCCTTTGTTAAGGACTTGTCCATTGTGGATTCTCCTATAGTTGAAGATAATCTTTTACTTCATTTTCTGTTTTTCTCTTAATATCGAGTTGTGAAAAATGCCACGTCCTCTATCTTTTCCTATTTCCAAAGTGATGTGGAATGAAGGAGAAGACATTTGGGCAGAAATTTTATCTAGAGAAACTACACAATAATATTTTGAATGGTTTGTGCTTTGATAGTTGTGAGGCTCGGATAGTCCTTTCTTTGCATAATAAATTTAAAGCTTTACCATGGAACAGATTGTTCAAGATTATGGAAATGCAATGTGTCATGTGTGTGTTCATACTAACGCAATCCCAAGTCACCTATGGTAGCTTTAGAGGAAACAAGAGGGTAAAATTTCCCAGAAATCTGAGTATTTGGCCACTCGGTGGATATTTTTCTTTCAAGAGTAATGTTAAGATAATCCAAAGTAGGGGTCATGAATCTTTGTGGGACATAGCAGTCCTTAGTTACTCCATATTATACTATGAATCTATTCTAATCACAGGGGATCTTCCAAGGTTATCTTGAATAACATAAATTTAGATCTAACTCCTATTTTTTCCAACTAATTTATAGAGAACTCCTTATCCTCATCTAATTTACTTTGGAATATTTCTCATCAACAAAAACTGTTCTCCCTCAAACAGGATGAACTACAAATATAAGCCAGTCGTAATGGAATTGACTTGCTTGGTGATCAAAATATGCAAAAATTTACAAAAGAAAAAAGTAATATCTAACGGATGGCTTAAAGTAAGTCCCATGACTAGTTAAACCCCCCCCCCCTTTCCCCTTTCCCCATCCCCACCTCCCAAAGTAAAGGTTGTAAGTTTAACCATACCTCTGAGGGATCCTGCGAGGATCCAGCATCTGGTGTCAAAGAATTTGCAACTGTCGAGATCGCCACGCTGTTTAAATTTTGATGGGGATGCAAGCACACAAAAAATAATCAGGAATAGACGAGCATGCAACCATATGTCGATTACGTAATATAGGAGTATCATCTGTAATATACCGACAGGAGTAAAGGCAGACAATATTCATTAGATAGACATATCCCTCATAAAATTTTGAAATGATATACACATATCTATTTCTATTAGTAAACCTAAGATGATACATAATTACTAAGATAGTTTTCCCACGAAAGAGGGGAAAAAAGGTTTTATCAAACAGAACAACGAGATTTTCCTATGGTTCTTATATCCAAGTGAAATTCACAAGTTGACTATAAATTCATATTAAACCAAGATTAGGACATAGACACACAAAAAAGTGATAAAAGGGCTTCATTCTTTTTAACAACTGCATGTGAACAAGCCTGGCTAAATACAAAGTTGAAGAGAAATTGTGGAGTGTACTATATGCAAAGGTGTTAGGCAAACATAAAAGGTAAATTTCAAAATACTACACAAGACAACACCAATTACAAGTCCCCCCCGCACCCCCCAAAAAAAATGAATGAATCAACATAAAATGGGAAACGTGCTATAATTTGTGGATAATTTGTAAAGGTGGTATATTGATTCAATGACTGTAGGAGTTTCAGGGGAAATGGGTGCATAAGTTCACCTGTCAAGACTTATTTTAGCTGAAGCTATCCCAAATGATTCAGAACCAGGACCAGCTCCCAGTGAAGTATCATTACAATATTGATCCTCAACTGAGTGTGAGACCATAGGAGGGGAAGCACCATTTACCTAAATGAACATATCCAAGGATATTTTAGAGAGAAACCAAAAACAACACTCTCTTGAAAAAATTGTCCTTTAGATTTGACTCTTCAAAAGTAGTGAAAAAATTTCACTACTTTTGAAGTAGAACACTGTATTTTTTAAAACTCTACATGAAGTCAAAACAATGTATTGGAAACAGGGATCTTGTCCACAAAAAGTAGAACATACAGCAGAAAAAAACAGTATTTATCCTGCTAGGCTGGTGAAGTCAAAACACGCAGCTTTACCAGTAATATATTCTATTAGTGATCAATTCATGTGTAACTATTGTCGCGAAAGAGATCTTCAAAAAGACCAAGGGTAAGCTCCCGTATATAGTTATATTCCATACAAAGGCTTTCACAATATTCTATATCAACTATTATTTGTCATTGTACGTGTCTTTGTTTTTCTAATCTAGCTAATCTCTCAAGATAACAATCAACAATTTAGGTAGGTCAATGTGTCCAATATTATTTAACAAACAATTGAATTTCTTCCCTGGTCTTCCAAATCTGATTTAAAACAATTATATTATCAGGTTTGTACATAAAATAACACACATACACACTAGTACACGGTAAATATCTATATATAAACAAATGTAGTGATGCTTATCAATCTTTGATATGGATGATGCGGTGGACGAGAGAGACTCCAAATCAAGTGTCAATCAGTTCTATGTAGCTCATCCATCTTTAGTTTAATGTCGTCCACTACACAACATTCACTGCCTTATTACAAGGTCAATTATGTTACATACCTCATATGGGCAGAAGAATGTGCTTAATAACTAAAATTTTGGTACCTTTTTCATCTGTTTCAATATTTGAATATAGATTTGCTTATGCAATTTTATTTGGTACTACTCATATCAATTTTGGTTTTGAGGATGCGTGAAAAGAAAGTACCTCCGTAAAAAACACAAATGTTTGATGGTCTACACAATTTTTTGTGAGTATGTGCATTTTTCTCTTAACCATTTTGTATTATTATCAATCTGTTATAGTACAAAATGCTTAGTATGTAATTTACTTTTTACATTTTTCAATATCATTAAGGACGTGATATATACGTCGTGGCAATATGTAACAACAATTTGCAGAACGACAAGTTCAAAGTCCGTTGCATGATGACCATTACTAACCTAACAGAGGAGTTTTAATTCCATGCTTCATAGAGTCGCATGGATCCGTTGCATGATGGCCATTATGTAACGTAACAGAGGAGTTTAAATTCCATGCTTCATAGAGTCACATGGATATGGTACTGACAGACATACGCTAGAATTTAATTGGGTTTTTCTATTGTGTACCCACGTGTTTTTTAGGAAATCTATGTCTACCTCAGATTTTAAAACTTCCTAAGTAGTACCCTCGAACTTTAAATGTGTCTTGGTTGTACCTTGTACCCATGCCATTAACTTGACATGTGTATTTTCGTTAGTTATGTAACAACACTGTTTTAAACTATTATTAGTCTATCTTAGTTGCAACAAACATACAATTAACAATTAGTAGGAAATTTTCCCACAAAAAAATTAGTATATATGAGCTATTACTAGTTAGAATAGTGCAAGGAATCAAAATGAGCCTACTGCTAGGCCTCTAATTACCTACATCAGGAGGGGAAAAAGGGGCACTCACAACAAATTGCCACATCACACCTTGCCACGTCACAGTTAGTTATCGGCAAAAAGGATATTCTCTGAAATTTGCTGCCATCTCTGACAGTTGGTTATTGTAAATATATGTGAAGAAGGCTATAAATAAGAGGGAAAAAGGGAGAAGAGGGATATCTGATTTTTGTAGTGGAGAGAATATTTTCCTTGGAGAGACCTCACCTCTCGAAAAGTGAGGGGTTGTAATTGATAATTACTACTCTGGTTTTGTCAATACAACTACTATCCTTTGGTTCCATTTGTCTTTCTTGTTAATTTCTTGCTGTGAGTTGTTGATTTCCAGCAAATAGATGGGTTACAATTGGCCTATCTAACACAACTAGCCTTATATATGCACGCTATGCATGTGAAATCGTAATTGAAATTAAATTAGTTGCGTGATTACATCTAGTATTAATTTATAGAAAAATTATTTACAAAGTTTTCCTAAAGAAAAACATATTCATAGTGTGCAACGATGTAATAACAAAGAGATTAAATAAAAATCTAATATATTATGTTTCAATTGCGTAATTTGCCTTCATGGTGCTTGCTTAACCACATGCACTCCTCTGCGCAGTCGACATAGCTAACGGTATAAGAAAGATCCCGAATCGGTGGAGGTAAGATCCAAGAAAAGGCTTTGTATCCAAGTTTAGAATAATGTTTCCATAACTCGAGTGTGTCCATTTGGCTGTATTAACGCAAACAATCGTACATTTATTTTCTCTATTAAATATGGGCTTCAAAATTAGAAGAGCTATTTAAATGCAATGCAGGCTAGTTTGTAACTGATGGAGAACCCGTTGAAATGTTAATTTTATGTCCGTAGCTGGGCATCCCAAAACGCGTTGTGCAAAGTCATGAAGTATTGTGACTTTTAAAGTACAACTTCTGTCACATATTGTAAGTCGAACTAACAATCTGATAATAAAATAAGATATCAGTTTATCATATTCATTAAATATTGGTTGTTTGATAATAAAGATTATATGAGATTGAGAACTATACCTTGGAATGGTTACAACATTCATAAATCGCAAGACTCACATTTAAGAACTCCTTGAAAAATGTCAACCTTTTTGTGACAACAATGACATGCTTCATATACGATATTGTCAACATGCTCGAGACGACATGCATTGGCAATAACTCGACAATATTGTATCAGCAAGATGAATCAAAGTTATTTATTCATGTAGATTTTAAAAAAATGAAGAGTAAGGGTTTAATTTCACTTTTCTCATGGCATGAAAGGTAGCTAATCGGATCCAGTGAGCATTCGAAATATCAATTTATTCATGTAATGCTTCTCGGATCCGATTAGCTACCTTTCATGCCGTGAGAAAAATGCATAATCAAACCCTTACACTTCATTTTTTAAAACTCTACATGAATAAATAACTTTAATTCTTCTTCCAAGTACAAAAATTGTCGAGTTATGCCAATGCATGTCGTCTTCAGCATGTTGACAATATCGTATATGAAGCATGTCATCATTGTCTCAAAAAGGTTGACATTTTTCAAGGAGTTCTTAAATGTGAGTCTTGCGATCTTATGAATGTTGTAACCATTCCAAAGTATAATTCTCAATCTCATATAATCTCATTATCAAACATCCAAGATTTAATGAATATGATAAACTGATATCTTATTTTTATTAACAGATTGTTAGTTCGACTTACAATATGTGACAAAATTGGTACTTTAAAAGTCACAATACTTCATGACCTTGCACAACGCATTTTGGGATGCCCAGCTGCGGACATAAAATTAATACATCCACAGATTCTCCATCTATTACAAACTAGCCCGCATTGTATTTAAATACTCTTCTAATTTCGAAGCCCATATTTAATAAAGACAATAAATGTACGATTATTTGCGTTAATGAAGCCAAATGGATGCACTCGAGTTATGGAAAAAATATTCTCAAAACTTGGATACAAAGCCTTTTCTTGGATCTTACCTCCACCGATGCGAGAGTTCAATCTAGATCATTCTTATATTGTTAGCTATGTGCGGCATGTCGACTGAGGAGTGTATGGTGTTAAGCAAGCACCATGAAGGCAAATTACGCAATTAAAACAATATATTAGATTTTCAATTACTCTATTTGTTATTACATGGTTGCACTATAAATAATTTTTCTATAAATTAATACTAGATGTAATCACGCAATTAATTTAATTTCAATAACGATTTCGCACGCATAGCGTGCATATAAGGCTAGTCTAACACTATGGTTCAGTACTTCATTTGAGATGCAATGGTTTGTTGGTTCAAATGATGATGTCCAACTAGGGGTACTCTATTATACGTTATGTTTATTTTAATTACACTAACTAATAATAGGGTACAATGAGCATATCTGTCTGGTACTTTGCTGCAGTTACAGGATAAATATGTGCTAGTGTACATGTTGGCAATAATTTTCCTCAATTGATATAAAGTGAAGTTGGCACTAATTTAATTTTTTTCTTTCAGATGATTCACTATAGAGGATTACTTGTCCATGACAAATGAAAAATATATACCCAATAGATCAGCGCAGTAATAACTAGGGAAAGAAAGATTGTGTTATGACATCTCAAAGAATCTATAGGATCCCTATGAATTATTGCAGTTCGAATGTAAAGAATACAGTTATTAAACAAATAAATGAACACATATAGGTAGCTCGTAGTAATGCCATACCTCAGAAGAGAGTGACGACGATGCAGCACCCAATGACACATCTTCAGTGTTCAAACTGTTTGATTTTTTGTTTGGAGGGGGAGGGGCGCACAAATAAGTAGTGTAAGAAGATAGCTAGGAAAATCAAGCATACAAGCTCCACCTATAATCCATAATCTATGATCAATTATCATGTATGTATCTTTTACATATTCAAAGAACAAATAGCAAGAACTTTCCTCGGCTCATAAATGTTTTAAAAGACCATCTAGAAGAATATTACTTATAGTTGCGTAAAGTACCTAAGCTACAAATAGTTCCTCGTCAAATAAAAAACAAGAAGTAGGTCGCGACAACTAAAAAAAGGGTGTCGGAATACAATAAAAGAAGATTTGTGCAGCTAAGTAGAAGCTTTTATGGATGATTGACGAAATATGAGACGTGCCTACATACTTGACAAAAAGGTACCTCTCTAATCACACAGCAAATCACCTAATCATTTGCATAGAGATCAATTTCCTCAAAAGAAAGAAGGTCCAATATCCAATGACATAATGTCCTCACAAATGTTAGAAAGATTTCAAAATAAATTCAATTCTTCTAATAGTCATTTCAAGCTAACACTTCTTCGAATGTAGGCTGGTAGCCCGCCTAAGAAAAATAAACAGTCCCCTGAAAAGAGAAAAAGATAAATCAAAATAATATTACCAAAGTTTAAAAAAAGATATATTTACAGATCTAGAAACTAAGAGGCCCTTTGGTTGGGGGTTCTCAAGAAAGGGTAAGTGAAAAAGCATTAATGATTCCCTTTTATGTTGTTTGTTTCACCACTTTAATGAAACCCTTTACTCTTTTTTCCATTAGCTAACCCCCAAAGTCCTCTAGTCTGATTACCCCACCCCCCCCAAGGGTTTTGAAAACCCTTACCCCCTTCATTACCCAGCTCTCTCTCTCCTCTTGAAGAAAACCCTACCATGAACAACTCCTCCCCGCCGACTTGACTGAACCGACGACTGCCTCCCCGACCACCGGCAACTCACGGATCACTGCCGACCCCGAGGACTCCAAAAGTCGGCGAGCACCGTCTCCGATCTACTGTTTTTTCTTTTTTTCCCCTTCTTCTTCTCCGACAACCCCGACCCCAATCTACTGTTTTTTTTCAAAAAAAAATTTTTCCTTTCAACTCGTGTTTGCATTTTTTCCCCCTACTTTCATTTGTTTTTCATATTTTGGAAGAATTTTCGTGAGTTTCGACTTTTGCTGCTGCACTTCGACTTCGAATTCATTATTCATTTGGAGCCTTTTTTTTTAAACTACTTGGAATGAATGTGATGAAGCTATGTGTTATTTGTGAATTTTGATGAACCAATTTGCAACCTTTTCTGTAGTTAATTTTGCTGAACCAAATGCACCTACACTATACCATCAAGTAGCTACTGTAATGTCCATCAAGTAGCTACTGTAATGCATCTACATTGTACCATCAAATAGCTACTGTAATGCACCAAATGCACCTTTTTTTGAAATTTATTAATTTTGCTGAACCAATTTGCAAACCTTTTATGTTGTGAATTGTTTAGCTAGTGTAATTTTGCTGAACCAAATGTTATTTGCTTAGACTTTTGGGCTGAACAACTCTAATCTAAAAAACAAGGTGATTCCCTTTCTTTAAAAATCAAACAGTCACAAAGGGAATCAGGGAGTATACCATTCCCTTTCAGGGTCGGAACCAAACAGACAGGGGAATTCGGGGTCGTTCATTTTCTTTCTCATTGTAACCCTTTCTAGATTCCTTTCCCTTACCCCTGAGCGAACCAAACGCCCCCCAAGTCTATTAAAAAATGATTCCGCGCCAAATATGTACCAAACTAAACCCTTAAACAATTATTTTCCTTGAAACCAACAATGGACTTGAGGACATACAACCCTCATCAAATGGAAATCCATATGCCTGCACGATATTTAGTTTGATGAATTCTTCCACAATCACTTTCCTTGAGAGTTTATGTATGGTACATAGGAGCCCGATACCAAGACCCCATCTTACTTATGACAATAAGTGCCACCCCGGCTCCACCCCTCATCCCCAATAGGTCTAACTCCGAAGGGTTTGCTAAGACATAAAAGGGGAGTGGAGAAATGAGAAAGAAAGTGAGATTGGAGGGCGAGGAGGTATGAAATCTGTTGGCTATTGGATCAGCTTCAAGTCCCATCGCTCCGGCAACTGTCAACCATAGTAACAAGGGAGGATTAACAGGCAGGGGACAGAGACATTGGGTCTGGGGAGTTGAACACCTTGTAGAACTCATTAATTGGGTAATAGGGGTTTCTCTTTTTATTCTCGACATGAATATTTTGCTGATTCTGTTTAGTTTTTACTCTCACCAACAGAAAGGTACACTATCAATACTATTCAATCTCAAAATTGATTATGTACACCGCAGGAGCTGTGCTAAGTAGATAGGCAACATGTAAAGTTTTGACAGAGTATAAAGGTTTATTAAAAACTAAAGCTCTATAAAGATTGGACAACAAACAAAGAGAAAGAAAGAGATGGACCCTTTCTTTGTGCCATGGTGTGCAAATGGGAAAATGAAAAGGAACTGAAAACAAAACCAGGATTAAGAGGTATTAAGCAGCACATGTTAAGGAAACATATTAATCATGAGCAACATGTATATAAACCACACAATAGCGAGTAGCAAATACCCGCAAAGATAGAAAAGATAATGAGCATTCATAAAACCACTGCATTAAAATCAAGGAAAATTAGTGCAGCAGAGTACCTATCAGATTTGGTTTCTGCTGAAGTTATTTCTGATGCTTCAGCACCAAGCGGAGCTCTATCCAAATTATCACAAGTGTCAGCCACATCATCTAATCTTGCAATGCTCGTATGGCCTGCCTCAGTCACCTAAAGCAAACATAATATTATGTCTTAAGCTAGAAAAAGAGGCCAATTTCTGCCATTGGCTCCCCCTCTTCCTTCTCAACAAGAAAAGAACTTCCATTGCTTCACAAGAAGAGAACAAGACACACATAGGAAGCATTTAACAAGAAAATAAGAATCAATTCTTTAAAGAAACCCTTGAATAGTACCCAAATATCGCAATTCTGTATTTCCAAGTTCAATGTAGTATTGCTACATTTGCACCCATGAAGTGCCCCAACTTGCAATAATTCTCCACAACATACACTCAAGTCCCTTTGAGAAAAAAAAAAAAGTGTCATTCTGCCAGCTAATATCCTCTGAAGAAAACAGAGAACTGAAAGGGACTGTTTTCACCCATCACGCCCTTAGTTTTAAAAGGCGCAAGGCGCACCTAGGCGCAAGGCGCGAAGCGCACCGAGGCGCAAGGCGCGAAGCGCACCGAGGCGCAAGGCGCAAGGCGAAGGCGCACGCATCTCGTAGGCGAGGCGCACCTTTGGTGCCAAAATATTTAGAAATTAAATATAGAGGCATTGTAATACTTAAAACAACATAGATATTGTACTAAGTAGAAAAGAAAAGCAATGTGATTCGCTAGCTAAAAAAACCTAGCCTCCTCTCCCCTCTCTCCTCTTCCTCCAAAAAAACCCTAATTTTTTCTAGTTTGGGGCTACCATCATCCTTTCGATGGTGGTAAGCCCCCAATTCTTCTTTTTTTTTCTAGTTTTTATTGATTTTGTTATTAATAATGTTCCATTCTCTCTCTTTTTGAGAGTTTTCTACCCAATTTTTGGGTTCTTTCTCTCCTCTTATCGGAGTTTGGAGTTTAGTTTTAGTCTCTTCCCATGTGGAAGTTTAAAAATTGGTATGAGAGATTGTTCCTATTGGTTGAAGTTCAAGACCATCAACATCGAAGTATTGAAAATTCGGATGCGGTCAACCTGGTTAAATCAAGAATTTTCTTCCCCAAACTATGTCAGAATGATAGACTTCCCCATCAATAGCTGCGTGATTCAGCAAATACAAGGGGGCTGCACTGTATTGCTCGATCTGGTTCATTGTAGTTTATTCGAAGACGAATTTGATTTGATCTTGTGTGATTATATCTTGTTTTTCTTTAATACTTATTGTAGATGCCGTTTGGCCTTCATTTAATGAAATTTCTCTTTCAAAAAAAAAAAAATAGAAAAGAAAAGCAAACAATATAGTAATATAGTAACCCCTCAAAAAAAAAAATAGTAATATAGTAATATTATAATCTTACGAACTCGCCATGGGAAAAAAATGGTAATATAGTAATATTATAATCTTATTTATCAAAAAAAAAAAAGGTAATATTATAATCTTACTAACTCACTTACCATGGGAAAAAAATTGTTTAACATAATAAAAAAAGGAGTCAACTCACTGCCTCTCCATAGAGACGAAGGAAAAGAAAAGACTAGAAAAAAATATAGAAAGAGAAAGCTTTAAATTGAACTCCACAATAAGAGGCAGAGGAAAAAAGAAAGAAAAAAATAGGAGAGAGAAAAAGAAAGAAAAACAGAAGAGGAAAAAAGAAAGAAAAACAGAGGAGAAAACCGAAAGAAAGAAAAAATGAAAAACGTACCAGATTTCAGCAAAGGGAAACGGCGAGTGGCAACACCCACCAGAAACTGCCGGCGAACCACCACGCACAGTCGGCGAACCACCAACACGACCAGTGAATCTCGCGCAAAGTCAGAGGTAAGTTCTGGGGTTTCGATTTTTTCTTGAATGAATTCTGGGTTGGGTTTCGAAAGAGGAGGTCGAGCAAATATGACCGTTTAAAGCACGTGGAAACAATAAAAAAAATGGAAAGTCGAAGTGGGCCACACGCGCGCCTCATCCCCAAAGGCGAGCGCCTATGCCGCTTCACGCTTCTTCAAAAGGCGCACAAGGCGCGCGCTTCTACGCGCCCGACGTTGTTCGCCTCGCCTGGCTGGTCTGAGGCGTTTTTCCCGTCGCCTAGGGTCGCCTTGCGCCTAGGCGCGCCCAAGGCGCGCTTTTTAAAACTAAGATCACGCCTTGAGAAATTACCTCACATTTGCTATGTTAAATATCACTACCCCCTCCAAAATTCATACTTTCCTCACAAAATTATGAATCCGGGAGCAGATTCTGACCAACTTTATATCATTAAACTACTCCAAAAATCTCAATACATAACCTTCCCCATTATCAAATGAACACTGTGGAGAAGCTAATTAAATAAACATGTAGACAGCAGTCAAGAATAAGGACATTGGCCTAAACTATGGCTAACTAAAGATTTGACAGGCACACATAGCCCATGTACTGCCTCATCCACATTTTACAGCAAAAGCGTCATTCTTGGATCCCCTAGTAAATATTAACCTTCTAGACAATGCATTCATGAATAGGCTACATCATTTCCCTAAAGTAGATTTACATATTGATTATTTTTTATTCAATTAGAACTAGACACTAGTTTATTATCTGGATGCATATACATACAGTGTTAAATCTAACTAGTGGACGCTGAAAGAAAGGTCATTCCAGAATTCAGAAGACCCTCAGTAAAGATATACTTCCTCCATTCTCTTTTAGTTGCAACACTTCCTATTTCTGGGTGTTCCAATTTAGTTGCAACATTGCCTCTTTTGGATATTCTTTCTCTCTATCTCTCTACTCATCACATGGGTCTCCATTGTATCTCTCTCTCTCTCCTCACCTAAATTATTGTTCCCCCCCCCCATGTGGCAACTAAATCAGAACGTAGGAAGTGTAATTTGGAGAAAAATAAATGTTAATTGTGTGATATCCAACATAATTATACATGTATAAATCATCTTCCAAATGGCGAAGTCATAAAAGGTGATAAAAAGAGTCAGAAACCATGGATCCTTTCCATAAAATAATACTAGCTTCGTTTCAATTAATCTACATACCGCGATTTGCACCATAACCAAGGAAAAAGTAAAGAGTGAGACTATGAGGAAGAGGATAAGATACTCTTTTCACTAGCAAAATTTTAAAAAGTAGAGAAGTATGACAGAAAGAGAGTAAAAGTATGCGAGATAAGAAAAAGTAAACATAAATTAAAGAACATCACATGGGGCTTGGATTGGACAGAAAGTGTAAGGGGCCATGTTTAAATATGGTAAGTAAACAGTGTGTAAAACAAAAAGAAACGGTCTAAAAAGGTAAGTTACAAAGATACAGAGGGAGAACCATGAAGACACTCCCAAATAGTTTCCAGTTCCAAGGGAAAAGGAATGCCTATTCAGACAGATCCCTGATACTCAACAGAAATGAGCACCATAAGAAAGCTTATGTAGGTCTGACCATACCTCTGAGGACAGCAATGAAGCAGCAGCAGCTGATGACACAGAAAGTTCACGAGTTGATATGTCCACATCCACACTGAATGTTTTTGGGGGGGAGGGATGAGATAGGGAAATTAGAGCAGAAGAATAATCATGTACTAAGATTTAAAAAAATGATGCAAATGGAAGTGATTCATACGCATAGAAATGTACGGAGACAGGAAACATCTTTGACAGAACAGTGCTGTTGTTTCCAATCATATTAAGTGTCTTACCCACCTAAACCAACTAGAATTTATATTAAAATGTAATTTTTTCTAAGCATATAAAAGGAAAAAAATTTGAGCCTCCTACTATCGAAAACCTCATTCCATGTCAAGAGAGAAACAAGTAAAAGTGCTTCCTAAATCTATAACAACTCTTTGCAAATCAAGAATATGCTTGGGAAAAGGGGCAAAGGAGAAGAGAGAGAGAGATACAAGACCTGTTCACTATAGTAGTAATTGGAAGTTTAATTTTGAAAACAAGAAATGAGGGTTTAAGGAGTACTAAGCACAGAGTGCAGAGCTAAATAGACTATAAGAAATTACTATTAAGATTTAAGCTACAAGCATTAGGACAATTACCCAAGAAAAGCAATTGACATGCAACTATGCAAGTCAGACATCAGTGAAAAAAATAAAAAATAGTCAGGCCACTAAACTAGATATATACAGGAAGCTGGATGAAGAAACGGACCTAGCCTGATTAGTTTCTACCAGAAGTATCCCCGTAGCTTCTGGAACAATTTCTTCTAAAATATCACTAGTAAGGGGGCCATCATCAAACTGCCTAGTGGCAGGGGAAATAGCATCAACAACCTGAAAAAGATAAACAATGAAAATGAACTTTAGCTACTAGCTTACATGTTTTGAGAGCCAACTATTTCATAGTACCTAGGTTCAGAACCCATCTATACATAAGTCTTAGTGTCTCTAAGGAGAAAACATTCGGTGATTTTTTTCAGGAAGAAGAGAGGGTAAAAATATAAAGGGGCCCTTCTCTGATCCGTTTTAAAGGTATACACAAGGAAAAAATTGGTCTTGGATAAGGTTGGCTGCAAAAAACTCGTATGAAGAAACTAACGCTTAAGGCACTCGAGTGCGGGAAAATAATGAATATTCTAACATTTAATCTGTAAAATACAATTGAAACATAAAAAAAGGAGTTAAAGCTCTATGCCTTGAAAGTAGCAATGAACAATGTATAGAGAAAAAAGAAGATAATCTTTTGCCTTCAAAGTAGTAATAACATAGAGAGACGAGTACCCTGAATAGCTAAAGCAATCAATAAATATATGGGTTATAACCAATTCAACTTAAAGCTTATAATGATGATTTGGCCCACATTATGATTTATTCTCTATGCATTCCCACACATGAAGGGCAGGTAGTGCTAAAATACTAAATACTCCCAGCATTCAATCTGGAGAACTCTTGGTCTTTATTAGTCTTGTAACATGTGAGAGCAACTCAACCAAATTTCAAATTTATTATTAAAAACCTATTTTATGACTTAGAAGCTATGATGATTTTAACCCTTAGAAGTCCTTCACCAGAGAATACACATCAATTTTTCCCTCTCAATAAGGTCAAAATATCATGTGAGAATTCTATCACATAATACAGAGCTATTCTCCCTAATCACTTCAAGTCAACTACAGCTGCAATCAGTCCTAAGACAATTGGATGTACGGGTGCAAGAAAGCACCAGTTGTCTTGTTTCCACTGCACCTAAGTGCTTCAAATATGTGATTGTTTTATAACCCTATAACATCCTCGGGTATTGAGTTATGCTACCTTTTGTAAAACAAAGCTCAACATAAGAGATTTTGCAAAAGAAAGTCCATCATGTCATTCTCCACAAAGTACCCATCTGGATCAGGGTAATCTCCTTCCGTAAATCTTGTACACACACAAGCATCTTACAAACACCTCCAGCGAATCCTTGGTAAAATCTTCAATCATCAAAGAAAAACGAGAACTCCCAACAATACAACATTAAGAGGGAAGCCACTCTTTTCCTCAAACCTTCTAATCTGAAGTATTATCTCCTTCACCAATTAGCAACTCCATTTTAGGGAGGTGTATTTTGCTAACATTAATCTTTAAACTGAGGATGCAACTTCTTCATAATTCCTGACTGATTCTCAAGTCTCTTATATACAGGTTAGAGTGTCTAATACTCTAATCTCTATTGTCTTCTAAAGTGAGTTTTTCTTACAACTGGAAAATTATAATACACACTGACTGAGGATATATTGGACATACAAAATAACTGTATGAATAAGAACCCCCCCTCCCCCTTCTGCAAGTTGACAACAACATACCTGTCCCAGAGGGGGAACCAAAAAAAAGGTAGTAGAGCCTATAGCAAAGGATATTCACATCTCAATTAATGCATATACCTTCTGGCAACCAAATATTTAAGAAAAAAAAAATAAGATATAGCATAAGCTCTTTTCTTTGTTCCAAAAAAATGAAAGGAAAGGCAAGTTTGCCTCCCAAGTCACCAATAATGTCACAGAAGAGTATAATCATGCTTGCTCTATGAAAAAGTTACTTATTGCATCATTGTGGGTGATGCAAGGAAAGGCAAAACGATATTCACATCTCAATTAATGCATATACCTCAGGCAACCAAATGTTTAAGAAAAAAGTAAGATATGGCTTATGCTCTTTTCTTTGTTCCAACAAAATGAAAGGAAAGGCACGTTTGCCTCCCAAGTCACCAATCATGTCACTGAAGAGTATACTCATGCTCACTCTATGAAAAAGTTACTTATTGCATCATTGTGGGTGATGCAAGGAAAGGCAAGTTTGCCTCCCAAGTCACCAATAAGGCAAGTTGACCTGCTGACCATGTTGGTTGACTTAAAAGTCTTTGGGTTCCTTCATGTGCCACATCTTAAAGGGAAAAATTCCTTATAGCAGTTTTCCTCTTGATCATGATTCTAAGGTGGGCAATTACATGTTGCATAGCTAAGAAGCAAACAATGTCAATGCAGGAAAATTCTCCTAATATAACGGAAAGGTAGGGAAAACCACAACCTTTCAGAACACCAATTCGAGCACCTAAATGCATCCCGATGCTTCAAATGATTGAAATTAATTTCAAAATAACCCCATGTAACTTTATAGAAAAATTGACACTAGGGGTCCCAACTATGAGCCATTGTCTTTTATAGGTATCAACTATTGATTATTCTTTGTAGACCCTAAGTATGGGTTGTTTTGATTTGAATAGGGCCATACTGAGCAAATTAAAATCACAATAATCCATAAATAGGTCCTATGCAAACGATTATAAGTTAGGCGCTATTAAAATTACAGCAACTCATACTAAGGTCCTATGAGAATAATCGATACTTGGGACCTATAAAAGACAATAGCCCATAATTTTTCTAGAATGTATTATAACTGCTTTATTAACTTAATATATACTTCCTCCATTCCCAAATAAGTGTTTTTTAAACAAAAACAAAAAGGACTATGCTAGGGTTGGCATAAGAGTTCTTAGTCATCATATCAATCACAATTTTATATAGTTCGAAACATTAATTAATAAATGGGTATATTATTCCTCTGAAAAGGTATGTTATACATTTACAAAGTAAAATTTTACTTAAATACTAATTTCCATAACCGTGCAATCACAGGCAAATATATAATTCCTCTGTCCCAAATTAGTTTGGAAACATATCATGGCACATAGTTTTCGGAGATGATTTGTTTTCACCTATTAGATGAGGACAAACAGAATTTTGGGAGGATCCTTTAGGTAACTCTCATATATCTGAAAACAATTACAACTTAAATTGGAATTGCAAGTGCAATTATCCTCACCAACTCTATATAAAGATATATCAAGCAATAAGCAAAACAAGCATAATCACATTGGTGTTTAGCAAGCTTAGAAATATAACAAGCTTACAAAATAGATTAAATGTACAAGAAGGTGAAGCAACGAAATGACTTGTTAAAAAGCGTAAATTAACACTAACCTCGTTAAAGCCTAAAGATGACCCCAAGGCTACACCGTCATCTAATGAATCAGAACTTGTTTCCTCATCCAGAATTGGTTCTGCTTCTAACTCTTGAGACACCAGTTCTACCGAATCGTCATCTTCATCCACCAATACTGAAGGACTCATCACCGAAACACTAGCCTTCTCAGTCTCATCCTCCAAAGCCACTACCATATCCTCCTCAATCTCATCCTTCACTATCTCATCCTCATTCTCATCCTCCAAAGACACTACCAGATTTGAAGCTTCAACATCCAAACTAGTCTCACCGATATCCAGGGACTCATCACCACCACATTCAAGCTTATCACCATCAATCATCTCTATAGATACTTCCATTACTTCATTAGCCTTCTCTAATTCATCCTCCAAAGACACTACCCTATCTGAAGCTCCAATATCCGAACTTGTCTCACCAATATTAGACGATGCATCACCACCGTGTGCAAGCTCATCAGCATCACTCATCTCTTCAGAAGCTTTGCTCACCTCATTAACCTTCTCAATCTCATCCTCTAAAGACACTACCGTATCTAAAGCTTCGATATCCGAACTTGTCTCACTAATCTCAGACGACGCACCACCACCAGGTACAAGCTCATCACCATCACTCATATCTTCAGGAGCTTCACTCACTTCATTAGCCTTCTCAATCTCATCCTCCAAAGACACTACCTCATCTAAAGCTTCGATATCCGCACTCGTCTCACCAACATTAGACGAAGCATCACCACCATGTTCAAGCTGAGCACAGTCACTCATCTCCTCAGAAGCTTCACTCACTTCACTAACCTTCTCAATTTTATCCTCCAAAGACACTACTATACCCGAACCTTCAACTTCCGAACTCGTCACACTGTAATTCGACGACTCATCACCGCCATATGCAAGCTTATCATCATTAGTAATCACCTCAGAAGCTTCACTCAATTCTTCATTCTTCACAATCATCACATCAATAATTGAATCACAGATTCCAACCGTGTCATCTACTATCTTATTTTCATCCTTTGCCGTGTCCAAATCAATCGAATTATCCACTTCAAATGTTGAAATCAACTCACTAATTTCTTCATCATCAACAGAATCTAAATTACTACTACGTTCTCTCTCCAATTCTGCTTCATTTACAGTAACTGAATTGTCTAGACTTCCAGAAATTTCACCTGCATCTCCGAATTTGAAGCTGACAGTACCATCAGAATGCTCTGCACAGCAAAAACACAGAAAAAAAAAGCATCAAAATCAAGAAATCTTCGGCGAAGTGATTCGTAAAGTGAAAAGTAACCTACCAGTTCTGGAAACTATGTCGAATTGTGAGGAATCAGAGGAGAATTTAGCGAGCACTGAGGATTGTGAAAATCTGCGCCTGAGAGGAGCGAAGCGAATGAAGGAGAAATTCGGATGAGGAGAGAGATTGAGAGGGAAAGAGAGAGGAGAGAAGCGGGAGAAGTTGGAAGAAGAGGGAAGGTTGCTGTGGAGCAAGTCCGCCATTGGAGGACTTGAGCAGAAGCTCGAGAGTGAGAAGAAAGTTGGCTATGCGCGGTGCGCCTATTCGGCTATTCTTATCACGTTCGTATTATTATCGGTGGAAACGTGGAGTGACTGGGGATGGAGGGAGAAATTCGTTCGGGAGAACAAATATTACGTGTTAGTATTTATGGGGTGTTTGGTATAATCAATGTAAACGGAATGGAAAGGATTTGGATAAGGAGGGGAAATGAAAATAATAACTGTTACATTTACTAGTATCCTAGTGGAATGAAAACAATTGAGAGGTTTATGTTTGAGGAAGGAAACGTACTTTGTTTCCACTAGTTTGATAAGGGTAACAAATGGAGGGATTATGTTTCCCTCCGGAAACGGTATTTGTTACTTAACTCTCATACCAAACAATTAGAAATGGAAACACTTATTTGAATCCATTTCCTACATCAACTTTTTCCATACCAAACACCCTCTTAATTGGTTTTATTTCGGGTGGGATGAACACAATGACATTCATCATTCACCGGGTGTAAGTGTGTAACTGGGTGTTAATCAGCCGGACCAAGACCAAGCTTGGGGTTGCTCGGTCTGACTCGTAACACTTTTACTCAAACTCGAGCCAAGTCTCGAGCTTTTTCGAGTTTAGATATTCTAGTTCTTACCTTAAAACTCAATTTGAGTTAAATAATTATATCACATATACTCCATAAATAGGTCTAAACTACTTTCTTTGAGTTTTTCACAAGTATTGTGCACATTTTAAGTATAACTTTTCATTTAATTTCTATAATATGGAAAATAATATAGCTCAAACATATATTGAGCCTGCTCACAAGCTTTTCGAAATCGAACTTTGTTATGCTCGGCTCTAGAAAATTTCGAGTCGAGCTCGAATAGTTTGCGAGCCAGCTAGGCTCATTAACACCTTTAACCGGGTGTATAATGTGCACGGGTACACGTAGTACTAATTTTTGCTCATTTGAAACACTCATTTTTAGTGCATTTTGCTCATTTGGAATACTTCAAATGGGCAATGAGGAAAAAAAAAAAAAGCTTTGTGTGTACAATGCTCACGGTATACTCGAGTGTATAATACAATATGTAGAACAAAATAAGATATATGTTACAATTCAAGATGAAATAAGCTATTTTATACTACCACTAATTGAGAGTGGAGGATAGCTCTTTACCATATTTTAGTGTTTATTAAATTAATATCAAAATGCTAATGTTAAAGTCGTCTCCCGACTCCCGTTGAAAATTTATTCAACTCAAAAATCAACGTACAACATGGTTTCCTCTTGGTTTTATTTAAGTTATTTTTTACTCTGTTCACTTTGGTTTCTCCTTCATTTAACATAGAACTCTCTTCTCTCCTCATTCTTCCTCCTTTTTCTTGTTTGGCAACCAAGCACAAAAGAAAGGTGTCAAATTCAATCACTAAGTAGATGTTTGTAAGCACTTCTCTATCAGTTGTTTGATCTTCTCTTTCAATCACTTGTAAGTTGGGAATCTTCTGTTTTCTTGAATTAGGTTAATTTTTGTTAACTCAATATAATTTGCAATTTTGTTACTTTATGTGGAGTTACGCAACTGTGTTACTTTTAGTTCTTATAGGTTATAATTTGAGTTAATTTCTTCAAATTGGTTTCCTTGGATCTCTGCAGTTGGTTTTTTCGCGCAATAACTTGGCAACTGATATAGTTTGGTTGCTCTATCTAATATACTTTGTTTGTTGGTGAAATTATTCTCCCTCGGTAGTATCTCAATTTTATTAAAGACCCTTACCCTCTAATTAGCTCAATTTTGTATGTAACTTAGTATTAATACGAAAATATTACAGTTATTTGACTATGTGGTGTGGCTTCTTGTGATCAATTATGTTTACTTGTGATTAGTGTAAAATAATAGGAAAATTTGATTCTATATATCCGACCTTAGCTCGTTCCACTTTTAACAATCCTATTTTTGACAATTCTCAAAATAACCCAATTTTTCCTTGATGTCTTCATCTGATGGACCTCATTTAATTTTTACTTGCTAAAGGCGTTGAAGTGTGTGATGTGGCAATAACATTAGATTTTAATTTAATGACATTTTTCCTTTAAAATTAAACTTTAAACGTCAAAAATAACTTATGCAACTATATATCAGTTCATTCTTCGTCTTCTTCACCTTACAGTTACCACACACTCCCTATCTCTCTCTCTCCGACTTCTCTTTCCCTCCTCCATTGGCATGTTTAGGAATTTATGGTTCATTTTTTATTGCAAGGGCAGCCAAAGTGTAGTGGGAATTTCAAGTGCTACCATGACATTGTAGCCATGTTGCCCATTTTGAGGAATGATCCTAATTACCACCATGTCAAGATTACAATGTCATATTCCCATCCATTGCCACAAAATTTACCTATTAATCAATGAACAGCTAGCACAAGAATTCAAATATTGGGCATTCACCTTAATGTATGATTTTCATAAAATCCCCCAAGAAGCACAAACCAACAATTATCAGCACTTAAAAAATCAAACTTTTTGCACACAAAATAATATAGTAAATTTAACTTACAATCACTATCATTACTTCTAAAATAATGAAAATCCAAACAACGTCTTCTAGCCAAAAACCCCAACAATTGTACGTACAACTTTCTCCTGCTTCTCTTTAATAATTAGGGAGTTTTTAAAATAAAATAAAAATTGAAAAATAAAATAAAATGCACAAGAAAATTGTGAGGGACGGAGGTGTTGGGCTATGGAGGAATGAGGTTCCTCTGCAAATCCGTCGCGTAATAAACCAAAAAAAAAATTAAAAGGTTTTGTTTGGGGAAAGTAAAGTGGAATTAATGCGAAAAGAGGGAAATAGTGACACGTGGGAGTGGGTTCACTTTTTTTGTAGGTTCCAGATAAATGAGGCCCATTAAATGAACACATCAAGGAAAAGTTGGGTTATTGGAAGATCTATCAAAAGTAGTGTTATTAAAAGTAGAACGGAAAAAGGTTGGATTATTAGAATTAATTTTTTCAAAAAAAAATATTGGGTTTTTCTACGTTATACCCTTGTGTTTCTTCAATTTCTACCTTGTACCCCAACCTTTTAAAAATTCCACACGGTACCTTCAAGGTTACCTTATTTAATGCACGATGCCCCTACAGCTGATTATATGTCATTAATTTCATTATATTTTTTTTTATCGGAACTAATTTAACTTATACATAGTTTAATGATTTAAAGAAATATTTACAAATTAGATTAGTTCCACTAGATTATAAAAAGTAAACGAAATTAATGACGTATAATAAGCGGTAAGGCCATTGTGCATTAAAAAAGGTAAGTTTGAGGGTACCTTGTGGAATTTTTAAAAGGTTGGGGTACAATGTAGAAATTGAAAAAACACAAGGGTATAACGTAGAAAAACCCAAAAATATTTGTGTTGCTTTCATTCTAATTTCTAACTATTACAATAATCTTAGATATAAAAATTTTAACTTCCTCTATTTAGTCTCAATTGAAAATATCCTCTTTTGAGTTATTATACTTGTGGTTTGAATATTTAAGATATTAGGTGTGTTTTTATTTCGCCTACGCGGTGTGATCGCGTATTTGACTACCCCATTGTAAAGGTTTTATTGAAAATATTTTCGAAGTCGTCAACAAGTCTTTAAAGGAAGACTCATAAACCTAAGATATTGGGAAATCGTAGGGACAAATTAAGGACTTATCCAATGTAGATTTCCCCGTCCTGACTCCATAGATGGTCAATGAACCATAGATTGAGTTCGGGGGTGAGGGTACGAACACGGTTATAATGAACCATATTCGTCCATTGTTGGCCTCTACTAAATATCAATTCATGTCATGTTTTATGCAATAGAAGAACCAAATAATATTTTTATGCACCCTAAAAATAATTTACTCTAGGTTGGTTCAGGACACACATAAAAGACTCTTTTTTTAGTGATATGTTATTAAGCAATCAAAATTACAGGGGTCCTAACAGGTTGTCCAAATTATCTGATTAATATTAGAACAATTCTTTAGGTCTTTGATTAGCAAAAATAACATGTGGGTGATAAAAAGGCATGCAGGACAATCAGGCAAGCATATAATAATATACTATAAAAATAAATAAAAATAGAGAAAGAGATTAGAATATACAGAAGAACGATTTCTTATTAAGGATCTACTATAAAAGAAATGGTTAGTAACTTCAATAAAAATATCAATTTATTCAAGGACCCTCATGTTTATATGTGGCTTGGGTATGAAAGATTGACAACCTTCGGGGCGAGCAATCATGAAGCCTGAAAATTTGAACTTGTATGAATGTGTTTGATAGTATGAGTTTTGTTGAGAAGTTTTGTAGATATTCGTAAAGTGTAAACTCGAAATATTGTAGTCGAAGTATTAAGTGTGGAAAACCGTATTTTAATTCGGAAAATCGAAGCCTATTTATAGGGAAAACGAATTTGCGCTTCACGCGCTAGCTGCGCCAGGCGCAAGTGGCTTTGTGACGCACAATCATATGTGTCAGGCGCGCCAATGTGCACCTGACACGGCATGACCAATAAAATGCGTACACGTGGTACACGTTTTTTAAAAAAGATAGAAAAGACAGCCTGCGTGTGAGCTAGGCGCGGGACTCGAGTGACACACAAATCCACGTGTCGAGGCTTGTGCGCTTGACGCACAACGGTGCGCTCGGCGCACGTTGGTGCGCCAAGCGCACAACCTTGCTTTTGACACATTTTAACAGTTTTTTTATAAAACGCGTTTTAACGTTATTCTTTTATCTTTTAACTCCAGATATATGATTTTACGGGATAAAATCCGATTTTAATTATAAAATTATCTTTGAAAATATTTATTTATTAAAATAAAACAATTAATTATCAATGAATAATTAAATGGGCTTTTTCAAAGAGTTGGGCTCGAAATACAATACGATTTTGGATAATTAAAATACGCTTTAACACTTTTAGAATAGTTTTGGCTCTTCGAACTGCTCTTCCCTTGGGTCAGACCAATTAAGACCGCAGTATGTTTCATCATTTGGCCCTTAAATGGAGAGACACGATTATGTGTCTACAATTATCAAATTCTTTAGTTAAAGAAGTGAAGTTTTTATAATGAGTTAATAATATTTGGTAAGAGTGTATCCATGTCTTTTTCTCTTCTTGATGAAACTAATGAACAAATATATTATTGTTGGTTCTAATCTTTTTTAATCCAAAAACTTGCTTGGCTTCACATTTATTAGGCAAACAACAAGGCCTCCTATAAGGAAAGGATATGAGTCCATTCATGGTACATCTGGTGTACCATGCTCATGGTACAACAAGGGGAAATTTTGTAACAAATTTCAATATTTCATATGGTACAATTTTTACATTTAAAAGTCAAAATGATTCTTTGTGTACCTCATAAATGAGGAATTTCTATTTACTTGCAACAAGTTAATGCAGCTGCAGCAGCCAACAGTTTTCCAGGCATTAAGCAAACGGTAAGTGTAACACTGTAATACTTTTGCATCTCCATCCAATAACATATTTGTGCTAAAAAAAAAAGTACAAAATAGGGTGATTCAGTTTGATCTCCACATATCCAAATGACAAGTGGCAACATATTTTTTTTTGGGTTACAGGTGGCAACATATATTTTTTTAAGGTCATAGGTGGCAACATATAATGAGTTAATAATATTTAGTCTCAATTGCGACACACGCTTGCCTAAGAGGTGGCAAGGGTGTAAGCCTTGTGCAAATCCAAGAAAGGACGACGCTTGCCTACTGGCCACGACATTGCAAGTCGAGTGTCGACCGAAAGCTTGTGTGTGCCACAAGTGGGTCTGGGACGATGAAGACAAGAGTCTGGAGGGGGGAAGGGTGCTTTAACATAATATGCAAGACCAAACTTAAGTCGGGAAATCCATGACAACTCAAATTAAACTTAATAGGAAGCTTAATTTCATTGATACAATAATGCTCTCTAAAGAGTAGATGTGATCAAGGTTGACCAGATAACCCCAGAAAATGCCAATGCTTGGGAAATTTTTTTGGGTCCAACTTTTATTTTTTTAGGACGGCTTTTGCATCCCTCAAAACTGAATTATTAGTTTAAAAAATTTTCCCGGCCCGGTTTTGGCCCAAAAATCTCGATATATTCGTCCGGAATATCGAATTTTGGGCACAAAATCAAGCTCGACGCGACAAAATAGGCTGATTTTTTGGTGCAGCTCGACCTGGCCTAACATTTATCATCTCTTCTAAAGAGGGTTTTCAAAAAGGGTTTAAGAATGATTGTATCACCTCCACCTTTATTCACTAGAATGTATATAAGGTATAAACCCTTGTTTAAGAACGATTTCTTAGACGAGATCTGTCAATTGGTATGTATTTAAAGAGATTTACGTCATATAAGGTAGTTATTTAAAAAAAATGAACTTATAAGGTGGTTACTTTTAAAATTGTGATTTTATAAGATGGTAAAAATAAAAAAAAAATCCTAATTTTTATGAGATTCTTGTGTTCTTCCCCAGTTTATATGAGATTAAAGTGTATTGCTCTTTTATGTGTTGGTTTTTACCAGATCTTAAGATTTTAATGTTGAGATCTATGCATGCAGCTCTACTTATGCTTGATTTGAGTTGTTTTGTGGATTATATTGTTGATGCTTGAGGTTAAACCTTGCATTGTTGAGATCTATGATTTTGGCCTCTGCTTATGCTGGATTAGAGTTGTCTTGTGGGCTATATTATTGACTAGTTGTGCATATGATAAAGAATTTGAGGTATTGGTTGGGAGATGTCTTGGATGGCTTGAGTTACAATCCACTTATGTTGATGTAGGATGATATTTTGACGTCTAAGATGATAATTATTGTTGGACCAGACATAGCATCATTCATTTATCTAGAGGTTTATGGTTTTTTGATATAGAGTTTAGATAGCATGACAACCATGTTTGGAATTAGAAGCCTGAGTACGACATATGAGTGTTTTCTTCCCACTCATCTAGGGCAGTAAACTAAGTATTAGAATATATCCTTAGGTGAAAGGGATTAACAATTTTCCGATGAAGCCTTCAACGATGAATCTTTATTGCCTTTTGATGGTGTAGGAATGAAACCATATTATTGTCTTGTTGTTTTAAGCCCTTTTCTAAAACCTGCAATTTGCATAATAAATAGTCAATGTCTTTTAAAACTTGAGAGGTATGAGTACGTAGGAGTGAGAATGAAAGTGACCAAATCACTGATTGAGTATACATCTTCATACCTATTGTGCCTAATTTCCCAAAGTGATGATATATTTCATGTACCTAATTGATAGTCTTAGTGATTGTTCATATGAAGCCTTTAGATGATCTTTGTGATTGTGTCAAAAAATGATTTTGTGATGGTTTTGTTACTGCAAATTGGTTTTATGTTGTAGTAGCCTCTTTCAAACACATTTATTTCACATGAAATGCTTTTATGTAAAGGTAGTTATTTGTCGCTTCAAATTGAATGACTACTTATGTACGACCAGATGATGAAAATGCAATAAACTGATAGGAAACTAAGTAAATTTTTTTTTGTACTATTACTCAAGAAAAGCTAATCCGTTTCATTTTCATGTCCAAAAGCTTACAACACTTGACATACATAGACTTTTTTTAAAAGGCAAGAAAAGGTATATTGCTCAGACTAAACCATTATACAACCTAGAATTCTATGAAGGAAGGCAAACCTACTAGGTAGGACTCCCATTCCAACACGAACTAAACCAACATAGTTCACATGAGAACTCAAATCAACAAAGAATCACAAACATTTACACTTATACAATAGACAAAGAATCTATCCAAGCTTTATCTATACATGTAATTTTCTTACTGTGCAATTGACTAATTCTAACTGCAATGGAGAATTTAATATGCTTAATGGTAGTATCAATCATAGGAACTTTGTAAGACCATAAGACTTCATTCCTAACTTTCCAGACACGGTAAACTATAGCTGCTACCGCTACATATAGAACATATCTCTTGAATTTCCCACCTTTGCCATTTTCGTATCCAATTCATCAAGTGATGAATTGATCGAACCTGGAATTCTCATACCAAGTCAGTTGTTGATTTGATTAAAGCGAGATAGAACTAAAATGACATTCAAAAAAGAGGTGCTGGCATGTTTCTTGAGCAGCCTCACAAATGCAGCATATTGCTTAGTAGGAGCTACTCCTATGTGTGCCAGTCTTGCCCTTGTACAAAGTCTCTCCTTCATCACCAGCCATAAAATGAACCTGCGTTTTGGAACAGACAACCTGTTCAAGACACCGGTGGCCCAATGAACTATTGGATTATTATCCAACAGTGATAAGTACATTTTATTTATGCTATATTTGCATCCCCTAACCCTTAGATCCCAACAAAGATTTTATATATCTTTAGTCTTGCAAATGTTTTTCCAGATCCAGCTAGTTGACCGAGTGGGGTTGTACTCACTCCATTGTGTATTCTTGATATACACTGCATGCACCCATTTGACCCACATATTATCAGCCTTCTTTTCAATTGCCCAAACTAGCTTCCCTATAGCAGCTTGATTCCACAAAGATGAGGTTCCTCGGACCCAAGCCCTCCATTACTCTTAGATTGACACAAATCCATCCATGCTACCAGCCCAGGTTTAGTGCTGTCATAAGTCCCATGCCAAAGGAAATGAAGGCACACCGCATTAATCTTGTTAATGATTGCTTTTGGAAGGATGAAAATCTGGGACCCGTATACACTTATAAACATCAGTACAGAGTTAGCAAGTTGAAGTCTTCCACTGTAAGATAGATGCCTACTGTTCCATGTTCTAATTCTAGCACACGTTTTCTCCACTAAGGCTTCACAATCAGCTGCATTAACTCTCTTTCACTGCATAGGAGTACCTAAGTACTTAAATGGCAATTTCCCTATTTTGAACCCTGATAGCTGCTAAACTCTAGCCTTTTCATCATGAGACATTCCAGTACAGTAAATCTCTGACTTTTTAGGGCTAACAAATATATTCATATATACTTAAGTCCCCCAAAACATTGAAATAAAAACTAAGGTATCTATATCAACCCAAAATTTGTGCACCTACTTTCACATGCAATGTACCCCAAAAACAAGGCCGGCTAAGGGCCTGTGCAAGCTGGCCCTCAACACAGGGCCCAATATGTCAGAGGGGCCCCAAACTCAGACAAAAAGAAAAGGGACGTAGTAGTACTCATGTACTGAATGTTTGGAGTAGCGGTACCGATCTCTAATGTTGTAGTCCTGCAGGTCGCATGTTCGAACTCTAATGTTGTAGTTTTTGGGTCTGCTTTTAAGTTTCCTCTTTATTTTGTTGCAACAACCTCCTTTTCCTTTTATTTTTTGTATTGTTTTTTTTCTCATAGCCTTTCTAGTTCTTCTATCTTCAGTTTTTTTTTTTTTGGAAACTTGGCTATTAATATTTTTCACCCTAAACTTTTTATTTTTCAAAAACTAGGTATCTTTTGCCTTTTTTTAATCATTTCACCTTGATAATTATTAATGTAATCATGGCTATGTGAAACGAAAATTCCATTCAAATAAAACCATAAGTCATCTACATTCTACACCTTACAAGTCTATAGAAAACTTTAAATTTTTTATATGATTTTTTTCATTATATTCCAATATGTAAAATATCTAAACTTCTTTGATTGTCTAATTATAAGATAAGGAGTATTAAAAAAAGGTTGCTTGATTATTAAGAAAAAGATGAAATATATCTCAAAGCTTTTAGATATGATTTTATAAATAGCACAGGGGCCCCAAATAGTTTAAGACGGCCCTGCCCAAAAATACTAAATTTCCCCATTCTATCTACTGCCTTTTTTATGTGTTTACAATTTATCCTAATACTTGTAGAATTTCATTGACATGGTCAATATCCTTTTGAACATCGTCAAGCTTTATTTGCAAATTTGCTTCGTCCTTATCTATTCTACTATCTTCTTACCAATGTGTAACTCATCATATTTTCATCCAAAGACCTTCATGACTTTATTCATGTACATGTAATATGACATCCAATATGTTGGATGACTCTGCCCATGAGTCATCTATTGCATCAACTAGCTTTGTAGTATTTTGGTCAAAACTCTTGTACTTCAGTGTGTGTATTGACCTGAAATATCCTAGATCTAAGATGTTTAGATTAGGGTTGTATGGGGAATGCTAGACAAAACTTAAGTCAAACCCTCCTTAGCCTCTGACACTTTGGAAAATGGAATCTGAATTGGATATGTGTGAAGGTGCATCGTCTTGTTAGATGAAAATAAGTGGAATGGCATCTTTTCTTGGCCATTTCTCTTTAATAGCTGGTAAAATTTTGCCGATTAACATGTCCCTCATCACATCCTTTGTAATTAATTCAAGTGGTTTTGTTTCCATCACACCACTGTCCCTGTTACAAGATAATCTTTTTGCTGGAACTTTTTTAATCAATGGCCATATGCCTATTTTGCCATCAAATGTACATACATCATTTCTATTCCACCTAGCTAGATTACCAACAACAGCTTGAATCATAACCTTTGGGATGAAGTTTTTATTTTTTTACCTTTCTTCTTGGTGTCTTTTCTCTTGGATGCAGGCTCGGCCCTGGTGGCTGGCAAGAGGGGTAACCGTCCTAGACCCTGACTCTAAAGGGGCCCAAATGTAAAAAGTTGATTTACAAGTGAAAATACTTTTAGGAGAAGGGTCTAAGATGCTAAAGTTAGGCCTTGTCACATGTGCTGTCACGCACAAGCACAACTAAGAAAACTCTTTAGTCTACTGCCAACTCTCTCTCCCACATTAAATTTTAAGTGTTCAACTTTCTAGGCAACTTCACCCATTTATTGGGAAAATTACTTCCTCCGTAACAAAATAGATGTTACGCTTTGACTTTCACGCTTGTCGATGCAGTACTTTGACCATTAATAACTTTAATTGTGTATTAGTAATAATTATAAGAAGTTAATATTATGAAAGTATACCTTGAGACGAATCCAACAACATATCACATAGTAACGTTTGATTTTATCTAAAACTAAAAAATGCATGGTCAAATGTAGTAGGTGAATAGTGCAATTTCAAAGTATAACATCTATTTTGTTACGGAGGAAGTAATTAATTTACCAACATTTAATTTATTTCATTCACATTTTATTTATTTGGGAAAATGTATTTATACTCATCTTGTTCCAGCTTTTTTATTGTTTTTTTTTGGTAAAAGAATCTTCTTCTAGTATCATTGTCCATTGATGGTGTATTTGCGTTCTTCTATTCCTGCCTTACCATTTGAGAGATTATCAACTTTTGATTTAACTTTATCATGGATCAACTTTATATTTTCATACTTCCTTCATCCCATAATATAGTTCTTGTTTCTTAATTTTTATGAAAATTAATGAAAGTGGAACATATTATGATTAGTGCTTGATTCTATACTTGTATTATTGAGAAATAATTCCTTTTTCATTTTTAAAAATAAAACAACATTAATTAAAACATTTGATAAATTGTGTTGATTGTTTCAGCCAATAAAATAGACTTAAATGAAAAAATAATCAATGGAATTACCACAAAGTAGATAATTTAAATAGAAAGATATAAAATAGCAAACCTAAAAAAATAACTATAACTATACTATGGGATGAAAGGAGTATATTTTTATGTGATATATTTCTCCATTTCTTGCTCCTATTATTTTCACTTAACACGTGTAACACATAATTTGACCATTAATATGTCTTTCAAACAGAGCTTGAGTCACAATGCATTTTATATTTTCTTTGGCCTGGGTACCTATTTTTTCATGTTATGTTATTCGTAATATTGTACACTACTCAAAATCGAAAATTACTAGTTATTCTTTTAGAATTAAATTAAAGGGCCCCTATGTCTTATCTCACCCTGGGCCCATAAATTGTCAAGACCGGGCCTGCAGTTGGATGAAGGTATCCCCTTAAAGTTTTTTGTGTCATGTAAAACCACTTCTCACTAATGTGAATATTGTTATACTATGAAGGTTTTGAGAAAGCTTGATTCATCATTAAGCAAATGAAAGGTATTTATACAAACCTAAGAATACAAGATATCTACGTATAACAATATTAGAGAAGATTAAGTTACAGGATTACAAAATATAAAAGATGACTCTTGTATAACAAACTAGGAGAGAGAGTACAACAAACTAGGAAAAGGATAGAGTTAGACTATGTCAACTCTTATCTCCAATATGCCCCCTCAAGATGGGCGGTCGATCAATAAGACCAATCTTGGACAGTAAGATATCCAGCCGCGGTCGAGAAAATGGTTTGGTGAGAAAATCCGCAAGTTGATCACCTGTAGGAAACATGAGTAACTCGAAGTGAACCTCCCTGAACTTGTTCATGAATAAAATGATTAAGCAAGAGCAAGATGCTTCATTTTTGAATGAAAGACTGGATTAGCACTCAAGTGTGTCGCACTTAAATTATCACAATAGTTAACAGGACTTAAGGTGAGTGTGACACCAAGTTCATGAAGTAAACTTTAGAGACCCATAAGTTCAGCCGTAGTGGAAGCCACGACACGATACTCAGCTTCAGTCGATGACCGTGCAATAGATTTTTGCTTCTTGGAGCACCAAGTAAGAGGTGTGCAACCAAGAAAAACAACGTGACCCATAGTAGAAATATAATCATCCTTGTAACCTGCCCAATCGGCATCCGAAAACTCATGAAGTCGTAGGGGGGAGTCACGATAGATAGTAATGCCTTTGTCTAATGTACCATAGAGATAGCGCATTAGTTGCTTGAGGGCTAGCCAATGCTCGGTGGTGGGTTTGTGCATATATTAAGACAAACGATTGACGGCGAAGGCGACATCTGGCCGAGTTAATGTGATGTATAGCAAACCACCTACATCAGCACAGTAATCGGTTGGGGCTGCAAGGGAGTGCCTGCAGCAGCCGTGAGTGGTTGCGTGACAACCATTGGGGTGGGGGCTGGACGAGCATCATGTGTCCCAAGGCGAGTGAGGAGGTCTGAAATATATTTGCGTTCACTGAGAAATAGTCCATGTTGAGTAGGAATGACTTCAACTCCCAAGAAATAAGAGAGGGAGCCAAGATCCTTGAGAGCAAACCATTGAGCTATAGTGTGTGCATAAAACGAGCAATAGCATCAGCATGGGGGTCTGTTACTAAATATCATCCACATAGACAATTAAATATATAGGGTGAGGATGAGTCGCTAAGATAAACAAGTGATGTGTCGGAGATGGCACGCTTGAAGCCTAAACCAAGTAAGAAGTTGGTTAGTTCGGTGTACCGGGCGCGCGGAGCTTGTTTAAGGCCATAAATGGCTTTACGGAGTTTAAAAACATGTTTTGGAAAGGCGGGATCAATGAATCCCGGGGGTTGAGACATAAACACTTCCTCCCGAAGAGTACCTGCTGAAAAGCATTGTTAATATATAGTTGGCGAAGGTGCCAACCATTAGTAACAATAAGACTTAATAGAGTGCGAATGGTAGCCGGGTGCACAACAGGACTGAAGGTGTCGATGTAATCAATTCCGGGACGCTGTTGAAATCCTTTGGCCACAAGCCGAGCTTTGTACATGTCAATTGAACCATCAAAATTATATTTACTACGAAAAACCCATTTGCACTTGACCAAGTTTCGAGAGACATCGGGAGGAACAAGGACCCCAAGTGCCAAGTTTGTCAAGGGCGACAAGTTTTGAATCCATGGAAGCTTTCCACTTAGGATCTTGGAGGGCTTGGGTGACCGAGATGGGTTCGAAGTGAGCGGAATTGGAGGATAGTAAGGGAGTAGGAGAGGAGGGGGAGGTAGAGGAGGGTTGGGAGATGAGAGAGGAGATGTCGGGTGGGCTGTTGGGAGGGGAGTGGGAAGTAGTAGGAGGAGATAGAGGAAGGGATGGCTTGGGCGAGAGAGTGTGCGAGGAAGAGGGCTCGATGGGCGAGGAGGGAGGTGAGGGAGTGTGTGAGGGAGTAGGCGAGGGAGTGTGCGAGGGAGAGTGCGAGGGATGAGGCGGGGAACTGGATGAGGAGTGATGCGAGGTAGAGTGCAAAGGAGGGTGTGAGAGAGTACGTGTTTGGGCGGGTAAGGTTCTTTGGGCGAGGGGTCATCGGGAGGTGCGTGAGGGGGAGTGGGGTGGGAGATTAAAGTATGTGGGTCTTTGGCGCGGGGAGGGAGACAAGAGAATAGGGATTGGTAGGGGACACTAATCATCAATAGAGGGAGTGGGCGGAAGCATGGGCATGGAGGTAAGAGTGAGATACGAAACTTTGTGTTTTGGAGTAGCCAATGAAGATACATGGGGTAGATTTTGGGTCAAGTTTGTGAGTAATGTAAGGTTTGAGCCATGGGTAGCAGAGACATCTAAAACTACGGAGTTTGAGGTAGTTCGGAGGGGTGCCAAAAAGACACAAATAGGTAGATTTTCCATTGAGGGTAGCCGTGGGTAGCCTATTGATGAGATATGTGGCGGTGGCCATGGCATAGGTCCAATAGGAAAGCACAAGTTGAGCATGAATGAGGAAAGAAAGGCCGTTTCAATTATATGACGATGACGTCGTTCAAGATAGCCATTGTGTTCCGATGTATGAAGAGGGGAAGCGAGATGTTGGACACCATTGATGGAGAGAAAATGAAAAAGAGCATCATACTCTCCACTATTATCAGAATATAGTGTTTTAAGAGTTTTGTCAAAATATTTTTCTACAAGAGCCTTGAATCGTATAAAGACATCTTTGGCGTCATATTTCATTTTAAGTGGGTAGAGCCAAATATATTTGGTGAAGTGATCAACAAAGATGACATAATATTTGAAGCCATCAACAGAATGAAGTGGTGATGTCCACAAATCCGTATAAACTAATTCAAGAGGCATAGTAGAAGTAAGAGTAGATTTATTGATAAAAAGTAAGTTTGTGGCTTTTATTACATTGGCAAGCATTGCAATGAAAGCTAGAATAGCTAGAAATATCAAGATTAAACTGAGCCACTAATTATTTTAAAAGGGCTAATGAAGGATGACCTAGCCTATGATGACAATCTAGGACATTTGATTTGCTAGTGGAGGAGTGATGGCGGAGAGCTCGTAAACCCCGTGTTTAGTTAGACCCCTAAGAGATGTGTGCCTGTGAGACGATCCTTCATAAGAAAAGAATTAGAGGAAAACTCAATTAGAATATTATTGTCATGACATAATTGAGAAATAGAGAGGAGATTACGATTCATAGAAGGTGCACACAAAACATTAGAAAAAGTTAAAGAAGCAGTAGAGAGGGGAAAAGTAGATTTTCCTATGTGAGAAATGGGAAGGCCCACGCCGTTACCAATAATAATTGGAAAAATTGATAGGAACAGTCCCAACTATGGGCGCTCCGTCATTTTCAGTCCCAACTTTTGATTATTTCTTAGTGGTCCCAACTATTATTCATTTTTTACAAAAATGGTCCCAGTAGGTCAATGACCCGTTACAACAGGTAAAACAAATTTTATTTTATTTTTCGGTTTTTTCACCAAATACCCCTGACAAATAAATTTATTCACCAAATACCCCCACTTTTTTTTTGAAATCACCAGATACCCCTGACCTTTAAAAAAAATTCACCAGATGCCCAAATGACTAACGGCGGTTAACTCCGTTAGTCATTAACCCTAAAAAACCCTAAGTAATCTTAATTAAACCCTAAAAACCCTAACCCTAAAAACCCTAAAAGCCCACCAACCCCCACTCAACCCTAGCCCACCGCCCCCCACCCCACCCTCGCTCCACCACCATCCCGCACAACAACCCCAGCCCCTGACCCAGCCCCCCCATCCCCCCCGAATCCCGCGCCTCCCCCACCCCCGTCGAAAATCGCTCCCCTTCCCCCACCCCTTCGACCGCGCCTCCCCCTCCCCATCTCCCACCCCCTTCGAATCCCGCGCCTCCCCCCCCCCACCCCTTTGAAGCGAATCTCGTGCCTCCCCCTCTCCCACCCTCGTTTCGGCCCGTAAAGAAACGGAGGAGGCGACACTCTCCCACCGTTGTTTCGCTCGTAAAGAAACAGAGGAGGCAAGACTCTCCCACCGTCGAGATTAAAATTGCGCAGGTGCGGGGAGGATGGGGCTGCGGGCTGCCGCGAGAGTGAGGGAGGAGGAGGAGGGGGACGAGTGCGCCGAGAGCGAGGAGGGGGAGGCGCGGGGGCTGCGTGGGGAAGGGGGTGCTGGAGGAGGGGTGGGGGGATGGGGGTTGGGTGAGGGGGCTGGGGTTAGGGTTGGGGGGGCTAGGGTTGGGTTAATTTGGTTTTAGGATTAATTAGGTTTTTAGGATTAATTAGAGTTTTTTAGGGTTAATTAGAGTTTTTTAGGGTTAATTAGTTAAATCGTTAACGGAATACTAACGTCCGTTAGCCAAAAGGGTATTTTGGGTAATTTTTTAAAGGTCAGGGGTATCTGGTGAATTTTTTTAAAGGTCAGGGGTATTTGGTGAATTTTGAAAAAAGTTGGGGTATTTGGTGAATAAATTTATTTGTCAGGGGTATTTGGTGAAATAACCGTTTATTTTTTCCCCACCTCTTAATGTTTTCTTCCTCTCTCCTTCGCACCAACCACACACCATCATCAAGCTTTTACCAGAAAAAGGAGTGACTAATTACTTTGATGATATACCTGAAATTTAAAACAAACCCTATGTTTCTCTCTCATCTTTGCATTTACATCATATTTCTAATTACTTTGATGATCTTGGAAAGATCAATACTTTGAAATTAGTTACACAAGTGCAACCCACGTGATAAAATTGCCCAAAATGGGGAATTCATATGCTTTTGTTGAGGAATTGATCACTTCTTACTTGAAATTTAAAGATTTTGAGTCAACTGTGATGGTTCATTAATGGGTTTCAGGAGGAGTTTTATGATGTGGAGATCATTTTTTGAGGAAATTAAGATTTTTGGAGGAAACATAGTTGAGATTCTTGAGGTTTTCAGTGAATTACATAGAAAAAGGAGTGACTTCAATTAGCTATTGTCGACAATTTATGCAATTTTGATATATAAGTGGTTGGGGGTTTGAAGTTCATACTTCTTTGATCAAGAAAGGTTTTAATATAGATGTTCATTTGAATTCAGCATTAATAAATTCTATGGCCGAATGTTGGGGAATAAATTTAGTTATACATTCATTAAAGAGAGGATGACGCCGGAGCTTTCACGAACCCACATCAGCAACAGCGAGAACAAGAGAGAATACAAAGTGAAGTTGTAGCTATGGAGGTGGAACACAAGCAGCACCACAAACCACGCACAATAGCAGCAGCATTTGCAAGGCAACATCAGTAGGCAACTTGCAGTAGAACAAGAATAGATGAGAGAGAAAAACTAAACAGCGACAATATCGGATGGACCAACAGTAACAACCTTTGTAGTGTTGGCAGGAACTCCGCCGGTAGACCAAGCAACGCTGGCGAGAAAAAGCCGAAGGAACTGAGGGCGATGAAGAGGTCGTGTGGGAAGAGGGAAGTAGAGGACGAAGTAGAGGTAGGATATGTTTTGGTGGAAAATAAAGCAAAAAGAAGTTAAAAGAAAATTTAACAGGTTAAACAAGTGACCGGTCATCCTGGACCATTTTTGTAAACCATGAGCAATAGTTGGGACTACTGAAGAATAATCAAAAGTTAGGAACAAACATGGCGGAACGTCCAAAGTTGGGACTACTCCTGTCAATTTTTCAATAATAATTTCCTCAGAACCATCATAGGTGTAATAGCCTGACTTCTTAAACTAGGATTAAAATCGATAATCCACGATTAAGATTAAGGTGACTGTTATGTGAATTCTATTGCCAATGTGGATATTATGTGTTATTTGCTAACTAATAACATGAGATATGTGATAATTGAGTAATCCATGAGTTACGTTAGGAGCATTGAGTATTGTTTCGGAGTTATGGGATTTGTAGTAGTTATTGATAACGTGTTTTATGTTATTTGGGGAAGTGAGATTAAGGACTAATTAAGTCAAGATACTTTCATTAAGGTATACATATAGCTTGGAGAAATTTAGTTAAGAATAATTAAGGATTAGGAAGTAATTGAGGAGAGAATCCAAATTAAAAGCCTTGAAAATTCTAATGTGTTCATAAGCAAGGGAAATGACGATTCTACTCCTAATACTAAACCAAAAATCACGAATTTTCCATTACCCATTCTCCATATATATGTGACTAAGGCCCTCATTCATTTTCATCAGATTCATTCCACAAAAATACAACAAAAAACACATCACCATCTCCTCTCCTTCTTCACGCCATTCTGGCGGGTGCAGAGGGTGCTGTTGGCAGCTTGTTCCTCTTGGATTCTAGTTCTAAATCTTGCATGCAATCACTTCCCTAGGATTTTCCCTCCATTCGTGTTCCTCTAAATCGTTGCATGTGAATTTTTGGTAATGATTTCCGAGATATAAATCGTTGCATGTCAAGTTCCTCTAAAACCGATCGAAACTTGATACTACTTTGATTGTACCTTGATTAAATGCCTTAAATATTGCTGGTATTTCATGGTATACTCCTGGAAAGTTTATATCTTGATTGTTGATAAACCTTTGTTTCGTTTTCCCCCTCATATGCCAAGTACAACCTCCGTTTGAGAAGCAAACAACACTTAAAACTCGGATTTTCGCTTAACTGCTTTTCGAGCTAATAAACCTTTGTTCCTTTGGTTCCTAAAATACTTTTGAGTGATGAGCACCTACTGCACCTATTCATATACTAAGTTTTACACCAAAAATTTGGCTAACCACAAGAGTTGCAAGTGATTTTCGCACAAAAACCGCTATCCTTTAACACAAAAAACCGAAAATCATAAAATTAGCATATGTTTACTTGTGTGGTATAAACTTTCCGTATATTTAAGAGCCTTTCTCTAAACCCTTTACATGATGCTATGTTATGATAAACACTATCTTTAGTCATCTCAATTAATCTCAACATCCTTTCGAAACCTGATTGTTATGTCACTTTTCCAAAAGCATTGGAACTTGACATAGCAAGCTTGTTATACGAAACTTATTTTGATAAGTTTAGTTGATTTTAAAAGTTGATACCATTAAGTATTTGAGACTAAATTTCTTATATATTTGAGTATAAGTTTCTTATAAGTATTAAAAGTTTAGTTTTAGAAGGGAAGTAGTTGCGCAAGCAGTGATGAACAACACTCACAGAGCGGGTTTGCTCTTTAAGTATTTAGAGCGGGTATTGCTCCGGAGCAGGTCTTGCTCCCTTGTGTAGGGTCATGACGCGGAAAGTCTTGCAAGTAGGAAATAAGAAAGGTGGGGAGACGTCCTTCAAAAGTCTGGAGATATGGCTTTGTCCTCCATTCGTGTTCCTTCCCAGAGTTAAAAATATTTTGAGATATGTATATAAAATGTTTAAGTAATTGTTAAAAAGAGTATAAATGTTATTCATGGAAAGTTACTCGATATATTCATGATGTTGTTGTTATTTCTTCATTATTAAAAGGGAGAAAGTAACTTTGTAATTAATTAAACAAAATAAAAGTATTTGAGACATCGATTATGTTGTTACATTAAAGTAAAATTTATTTTCAGCCATCTTACTATTTTAGAACTGGTGGGACTTGTGTACCAGCGTAAGCTGACTGCTTTGTTCTCTTGAACCTGTCCTGGTGGGGGCAGATTCAACTGTTTTGCAGGAATAATATGAAGGTCAAAGATTAACTTAGTCTAGAAATGTTCGTATTATGTAAATTGTCGCTGCAATGTGCTTGTTGTATAATATTAACTATGTTTTGTAACTTATATTTTGAGCTCGGATTTCTAAATACTTAGACTATGTTGTAATAATTAAATAATTTAGTTTGTTTTCATAACTAAGCTTAGATACTTTCAGATTTCCTAACCTTCCAAGGGCAGGGTGGTGTGGAAATTTGCACTAACATCATCTCTACCTAGCAGCTTAGTTCCTTAATTAATTATAGTTAGTTCTAATTAAGTTGCTATTTAGGGAGGGCTGTTACAATTGGTATCAGAGCAAACGTATCTAAACACACAAAAAATTAAGTATTTTGTGTTTCAAAATTAATAAGTAACGATATATATATTATAAAAATATTTTTGAGAAATAAAAACGAATGACAACATTTCGAGATGATGTGAATATGTGATAATATGAATGTGTGTTTATGTGCATAGAGTGTGTTTGTAATAATTGTATAAACATAAGAAATTCTGTGCAGATGGCTTCAAGTAGATCAAATGAGAGCGTAAATGAAAATGTACCCTATTTGAAGGAACAAGACACTTACTCCCCGGTAGGAAAGTGGTGGGATGGTGAGATTGATCATGCTAGTGAAGTGTTAGAGCATATTCGAGAATGGAATGAGGTTATGGGCCCTGTTAGCAGCAATCATTACTGGAGGACAGGAATCCAAGCATATGCTATAATTAAGACATTACCGACATGTGAGCCTTGGGCTAGCTTCCGTAGAGTCTATTAGAGTCTGTTAAAATTGTACGTGGCTACGGGAGCTATCCAGGGGTATGCGGTGACCATGCAGAATATAGATAAGAGTCTCATAAGATGGGAAGGCACCGTAGAAGAAGTTAGGCAGGAAATGGATATTACTCTTGCGCGCCAAAATCAGGGGCATATTTACCAAAATGATCCCCACTGGAGGGAGATGTCTGAGCGAATAGTCCAGAGGGAGGAAGGACAGGAGGCTAGGATGTATGGAGGTTGGTCTGAGTCATTTAGTGGAACTAAGAGTCGTTCTAGCTCGAGAACCCCAACTGCACCAAGTTCAAGTAATACTTATACGACCCAATCGAGTACTACCTATGGATCTGAGGAAGGATGTAAGACTTGTAGCCCTGATTACGTTCCCGAGACCCCGCCTATCAGTAGTGACGATAGTGGCTACTACTATGATCCGTGCAGGTTGGATTAAGTGGTGAATAAAGCCAAGGAGCGGAAACAAGCGGAAGGAAGCTGGCCATCATGTGTTTCTCTTTATGTAATGTTAAGTTTATATATAATAAGGACCGCCATATCTGTATGTAGGGTTGTTCAAAGACCAGGGTCGGACCAGAATCTGGACCGGACCGAAGATTCCGGTCCGGTCCTCGGTTCGAAGAAAATCCCGATTCCGGGTTTTCGGTCCGGTCCGGTCCAAACCCGAAAAATTCCGGTCTGAACCGGTGGACCGGAATTTCTGATTTTTTAGTAAAAAAAAAAAAGTTTATATGCTAAAAAAGTTTAAAAGGTAGTAAAAAGTTAGAAATTTTGAACTACTATTTATAAACTTTAGAAATATTGTTATTAATATTATTATAATTTTTATTTATCTAATTTATAAAATTTTTTAAATCAAATAAAAAATATTTTTTTTAATAATATAAAGATTCCGGTCCAACAGGTCCAAGACCGGACCGGACCGGAAAAATTCAGGTCCAGACCGGACCGGAAAAATTCCGGCCCGGTCCAGGTCCAAATTTTTCCCAGATTCCGGTCCGGTCCGGTCCTGGACCGGTGAACACCCCTATCTGTATGAAGTATGTAAAATAAATAATGAGAGGAGTTGCTATGTTATTATGGAATATATGCATGAAAGTTGAGTACATTGGTATGCCAGTGAAATAAGAATATGTATGAAATGAATATGTGAAGTTAATGTATTAAGTGAAATTATGAAGAGAAGTATGTGTGAAATTTCAACTGAATATTGTAATTGAATATGTAGGGAAATGGCAAGCCAAGGAGCTACATCCTAATCAGTGGATACTGAAACTAGCAAAGATAAGCAGTTACAAGAAATGAAAGAAATGAACGCTCGACTGTTAGCAATACTGGAAAAACAAGATCAAAAACAAGAATGATGATGAGGGGAAATTTTATAAGCGCTTGGCAGCTCATAAGCCACACACTTATGACGGGGAAGCTGTTCCCGTCAAATTTGAGGACTGGATTACTTACATGAGTAAGTTGCTTGACGTGGTCAGTTGCCTTGAGACCATAAAAGTTAAAATGGTTGATATATGGTGAAATACCACCAAAGGAGTAACTTAGCTGCCGGAGTTTACTTGGGCGGAACTTGTTGAGAAGATGAAAGATAAATTTTTCCCTCCGGCATTGCGGAGGATGAAGCAGAACGAGTTCTTATTCTTGAAGCAGGCGAAGATGTCAGTGTTGGAGTACGTAGCGAAATTTCTGGAACAGTCCTGATTTGCGCCTGATTTTGTAGACAATGAAAGAGTGAAGATGATGCGGTTCTTTGAAGGCCTTAATCTTAAGTACCAGAAGGAAATTGGGTCATATACAACTTTTGAAGAACTATATGATCGCGCTCTAGAACAGGAGCAAATAGAAATGAAGGATGAGGAGTTCAGGAAGAAAAGGAATGGAGGGAAATTTAAGGAGGGAGGATTCAAGAAACCGAGAATCGAGGTGCCAGTACCATTTCAGTTCAAAGGGCAAGTTGGGAACAGTAAGGGTGGAAGAACAGAGTGGAAGTGCAACCGTTGCGGAAGGAATCATTATGGTAAGAATTGCTCAGGGCAAATGGTGTGCTTCAAGTGTAAGAATGTTGGACACCGGATTGGTGAATGTCCCTCATGGAAGGAAACAGGAAGGCCAGGAGGAAATAACAAAACGGAATATGCTGTTATTGACCGCTGGAGAGGGAAGCTCGAGCCAAGGTAAAATCGGAAAAGGAGTTCAGCCTGTCGGTCAAGGGAGAGCACCAGGAAAGTTATTTGCTGCTAAGACGGAAGCAAAGGAGGTACTAGAGTTGCAAGAGATACCAGGTAATGTGATTTCAGGGAGATTTTCTATATGTAAAACGATGGCCAATGTGTTATTTGACTCTGGAGCTTCGCATTCATTTATTTCGAAAACTTTTGTTGGGAACCTGCTATATAAACCGTGTGTTCGACCTTTAAATATGACTATTTGTATGCCTAATCGGGAATCGACTTGATGTAGATGGATATTTAGAAATTGTGAAATTAAGATAGCAGGGTCAGAACTGCAAGTAGATTTGATACTCTTTGACCTGGAATATTATGATGTAATTTTGGGAACGAATTGGTTGAGTAGGAATAGAGCGGTTATAGAATGCTATGTTAGAGTCGTTAGGTTAGGATCCCTAGGGGGAGATAATATTTTATATCAAGCGAAAATTGCGAGCCTGGGAAAGGAAAGTAATACGATAATTGAGACCCGATACAAAAGTAGTACTGTGTTGGTTATGTGAACCAAGTGACAGGGGGTCGAAAGAGGAAAGCAAGGTGGAGGGGATTTCGGTGGTGAGAGAATTTCCGGATGTATTTCCGGAGGACTTACGGGATTACCACCACATCGGGTGGTCGATTTCCATATAGATCGGTACCAAGGGCTACGCCGATATCCGAGCTCCTTATAGAATGGCTCGGTAGAAATGGTCGAGTTGAAAAAGCAATTAGAGGAGTTGTTGCAAAAAGGTTATATTCGACCTAGTGTTTCTCTATGGGGTGCATTGGTGTTGTTTGTGAAGAAAAAGTATGGTACGATGAGATTATGTATAGATTACCGGGAAATCAATAAAATCACGATCAGAAATAGGTATCCATTACCCCGAATAGATGATCTGTTCGATCAGTTGAAGGGAGCAGGGGTATTTTCAAAGATATATTTAAGGTCTGGTTATCATCAGATGCGAATAGCCGAAGAAGATATTCCGAGGACGGCGTTTAGAACAAAATATGGTCATTATGAGTTTGTGGTGTTGCCGTTTGGACTCACGAATGCACCAACAACATTTATGGATTTGATGCAGAGGTACTTTAAGCCTTTGCTCGATCGGTTCGTGGTGATATTTGTAGATGACATCTTGGTGCATTCAAAAGATCGTAAAGAGCACGAAGAACATTTAAGAGAGGTGTTAGGAATAATACGAAGAGAGAAACTCTACGCAAAGTTGAGTAAGTGTGAGTTCCGGTTGGAAAAAGTAATGTTCCTACTACATGTTCTAACCAAGGAAGGTATAGCAAGTGGATCCCGAGAAAACTAAAGCAAGAAAATAGTGGCCTGCACCCACCAATGTTGGGGAAGTTCGGAGTTTCCTTGGGCTTACCGGGTTATTATAGGAGGTTCGTAGAGGATTTCTCGCAAATAGCTCTGCCGATTACGAATTAATCAAGAAGAGTACGAGATTCCAGAGGACGGAGAAGTGCGAAAAGGCCTTTCAGGATCTGAAGAGAAGATTGACTAGCGCTCCAGTCTTAGCTCTACCTTCTGGAACAGAAGGATTTAAGGTGTATAGTGATGCCTCCCATAAAGGATTAGGGTGTGTCCTAATGCAGAACCAGCGAGTTATAGCCTACGCTTCTAGGTAACTAAAACCCCATGAGAAAAACTAAACCGTACATGACTTAGAGTTGACAAAGTCATCTTTGCAATTAAATTGTGGAGACATTATTTATACGGAGTCGCTTGCAAGGTTTACACTGATCACAAGAGCTTAAAATACATCTTCACACAGAAAGAAATGAACATAATGCAACGGAGATGGTTAGAATTGCTTAAGGATTATGATATAGATATTCAATATCATCCAGGAAAAGCAAATAAAGTAGCAGATGCTCTAAGTAGAAGACCTTATCGGGAGATAAATTCGCTAATATCGGTGCCAGAAGAGCTGTGTTAAGAGCTAGTGCAATTGGATTTACGGGTGGTTACGAAGGACAAATTACAAGGAGAAGTGAATGCCATTGTGATTCAATTGTCTCTCTTTGAGGAAATTCGGGAAAAGCAGGAAAATGATGACTTTTTCAAGGATTTGAGGTCAAAGATAGAAAGGAATGAGACCAAGGACTTCCAAGTATATGCTGATGGGAGTGTTCGGATAAATGGAAGATGGTGCATTCCAAATAACAAGGAATTAAGGAATAATATTTTAAAAGAGGTGCATAGCAGTGCTTATTCAGTTCATCCAGATAGAGATAAGATAATTCAGGATGTAAAGAAATACTTTTGGTGGAAAGGATTCAAGCGAGACATCTCGTGATTTGTGGCAAGATGTTTGATTTGTCAAAAGGTAAAATTTGAGCGGAAAAAGATGTCAGGATTGTTACAGCCATTGCCAGTACCAGAATGTAAATGTGATTCGATCTCTATGGATTTTGTAACAGGGTTACCCCAATCAAGGAGAGTGAATGACTCTATATGGGTTGTGGTTGACAGAAAGACGAAGACGGCCCGATTTATTTCTATGGAAGTAATGTGGAGCAAGAAGCAGTTAGCTGATGCATATATCAGGGAAATTGTTGGATTGCACGGAGTTCCAACCACTATTATCTCTGACCGGGATACTCGATTTCTGTCGCATTTTTGGGAAAAATTACAGGAGGCTTTGGGATTGACTCAGAAATTTAGTACATCATTCCACCAAGCAACGGATGGACAAACCGAGGGAGTGATCCAGATTCTAGAGGACATGTTACGAGCTTGCGTGCTGGAATTTAAGGGCTCTTAGGAGGACAAATTGACGTTAATAGAATTTTCTTATAATAACAGCCATCAATCTAGCATCGGTATGGCTCCATACGAGGCTTTGTACGGGCACAAATGTCGAACACCCATTTGTTGGGATGATGTGAGCCCTGGTATACCAGTCGGACCTGAATTAATACAAGATACAATGGAGCAAATTCGAGTAATTCAGGAGAAAATGAGAGTTGCGCAAGATCGACAGAAGAAGTATGCTGACTTACGGAGGACAAAGTTGGAATTTGAAGAAGGAGATAAGGTGTTTCTTCGTGTTTCACCTACCAAGTGGGTGAAAAGGTTTGGGTCATGAGGGAAATTGAGTCCTAAATTTATAGGACCATTTGAAGTTTTGCGAAGAGTTGGTGAAGTTGCATATGAACTAGCCTTGCCAGTGGAATTGTCCAAAGTTCACAACGTCTTCCACGTCTCTCAACTACGGAAATATATACATGATCCTTCACATGTGTTGTCGTATGAGCCTTTGCAGATAGACGAATCATTATGTTATGAGGAGAGGCCTATAAAGATCCTGGACAGACGGAAAAAAGTGTTAGGGAACCAAACAATACCTTTGGTTAAAGTACTCTGGACCAATCATGGGACAGTAGAACCGACTTGGAAAAAAGAAGTGGATATGCGAGAACGATACCCCGAATTATTTCAAGGTACGTTATGAGTTTCGGGACGAAACTTCTTTAAGGGTGGTAGAGTATAATAGCCTGACTTCTTAAGCTAAAATTAAGATCGATAATCCACGATTATTAGGCTAATGATTATTATTTAAGCTGTAATTGTTACGTTTTGAAATTTAAGATTAAGGTGACCGTTATGTGAATTTTGTTGCCAACGTGGATAATATGTGTTATTAGCTAACTAATAACATGAGCTATGTGATAATTAAGTAATTTATGAGTTACGTTAGGAGCATTGAGTATTATTTCGGAGTTATAGGATTTATAGTAGTTATTGATAACCTTTTTTTTGTTATTTGGGGGAAGTGAGATTAAGGACTAATTAATTCAAGATACTTCCATTAAGGTATACAATATAGCTTGGGGAAATTTTATTAAGAATAATTAAGGATTAGGAAGTAATTGAGGAGAGAATCCAAATCAAAAGCCTTGAAAATTCTAGTCTGTTAATAAGCAAGGGAAATGACGATTCTGCCCCTAATACTAAACCAAAAATCACGAATTTTTCTTTACCCATTCTCCATATATATGTGACTAAGGCCCTCATTCATTTTCATCAGATTCATTCCACAAAAACACAACAGAAAACACATCACTATCTCCTCTCCTTCTTCACGCCATACTGGCTAGTGCGGAGGCTACTGTTCACAGCTTGCTCCTCTTGGATTCTAGCTCTAAATTTTGCATGCAATCACTTCCCTAGGCTTATCAATTTGTTCTTCATACTGGAAAAGCGTTACTTTTGAGGTTTCACTTCAGTAGCATCAAGGAAAACCAAGGAAGGTGAGTTGTGGCTGAATTCCAACACTTATGAGGTTTACTAGATTGAAACTTGATTTCTTTGGGTTAATTGCTGAATTTTAAGTTATGAATGTTTTCTCTAAGGTCCTAAGGATTTTCTGGAGAAGTGATAACTGATAAGAGTGGTTAAAGAAGATTTGATTCCCAAACATCGGATTAAGGTACACAAGGACCACCTTTCAAATCCTTACTTTCTTAGTTTGTTTGTGTAGCACTTGTTTCATGGAAAATGTGTGATCTTAGAATGTGTATTTTGTTGGGAACCTACTGATTTGTTAATGAGTTATAAGTAGTTGATTTCGAAGTGTTGCATGTGAATTTTTGGTAATGATTTCCGAGATATAAATCGTTGCATGTCAAGTTCCTCTAAAACCAATCGAACCTTGATACTACTTAGATTGTACCTTGATTAAATGCCTTAATTGTTGCTGGTATTTCATGGTATACTCCTGGAAAGTTCATATCTTGATTGTTGATAAACCTTTGTTTCGTTTTTCCCCTCATATGCCAAGTACAACCTCCGTTTGAGAAGTAAACAACACTTAAAACTCGATTTTTCGCTTAATTGCTTTTTGAGCTAATAAATCTTTGTTCCTTTGGTTCCTAAAATGCTTTTGAGTGATGAACACCTACTTCACCTATTCATATACTAAGTTGTACACCAAAACTTTGGCTAACCACAAGAGTTGCAAGTGATTTTCGTACAAAAACTGCTATCCTTTTAACACAAAAACTGAAAGCCATAAAATTGACATATGTTTACTTGTGTGGTATAATCTTTCTGTAGATTGAAGAGCCTTTATCTAAACCCTTTACATGATGCCATGTTATGATAAACACTATCTTTAGTCATCTCAACATCCTTTCGAAATCTGATTATTAAGTCACTTTTCCAAAAGCAGTGGAACTTAACATAGCAAGCTTGGTTTACGAAACTTGTTTTGATAAGTTAAGTTGATTTTAAAAGTTGATACCATTAAGTATTTGAGACTAAGATTCTTATATATTTGAGTATAAGTTTCTTATAAGTATTAAAAGTTTAGTTTTAGAAGGGAAGTAGCTGTGTAAGCAGTGATGAACAACACTCACATAGCGGGTTTGCTCTTTAAGTATTTAGAGCGGGTAGTGCTCCATTATGTAGGGTCATGACCTAGAAAGTCTTGCAAGCAGGAAATAAGAAAGGTGGGGAGACATCCCTCAAAAGTTTGGAGATATGGCTTTGCCCTCTATTCATGTTCCTTCCCATAAATAAAAATATTTTGAGATATGTATAGAAAATGTTTAAGTAATTATTAAGAAGAGTATAAACTTGATTCATGGAAAGTTACTCGATATATTCATCATGTTGTTGTTATTTCTACATTATTCAAAGGGAGAAAATAACTTTATAATTAAACAAAATAAAAGTGTTTGAGACATCGATTATGTTGTTACATTAAAGTAAAATCTATTTTCAGCCACCGTACTATTTTGGAACTGGTGAGACTTGTCTACCAACGTAAGCTGACTGTTTTTTTTTTCTCTTGAACTTGTCCTGGTGGGGAGGGGGCAGATTTAACTGTTTTGCAGGAGTAACCTGAAGGTCAAAGATTAACTTAGTCTGAAAATGTTCACATTATGTAAATTGCCGCTGCAATGTGCTTGCTGTATAATATTAACTATGTTTTGTAACTTATATTTTGAGCTCGGATTTCTAAATACTTAGACTATGTTGTAATAATTAAATAATTTAGTTTGTTTTCATAACTAAGCTTAGATACTTTCATATTTCCTAACCTTCTAAGGGCAGGGTGGTGTGGAAATCTGCACTAACAACATCTCTAACTAACAGCTTAGTTCCTTAATTAATTATAGTTAGTTCTAATTAAGTTGTTATTTAGGGAGGGCTGTTACAATAGGGATGATGAAGGGAGAGGTTGGAGAGATCATTAGTGACATGGTGAGAAGCACCGGAGTCAAGAAGCCAAGATGGCGTGGTGTTGGAGGTGGGGAAAGTGGCGGTATTGGCTTGGGGAAAGGGCGTGGAGTGGGTAAGGCTTGAGGAAATCTTTCTTGAAAAAGAGTGCAGTAGTAAAAGGAGTGGCCATACGCATGACACCATTGACACTTACCTTGATAACCTTGGGGTTTGGTGGTGGAGGATTTTTTGTGAGAAGGTTTGGAGTAGGTGTTGCGGTGGGAGGAGGATGAGGTGTTGGATGGGCGGAGATGTGGCTTGAGGAGAGGAGGTGTGGGTACGGGAAGCAGCACAGTGAGCAGTGGCGGGGAGTGGTGTAGGGGTGGGCATAGGCGTAGTGGTGAAGGAGCCTTCACGAATCAACAGTTTTTCGTGAAGTTCTCAAAGGTGATTAGTGTAATCCCCCATAATTTTAAAGGATTTTATAAATATATTTTATCATTTATATATTTATAATTTAGTTCAAATGATTTTTATTATTTAAGTAGGTTGACTATTTTTGAAAGTCAAATGAAATTATTTTAAGGATTTAAGGAAATTGAAAATATTTTAATTAATCATGCTTTGAAAAAGGTTTGAAATATGAATTTGATTTAGAAAAGAAGTCTAATGGACTTGAGGAACCCAAATTCTAAGTAGATTAGGAAAGAGGAGTTATATTGATACTAGGAGTCCTCATTCATCAATCCTAGTTATCATCGAATCCTATTTAAACTTAAATTCCTTTTTCCTAAGCCCAAAAGGAAACCCTAACTATAAATACCCTAAGCCCAATTATTTTACCCTACACAAATTATTTTTCTTCACTCATTCTCTCAAAATTTCGGCTCTCTCTCTCTCTCCTCTTCCACGTAATTTTTGTTTCTTTTTCCTCTCAAGCTTTTGTTTCTTCTTCTTCAAGTAACGCTTTCTTCTTCGCTAAGAAACGTCACCGCCGCCGCCGTTGACCACCGTGGACCGCTGCTGCTGCCACCAAGACCCTTCCTTGGCCGGCGCATCATCACTTGCATCTTGTGTTGGTTTAATTCTTTTCCTTTCCTCAAGTTTTCCATTAAAGACTATGTTTTTATGCTTTATTTTAATGTTAATCATGATTATCAATGTTAATTTACTGTTTTAATGAATAATCTTGATTCATATATATATTATATTATAAGCATAAAAATTCAGATTTGTTTATTATTGTTAGATTTAAGTTTTAATAATTAAAGCATGGATTTTTAGGGTGTTAATGATTAGAAAACCATAGTAGCATATTAAATACTATGAGATTAATTTAATTTATGATTTTAAACATGTTTAAGAGGGTTTAAAGAAGGTTTTATGATTTTATAAGTTGCTGGAATTTCAGAAAGCATCTTATTTAGGGAATTTTAAGAATTTTAATTACTAGTATGGTAGTACTATGCTAGGAATTAAAAGTAATGGAAGTTTTGATAGTAAAATCAACTTTTGAATATGTTTAAAGGGGGTTTTAAATATTTTTAAGTTGCTGTCTTTTTATTTAAGAGTATTGATTTTAGTTATATTTGAATTCTAGGCGGAGAATATTCCGTAGGAGATTTCTAAAGGGGCTAAAGTGGCCAGTCAACTAGTTTATACAAGGTACGTACATACCTATGTGATGATTGAGATAGTATCATGATTTTATAAAGGAGAATTATATAGTATCATGTATAGGAACTATGTTGAGTTCGTGTATGATATTTATTATGATGGATTTTGCATGTTTTATGCCTGTGTGCAAACATGTTGATTATAATATTTGATTATGAGTAGAATATCATGTTTGTATGGAATATTGATGCAAGTATGTTAATTGGATTGGGAACTTTATTTATTAATTCACATGGGGGAATTAATATATTTATTAGTATTGGATCATGTTTGATCGTTGTTCCCTTTTTGTATTTCACTACTTTATGAGGACTGTGGGCCTTATTTGGTAAGTTGACAAGTTATGCCTTTGAAAGGTAAGATTGATTGTTGGCTAGGTTCAACAAAGTAAGAAAGGTTGGAATTAAAGAAAGTAATCTTGGATTGTAAGTTGCGTGATCACTTATGTAATCCTAAGATAAAAGAAGTCTAATTGTGAATGTTGAATTATATTATGTGTTGCTTGTATGTGTGTCATAACAAGTAATAAATTGTAAATCACGTAAAGTGTAACTTGGATAGTAATAAACTTTAGACTTGTGCATGTCTGAAGTTGGACAATCGGGAGTTGGGGTACATGGTGAGCGAGCCATGGCTTTTTCTCGGGAATTGGATTGATCACCATTCCTCTTTTTATTTAAAGGTTCCTCGATATCGTAGGTCATTATGGAATACGGAGTCGCGCCGTATTTCGTCTTCCTAGGTGAAGACCGGTTTTTAGTTAGACAACTCGGTCCAATAACTATTCCATTTAATATAATAGAAGTTGATTAAAGTTTGGTTCAAGTAGAAGTCATCCGAGAATGTTGTATTATTATTTATCTCTGTTTATTATTTCTTAGTATCATGATTAGGATTGTTTACGTATTAATATGTAGTACTCAGCTTTGCTGATTACGTGCTTTGTTGTGTGTGTTGATCATGGCTTTGCCTTATTGATCCTGTGATGACCCAATTTTGGTGAGCAGATTCTCTAAAGCATTGACATTTACAGAGTTCGCGAGATGTAGCATCATTGGGAATCCGGGAATGGAGAGCTTGTGTAAATTTAGTTTTGTTATCTTGTTACGCATTAGTCGAGATAATGTTATTATTAAGTTGGTTGATAGACTTTCATAAAGTGGTTTGTTTTTGAAGTACTTAATTTATTATTTACAAAGTTTAGTTTGATGTTTTCCGCCGCAAAATTCCGAATAAGCCGATACGTTATCACACGGGCGATAATACTTGGGTAATTCTCTGAGTTTTGTATTATAAAGGTATTTCTGAAAAGAGAGAATTATCGGGGTGTTACAAAGTGGTATCTGGGAGCTTTAGGTTATTTTCAAAATTTTTAGGCGCCTAATTAACTTACTAGTTATTTGAATAAACTCTTAGAGTTGCTCCTACTTATTTGTTATAGGAATATATATATATATATTTATATTTTTTTTTAAAGAGGACCGAAATTTATTTTTTTTATATAGGGTCCGAAATTTTTTAAGGGGCTGAATATTTTTTTTTTAGAATTGAATTTCGAAGTTATTTTTTTAGGTAGCTGAATTTTTTTTTTATCGAATTTTTTTATATGTTCGAGTTTTTTTTATGGTGAAATATTTTATTTTTAGACACTTAATTTTATTATTTTATAAAAGTGTCTGCATTATTTTTCTTCATGGCTTTGAAGTTTTACTTGTAATATTGTGAGAATGGGTAGCATAGGAAGGGCATATAGGATAGCAATATTATATGTCCGCATTGAATAGTTAGTTCGGTATGTTAATATTTTTCTTCCCCGCTAACTATTCATGATTATTTTTCTTCCCCGCAACTGGTTATATATTTCTTCCCCGCCGATTGTTATATTTTGTGCCTATGATGTTGACGGTATATTTTATTGTTATTGTTGGGAATTACGTACGGGGAGAGTACTAAAAAAATGTTATTGAATATATTTATTTGTTGTAGATCATTAATCATGTCTCGCGATTAGGAAGCTATTATAACCCCATTGTTCCGAGTGACGATGAAAGTGATGAGGACATTGCACTTATTGATAATTAATATACCGGTCTGGATTGGATTATGCGTACTTTAATGAGGAGGGATGTAACCAAGTGATGATGAGCTCATTGTGGAGTTCGACCATGCTAGAGGCCGACTAGAAAAGACATCTATCGTGCTTGGTTCGGGTTTGAAACCGATTCGTAGTCGAGGATGAAGAGCCTCAACCTTCGAGGAGATCAAAACGACAAAGGAGATATGTCGAGTATTATGATGAGGACATAGATGAGTCCGAAGATGAGATCTTCGTACTCGAGCTATACATAGAAACCGAGGACGAAGTGATAATGTGATACCTTAGGTTACTTGTTATATTTTTTTTTATTTATTATTCTTCTTAGCAATAGAGGAAATAATATTATAATCGAGTTGGTTAGTCGACCAACAGTGATAGCATAGTTTTATTTTTTTTTACAATCATGGTTCCTTTTAGGAAGGTATAATATTATAGCAACAATTATTTCATTTAAATACCCGTTATGGAAGAATAAAAGTTATTACTTAATTATATGAGTGAGTAAAAATTTATTCCGGGGCACGTGATGGGATTATTTTTTTTTATTTTCATTAGGCAATTATATTCTTGCTTGCTTGCTTCTATTTGCATGTTGATGTGAATATATTTTACATGGATGATTATGTGATCATTAGAGAACATTTCATATCGAACTTGGAACTAGTTGAGAAATTGTCTGTTGATGCGATCTTTAATGATCAAATCAAATGTTGCCTTCCTAGATGGAAATGTGAGTTATGCTGGAACCTAAAGTAGAGTTATATTACTTACAGGTCTCGAAGTAGAATGGCTAACAACAACGATCTAGCTGCTGCTATTCGCCTCTTGGCGGAGAAATTGACTCAGGAGAGAGCTGAGCGTCCTGAGAGTGCCGGGGATATGTTCGAAAGGCTAGCCAAGGTTAAGCCACCATACTATAAGGGGCAAGCTGACCCTACCTTCCTAGAAAACTGGATTAGGGAGTTTGAGAAACTTTTTGAGGTTGTAAACCGCCCGAAAAAATCCGAGAGTGGGTCAGCCGTGTTGTACCTTAAGGATGAGGCCGATTTATGGTGGAGGGAGAATGGAGTTAGGCCGAGTGCTATAGAAGGGTTCAATTGGGAGGCTTTTGTGACTCGCCTTGAGGGGGAAGTTTTACCCTGCATTTATGAGGAAGCGAAGGCCCGGGGAATTCATTAATCTTAGGATGGGTAGTATGACCATTTCCGAGTATTACAAGAAATTCATAGCACTGTCGAGGTTTGCACCCGAGGTTGTAGCTACTGCGAGTTGAAGGCTCGGGAGATTTGAGCGAGGGGTTGGCCCGATGAGATACAACCGGGGATTAGGAGGTGAGACCTTTACATCCCTAGATATTGTGTATGGGAGAGCCGCACATATTTATGGACTCCAATCGAGGCGGGATAAAAAGAATCCGGTGGTAGGTGAGAAGAGGAAGGACTTTAATGCTTGGGAAACCAGGGGAACTTCAAGAAGAATAGGAATGGTAATGGGAATTTTCAAGGAAACAACAACCAGGATAACCACAATAGGGGTCGAGCCGAAAGAGTGTATCACCGCAAAAAAGTGTAGCAACAACCACCCTGGTAGAGACTGTAAAGGGGAACCAGTTATTTGTAACTACCGCCGGAAGAAGGGCCATAGGGAGTATGAGTGCTTTGCTAAGCAAAAGAAGGAGCAAAATGGCAATGGGGGTAGTAACCAAGCGAGGCCTGGATTCAACCAACCAGGAAATCGGGGTTCGAAGCTGCGCAGGGGCACGTAACAATCAAGGAAGCTATAACAAGCCTTGCCGGTGAGAACAACCGAAACAAGGCTCCGGAAAGCCGTTCGTGATGAGTCGCAACGAAGCCGAACGATCTGCCGATGTAGTGTCCGGTACTTTTTCTATTAACACCGTGCAAGTTAAAGCGTTATTTGATTCGGGGGCGACTTATTCTTTTGTCTCGTCGTCTGTTATTAAAAGTCCTGGAATTAATCGATTTTGAAGTGATTAATTTGCCTGTTAGTATACCTACTTGGTGAGACCATAAGGTGTACCAAGATGTTTAGAAACTTGCCTCTAAAGATAGGAGACTGTGTTTTTTCCTTCCGACTTGATAGAGTTTAATATGGGAGACCTGGATGTAATTCTGGGGATGGATTGGCTAAGTTTATACAAGGCCAAGATAGATTGTGAAGTTCGAAAAGTAACTTTAAGGAACCCTTTGGGTAAGCTGACTTCGTATAGACGTTTTGGGAAATCCAAGAGCTTTGGGGTCATCTCCGCAATGCAAGTGAAAAAGTTGATGAAGAAGGGGTGTGAGTTATATTTTTGTAGTGTGCAAGATGTGGGTAAAGAGGTTGGGGTAAGTATCGAAGATGTTCCAATTGTGAACGAGTTTATGGATGTGTTTCCAAGTGAGATTTCGGGTATGCCACTGCGAGAGCTGTTGAGTTCACCATAGACTTAGTTCCCGGAACTGCTCCTATATCTAAGGCACCTTATAGAATGGCACCTCCGGAAATGAGTGAGTTGAAGGCGCAGCTTGCAAGAATTGTTCGATAAGGGTTATATTAGACCTAGTGCATCACCTTGGGGAGCTCCTCGTGTTATTTGTCAAGAAGAAAGATGGGAGTATGAGGTTGTGTATCGATTATAGGGAATTGAATAACGTAACCATCAAGAATAAGTACCCTTTGCCTAGAATCGACGACCTATTTGACCAATTAAATGGAGCGAGCGTGTTCTCGAAAATTGATTTGCGTTCGGGGTATCACCGATTGAGAGTAGCCGACAAGGATATACCTAAGACTGCATTTAGGACTCGTTACGGTCATTATGAGTTCACTGTAATGCCTTTTGGGTTAACCAATGCACCTGCCATATTTATGGACTTAATGAATAGGATTTTCCATGAGTTCTTAGATAAATTTGTGGTCGTATTCATTGATGATATCCTGATCTATTCGAGGAACGAGAAGGAGCATGATGAGCATTTGAGGATCATATTGGAGACGCTTAGGAAGAATCAATTGTATGCCAAGTTCTCTAAGTGTGAGTTTCGTTTGGAGAAGGTAGCATTTTTGGGTCACTATGTGTCTAAGGAAGGAGTCTCTCGTAGATCCCGCTAAAATTCAAGCTGTGAGTGAGTGGCCGACTCCGAAGAGTGTGTCTGACATCCGAAGTTTCTTAGGTCTAGCGGGTTATTACAGAAGATTTGTGAGAGATTTCTCGAAGATAGCAAGACCTATGACCAATTTGATGAAAAAAGAGTCAAAATTTGAGTGGAGTGAAAAGTGTGAAGAAGCCTTTCAGATTTTGAAGGATCGTTTAACCTCCGCGCCTGTTTTGACCCTACCTGATGGGAATGAGGGATTTGAGGTATATAGTGATGCTTCGAAGAATGGTTTGGGATGTGTGTTACAACAGAATGGGAAGGTGATTGCGTATGCGTCGCGTCAGTTGAAACCTTATGAGGCTAATTACCCTACCCATGATCTAGAGTTAGCTGCCATTGTCTTCGCTTTGAAGATTTGGAGACACTACTTGTATGGGGTGACTTGCAAGATATTCACAGACCATAAGAGCTTGAAGTACATCTTTACCCAGAAAGACCTTAACATGAGGCAAAGGAGATGGCTAGAGTTGATAAAGGATTATGACTTAGACATCCAATACCATGAGGGGAAAGCAAATGTAGTCGCTGATGCACTGAGTTGGAAGTCGAGTCATAGCATGAACGCCTTGATAGTTCCTGAGGAGTTGTGTCGAGATATGCAAAGGCTTAGCCTAGAAATTTTAAATCCTGGGGAGATCGAGGCAAGATTGAGTGCTTTATCATTGGGATTGTCAATTCTAGACGAGATCAAAGAGGGTCAAGTTGGGGATGAGCACTTAGAGAAGATAAAGGAGAAGATGGGTCGGGCAAGGAAAGTGATTTCAAGATTCATGATGATGGTAGTCCGAGGTTCAAGGGTAGGTGGTGTGTACCACAAAAGTGTGGCGAGATTAAGAGACGTCTTATGGATGAGGGTCATAATACGCCGTACTCTGTGCACCCCGGGGGGTGACAAGCTGTATAAGGACCTTAAGCGAGATCTATTGGTGGCCAAATATGAAGCGAGAGGTAGGCGAGTATGTGTCTAAGTGCCTAACCCGTCGAAGGTGAAGATAGATCACAAGCGACCCATGGGGAAAGTTCAACCATTAGAGGTTCCGGGATGGAAGTGGGATTCCATATCGATGGATTTTGTAACTGCTTTGCCTAGAACAAGGAGTGGTAATGATACTATTTGGGTTATTGTGGACCGCCTGACAAAGTCGGCTGTTTTCATACCGATAAAGGAGACATGGAAGAAGAAGCAACTAGCAAAGTCATATGTTAAGCATGTGGTGAGACTGCATGGAGTTCCAAAGGATATCATTTCTGACCGTGACTCTAGATTCCTTTCGAAATTTTGGAAGAAGGTCCAATTAAATCTTGGGACAACATTGAAGATGAGTACAGCCTTTCACCACCTGGACCGATGGTCGACCGGGAGGACTAACCAGACGATGGAGGATATGTTGAGAGCGTGTGCTATTGATTTTCAAGGTAGTTGGGAGGACCAATTGGACTCCGATTGAGTTTTCGTATAACAATAGTTACCATGCGAGCATTAAGATGGCACCGTTTGAGGCCTTATATGGACGGAAATGTAGAAGCCCCATTTGTTGGAATGACTTTAGCGAAAATATAGTCTTGGGGACGAGTTTATTGAGGAGACTGTTAAGAATGTCGGGCGATTCAGGCTAGAATTCAAGGCTGCGCAAGATAGACGAAAGAGTTATGCGAGACTTGAAGCGTCGCGAAGATGAGTTTGCTATAGGTGATAAAGTGTTCTTGAAAGTATCACCTACTAAAGGAGTCATGCGATTTGGGAAAAAGGGCAAGTTAAGTGCTAAATATGTAGGCCCATATGAGATTCTGGAGCGAATTGGGAAAGTTGCCTACAGATTGGCATTGCCAATGGAGTTTGAGAAGATGCATGATGTGTTCCATATTTCTCAACTTAAGCGCTATATTCCCGATGAACGTCATGTCCTAGAGCCCGAACGAATTCGGATCGATAGTAGCCTCACATATGAGGAAAGGCCTGTCAGGATTCTCGACGAGAAAGTGCGTAGTACACGCAATAAGGATGTCTACATCGTGAAAGTACTTTGGTCTAACCACGAATCTGAGGAGGCAACGTGGGAAGCCGAAGATGAGATGAAAAAGAAGTATCCAGATCTGTTCCTTGAGGTGAGTTACGAGGGCGTAACTCGTTTTCTTTAAGGGGGATAGAATGCGATAAATTTCGCGCTTTTTGTCTATTTTTATGAGATTTTTATGCATATGTATGCCTATGTTGAGTAATTTGCACATGTTAGTGCTAAAGAAGTAGACTCTCCGCCTAAGAAAGCGTGTTCATAAGTAACACAAGTGTTTTAAGTTAGCAAAAGTGTGCACCAGTGGCACAATTCTTCGTAAACTTTTGAAAAGTTTAGTTCAAGTTTTGAAAGATATGTGAGTTTTCGTGTCAAGTTTCGGGACGAAACTTCTTTTAAGGGGGTAGACCGTAATCCCCCATAATTTTAAAGGATTTTATAAATATATTTTATCATTTATATATTTATATTTTAGTTCAAATGATTTTTATTATTTAAGTAGGTTGACTATTTTTGAAAGTCAAATGAAATTATTTTAAGGATTTAAGGAAATTGAAAATATTTTAATTAATCATGCTTTGAAAAAGGTTTGAAATATGAATTTGATTTAGAAAAGAAGTCTAATGGACTTGAGGAACCCAAATTCTAAGTAGATTAGGAAAGAGGAGTTATATTGATACTAGGAGTCCTCATTCATCAATCCTAGTTATCATCGAATCCTATTTAAACTTAAATTCCTTTTCCTAGCCCAAAAGGAAACCCTAACTATAAATACCCTAAGCCCAATTATTTTACCCTACACAAATTATTTTTCTTCACTCATTCTCTCAAAATTTCGGCTCTCTCTCTCTCTCCTCTTCCACGTAATTTTTGTTTCTTTTTCCTCTCAAGCTTTTGTTTCTTCTTCTTCAAGTAACGCTTTCTTCTTCGCTAAGAAACGTCACCGCCGCCGCCGTTGACCACCGTGGACCGCTGCTGCTGCCACCAAGACCCTTCCTTGGCCGGCGCATCATCACTTGCATCTTGTGTTGGTTTAATTCTTTTCCTTTCCTCAAGTTTTCCATTAAAGACTATGTTTTTATGCTTTATTTTAATGTTAATCATGATTATCAATGTTAATTTACTGTTTTAATGAATAATCTTGATTCATATATATATTATATTATAAGCATAAAAATTCAGATTTGTTTATTATTGTTAGATTTAAGTTTTAATAATTAAAGCATGGATTTTTAGGGTGTTAATGATTAGAAAACCATAGTAGCATATTAAATACTATGAGATTAATTTAATTTATGATTTTAAACATGTTTAAGAGGGTTTAAAGAAGGTTTTATGATTTTATAAGTTGCTGGAATTTCAGAAAGCATTTTATTTAGGGAATTTTAAGAATTTTAATTACTAGTATGGTAGTACTATGCTAGGAATTAAAAGTAATGGAAGTTTTGATAGTAAAATCAACTTTTGAATATGTTTAAAGGGGGTTTTAAATATTTTTAAGTTGCTGTCTTTTTATTTAAGAGTATTGATTTTAGTTATATTTGAATTCTAGGCGGAGAATATTCCGTAGGAGATTTCTAAAGGGGCTAAAGTGGCCAGTCAACTAGTTTATACAAGGTACGTACATACCTATGTGATGATTGAGATAGTATCATGATTTTATAAAGGAGAATTATATAGTATCATGTATAGGAACTATGTTGAGTTCGTGTATGATATTTATTATGATGGATTTTGCATGTTTTATGCCTGTGTGCAAACATGTTGATTATAATATTTGATTATGAGTAGAATATCATGTTTGTATGGAATATTGATGCAAGTATGTTAATTGGATTGGGAACTTTATTTATTAATTCACATGGGGGAATTAATATATTTATTAGTATTGGATCATGTTTGATCGTTGTTCCCTTTTTGTATTTCACTACTTTATGAGGACTGTGGGCCTTATTTGGTAAGTTGACAAGTTATGCCTTTGAAAGGTAAGATTGATTGTTGGCTAGGTTCAACAAAGTAAGAAAGGTTGGAATTAAAGAAAGTAATCTTGGATTGTAAGTTGCGTGATCACTTATGTAATCCTAAGATAAAAGAAGTCTAATTGTGAATGTTGAATTATATTATGTGTTGCTTGTATGTGTCATAACAAGTAATAAATTGTAAATCACGTAAAGTGTAACTTGGATAGTAATAAACTTTAGACTTGTGCACGTCTGAAGTTGGACAATCAGGAGTTGGGGTACATGGTGAGCGAGCCATGGCTTTTTCTGGGAATTGGATTGATCACCATTCCTCTTTTTATTTAAAGGTTCCTCGATATCGTAGGTCATTATGGAATACGGAGTCGCGCCCGTATTTCGTCTTCCTAGGTGAAGACTGGTTTTTAGTTAGACAACTCGGTCCAATAACTATTCCATTTAATATAATAGAAGTTGATTAAAGTTTGGTTCAGTAGAAGTCATCTGCAGAATGTTGTATTATTATTTATCTCTGTTTATTATTTCTTAGTATCATGATTAGGCTTGTTTACGTATTAATATGTAGTACTCAGCTTTGCTGATTACGTGCTTTGTTGTGTGTGTTGATCATGGCTTTGCCTTATTGATCCTGTGATGACCCAATTTTGGTGAGCAGATTCTCTAAAGCATTGACATTTACAGGTTCGCAGATGTAGCATCATTGGGAATCTGGGAATGGAGAGCTTGTGTAAATTTAGTTTTGTTATCTTGTTCTGCATTAGTCAGATAATGTTATTATTAAGTTGGTTGATAGACTTTCATAAAGTGGTTTGTTTTTGAAGTACTTAATTTATTATTTACAAAGTTTAGTTTGATGTTTTCCGCTGCAAAATTCTGAATAAGCCGATACGTTATCACACGGGCGATAATACTTGGGTAATTCTCTAAGTTTTGTATTATAAAGGTATTTCTGAAAAGAGAGAATTATCGGGGTGTTACAATTAGGGTGTCACGACCATTAACAGCATCAATAAAGCAGGTAAAGTTGGGATCTTGGATCCCTTCAAGGACTCGCTCAATGAGATCCTCGGGAGTAACAAGTTCACCAAGTATGGCTAGATGATCCGCACAAACACGAATCGCATTCATATACTCGGGAATGGTGAGAGCACCTTTGGTAATGTTGCGAAATTTAGTTTTGAGGAGTTTAGCATGACCGCGAGAGTTGCGGGCAAAAGTACGGGCGAGGATATTCCTTAGCGGTGGAAGCACGAGAGACAAGAGGCACCATTGAGGCATCAAGGGTGCAAATGATGGCACCAAAAAGAAGCTTGTCTTGGCGGATCCAGTTTGTATAGTCCGGATTAGGGGTGGGAGTGGTGGACGTGGTTGATGTGGCGGCAAGGGTGGGAGATGGAGGAAGGTGGGTGCCATTGATGAACTTGAAAAGTCCATAGCCGACAAGAGTGGCTTCAAGTTGTAACTTCCAGGATAAATAGTTGGCGGTGGTGAGCTTAATGATATTAGCGAGGGACTAAGGGTGACAACAATTAAGGGGGAGGTGGGTTGAGCATCATTGGGGATGGTGGTGGTTGCCATGGAATCGGATGAGATAAAGTAGAGGGCCGGAAAAAAAAAATTGTGAGGGAAGGAAAGTTACTGCTCTAATACCATGAAGGTTTTGAGAAAGCTTGATTTATCATTAAGCAAATGAAAGGTATTTATACAAACCTAAGATTACAAGATATCTACGTATAACAACATTAGAGAAGATTGGCCTAGTGGTAAGGAAAGAGTCTTCCAACATCAAGGTTGGGGGTTCAATCTCCACTAGGGGGCACTTTGGGAGAGGGTTTCCTCTTTGCCATCCCTCCAATCTCAAAGTGTTCGGCCATGGCCGCAAACCCAGCCGAGTTAATCTGCGAGAGGTTTCGGATTGAGAGTGCCCTTCATCTTATTATGGGATCCCCATTGGGGGGCCCAAAAAAAAAATATTAGAGAAGATTAAGTTACATAATTACAAAATATGAAAGATGACTCTTGTACAACAAACTAGGAGAGAGAATAAAAAACTAGGAAAAGGATAGAGTTATGTCAACTCTTATCTCCAATATACTATACATGTCATGTATGTGAGATTTGTGTACAATAATTCTTGTTTTATGAAACTGTACACGCACGTGATCCTTTTGAATTTTTTTGCACTGATATGTCCAGTTTTAGCGGGTTTATGTCTTCGCCTCCTTAACAACTATTCTTATATGCACACAATGCGTGCGAAAACATATGAATTATTAAATTAGTTGTGTAGAAAAACTGTCTTTGCATTTTGTTTTTTTTCATAAAACTGCAATTCAGTTTAAATGTGGTACTTTTTTTCTTTTTGGGAAATTCTACATGGTGGCCTTGAGCTCTCAATTTTTCTATATGGTGGCAGGACAAAAAAAATATTATACAAAGTGACCCCCAACTTTGACAAATTCTACGTAGTAACCTTATTTCATTAATTGGTGGCTAACCAATTAAATCTAACTCTTTCTCTCTGCTCCCTCATCCCCTTTCTCTTTCATTAATTGACTATGCTTTCTGAGATCATTGCGATCTATTTTGCAAATGACGGCTTACAATTACTCAACATATGTTCGATATTTACTTCGTATCATACTGCTTGATCAACAAAAATAAAGAAAGCAGCTATATATGAATGATCATACATAAAATGAGTCGGTTAATATTTCAAAAAATTCAACTCCTTTTGTATGTTAGACCTAATGTACAATTAGAGCAAGCAATTGATTACAAATTACAGATCATTTTAAATAAGTCTGGGTTCAATATATATTAGTAATAGCTTTGCAAATAAAGGAAAAGTGACACCATATTCTGGAATGTTCAAGAAGTCAATAGATTCTTTTCTGGATTGCTAAATTACGCCCTAAAATTTCTTATTAACGCCCTAAATACGTATTTTTATACTATACTGATATGCCCTCCTTCTACCCTTTCCCTCACCTCCCCTTCCCCTCCTTTTACCACCACTGTGAATTGCACCATTGGAGCCACCACCACCACCAATTTTCCGGCGACACCATCTCCTCCGACGAGCTTGACCATAGACTCCCCACCACAGCTTGACCGACAACACCACCATCAAATGATTTTTCTTTTAAAAAAAAATGGTGAGGCGTCTAATATAGACGCCCCCACCACCGTGCGGCGTCTATGGTAGGCGCCTGCACCGGTGGTGGGGGCGCCTATTATAGGCGCTCCACCACCGGTGCGGCGCCTACCATAGACGCCTGCACCGGTGGTGGGGCGCCTATATTAGACGCCTCACCATTTTTTAAAAAAAAAGTTCAATTTTGTATCTTACTAATGAAATGGGTTTTGAAGAAAATGAAACCGGTCTTCCTCCCCAATTTCTACAGATTCTTTGGTTCAATTGTAGGGAGAAAAAAAATTCATTAATGAAATGGGTTTTGAAGAACTGGGTCTTCCTCAGTTTCTACAGTTTCTGGTTCAATTGTAGGAAGAGGAAGAGGAGAGAGAAACTCATCCACTCCATGAACTTGTAGGGATTTCACTATAATGCACTTCTTGGGGTTTTTTTTTTCACGTTGATGGGTTTTTACCTAAGTTAGAGAATTTGAAGGAGATGTTTGAACAGTGATTTCAGAAGAGGAAGATGAACAGTGATTTTCAGAATGAAGAGAAATCAGAAAGATGATAAAACAAAGATGTAATGAAAAGAAAAGGTAAAGTACAAAATACAGTATAAAAATACTATGTATCTAGGGCGTTAGTAAGAAAATCTAGGGCGTCGAATAGCAAAACCCATTCTTTTCTATGCTTGCTTAAGAACCCATGGGTTTAGGCTAACTCCCGATCGAGAGTTATATGAGAACTCTGAGTCTTGAGACATGTAGAATTTCAAAGTTGGGGATGAAAGAGAAAGGGGATGAGGGAGGAGAGAGAAAGAGTTAGGTTTAATTGGTTAGCCACCAATTAATGAAATAAGATCACCAGATAGAATTTGTCAAAGTTGGAGGTCACTTTGTATAATATTTTTTTGCCCTGTTACCAATCACCATATAGAAAAATTGAAAATTGGAGGCCACCCTGTAAATTTCCCTTTCTTTTTTTTCCCCTTTTTTCGTCTAAATGAAGTAGGTAGTTATCTTTTTTTTTTTTCTTTTTTTTCCTTTTTCTTTTTTTGGTGTCCCCCGTGTGTTACCTTATATAATAGAGATTCTCCTAATTATTGTAAATTGCAAGTTTAATGCAATCTCTAATGATCTTAGCCAGGCATGTTCTACCCTCAAGAGGAATACCTGTTGGCCATAACTAAGTAAACTAACTGTTGATTTCGTATTATTGGTCTAATTCATTTCCTTCCGCTTTGATCATTACACTTGTCACCACTCTTTCAATTTTTATGTGAAAAAAATATTTTCTAAATTTTAAAGTATATTGTGAAAAAAAGGGAGCATATAGTGATGAATATTTTCCTTGAATAATGCAAAAGTGCAAATTAATTCCAGAAATATGCCCAAATTCAAAATAATTCCCTGCGTACCGTCCACATAAGACGGCACGCGAGGATTTTTTTTTTTCTACTTAAGTAAAACCGCTACTTCGAATAGCGGTTTACCCTTATAAGCTGCTACTTAAAGTAGCGGTTATGTAAAAATAAACCGCTACTTGAAGTAGCGGTTAATATTAATTGACCGCGACTTCAAGTCGCGGTTTACTGGTCCCTGAACCCCCACTTCATAGCTTGGCGGTGAGTGCAATAAACCGCTACTTGAAGTAGCGGTTCATTAATGAAAACCGCTACTTTAAGTAGCGGTTAACTGAAATCCCCAAATCCCCCCTAGGTCTCCCAATTTCTCAGATTCGACAATTTCACTCTCAAATTTGTTTCTCCCTCTCTCTCTTACGAACCGTCGCCCACCAACCCACACAACACCACCGTCGATAGTGGGCCACCGGAGCTCAGCCAACATTCTTTCTTTGTCGCCACGCAACTAACGCCAGGCGAGTGACAACGTCGCACAGCCGCACCACCAACAGCACGCCACCGTCTATTAGCCCAGGTGAGTTTTTTTTTTTTTAATTTAATTTGCTTAGCATGTCATATTTGTTATGTATTTTAGCTTTGTAACTGTTGTTAGATGGAAATTGTTTAGTTTGATTAGTATAATCTAGTATTTTGCATAATTTAGCATGAATTGGAAGGTGATATATTGCTGATATTGGTTGGTTAAAAATGGTGTTGAGCATTTTGTGATGGTTGTTTTGCATGAATTGTTGTGTTTAGGTTGCAAATGCTACTAGTATAGGTGAAGAATGGTGTTCATATTGTTTGAATGTGTAGAATAACTTAAACATTATGTTTTTTGTATGTAGAATATGGAACAACCTAAATATCCTTTATACCTTTATTGGAATGGTGAACTATCTCAAAATGACGTTGATATTGTGTATAGAGGTGGAAGGAAAAATTTATGTTCATCAATTCTGGTATGATGTTTCAAGAGATTCTGAATAGGGTATATGACGCTGTTGGATGTGATCGTATGTATGTGGAACTGAAATTGTATATGAGATATCCGATGCCGGGGAAATATGTGCCAATTGCACTAGAGGATGACGAGTCCCTAAGTGCTATGTGGCTTTCAATGACACAAACTTCAGCCATGACAATGGAGGTGTACATTGAACAAGTTCCCAAGGAGATAAATCTCCAAAGTAATGTGGGTTATGTACCTACAATGGACTTTAGGGATAGCATTGATGTACCGGCATCAGCTCCTAGTATGCAATTTGAATCATTTACTAGCATGTTGTCAGACCCACATTATGTCAATGAGCACATGAATGAGTTCAGTTCTCCTGGTTCGTCTCCCCACATACAATGGACTTTTTGTTTTTTTTGGTTCTTAGGTCTGATGGCGCAATCCATCTTTCCCGGCCCCACTGATCGCAGCGTTCTCACCCTCCAGGATAAGTATCGGAGTGAGGATGTCTGGAGGGGAGTAGCGGACATGGTATTATCGTGTCGGTTGCATCATCATAGTCTCACTCGTGACTGGGAGGTTCACGATAGGGTTCTTCGGTATGTTGAGCGTGCTGGTTTTCTCGGCATACATCGTTTGGTAGGGGGAGGTTTGGAGATTGATCGACCACTTCTGACGGCATTAGTGGAGCGATGGAGGCAGGAGACTCATACCTTTCATTTGACTATCGAGGAGGCGACGATTACTTTAGAAGATGTCGCTGTTATCCTTGGACTCAGAGTGCACGGGCCACCTGTTACTGGTAGAGGCGAGGGTAATTGGGCTGCAGTAGTGCACGAGTTGTTAGGGATTTGGCCCACCACTCCGGAGAACAAGGCCAAGGTTCTCGAGGGTTCGTCTTTGAGGTTGACATGGCTTCGGCTTCATTTTTTCTTGTTGCCGAACGATGCTGATGAGGTGACAGTACAACGATTCGCACGGGCTTATATTCTTGTCTTGATGGGGTGCATTCTTTTTGTCGACAAGAGTGGAGATACAGTCCAGGTTCTTTATCTTCCACTTTTGGCAGATCTCGACGTAGCAGGGACATATAGCTGGGGTAGTGCGACCCTTGCATACTTGTATCGACAGCTATGTCGGGCATCACAGAGGGGTGCCAGGGAGTTAGGTGGACTTGTGTTGTTGTTACAGCTTTGGGCATGGGAGCACATACACATCGGCAGACCTCGGATTTCGAGGTTGCGAGACCCACCTCCACAGTTTGACGATACCGTTCCTATTTTAGGCTCCCAGCATGTTCCGTGGGTTGACCCCTTAGCTGTCAGGTAATATGCAGTGTCTCACATTTGTTGACATTATTTTGTTTCATTTTTCAGAAGGATATTAATGTGTATTTCTTTTCAGTTGGCTTCGGGTACACCTCACTAGGTCCCACTTAGCAAGTGGGCTTTCTTACTACACGGATGCACTTGACCATCAGACGAACGAGCAGGTATATAGGGTCTCACATGCTTAACTTATATACATTGGTAGACATCTCTCACATGCCTAATATTTGAAACATTCTTTCTTTGTAGATGACTTGGCAGGCATATACTGATGCGAGACTGGAGTTGTTACCTGCTATATGTCGAGCTGATCGACATGTATGGCGCACATTGGCTTCACTTATTTGTTTTGACATTGTGGAGTTTCATTTTCCTGATCGAGTTATGCGCCAGTTTGGATTCGAGCAGATGATTCCAACACCTTGTGATACGAGCACAGCCCTTCATGGCATAGATCGGAGGTCGAAGAACAAGAATAATCAGCTCAGACATCGACCTTACATAGCGCATTGGGATGAGCGCGAGAGACGTGTTGTTCAGGGCACTCCGTTTAGTGGTCGTACTCATGCCATTGAGGAGTATATGATATAGTATCGTCGCATTACGAGGTTACGCATGACGGATCCATTTAGGCGACCTCCTTCTACACATTACAGCCGCGTCTGCAGATATAGTACTGGTAAGTGCCATGATTTGTAGTTATACTTTTATTTATTTATCCGACTATATAATATGTATTTTTCTTTCTATGCAGGCACATACTTTATCTGATGTTGCTCATAGGTGCAGCACTGTACTAGAGGCTGCTGAGTCATTGCCTCCAGATATGGGGCGCCAGTTGTTTGCATAGACATTGCAGACCATGAGGGGACTGTGTATTGATGCTGTTGGCCGAGCTGGACATGGCCACATCTTACAAGGCGTGCCTACTTCTGCTGCACATACATCGACTTCTACATCTTCTATGTCTGTTGCCCATACATCTACCACGACATATTTGCTTTCGCCTCCAATCTGTCAGAGGACCTACCGACGACGTTCTGCCACCACTCCATCTTCTCTTGATGCCATTGCAGAGTCTAGTGAGACCACACCTAGTTCGTCTAGACCTTCACAAAAGAAGAAGAGGGGGTCTTAGCACTTTCATTTATTGTTTGTATAGTTAGTTAACACTATGTTAAATATTAAACTTTGTTTGTGATTGACATATTTTCTTAATCTTACTTCGTAATTAAGAAATTATTGGATAAATTTGAATGTGGATGAACTTGGTGTTTGGTGATTGATGTGTGCATAAACTTGGTGTTGTTGGATGGAATTTGGTGCTGGAATTGCAGTTTGGAGAGCTTTTTTTTTTTAATGTTTCTGCCATTTTGGCCAGTTATGGGGAAGCAGCACTGACCGGTGTTTTTTTTTACATAAACCGCTATTCGCAATAGCGGTTTACATATGCCAGAGTTTGATTTGTGCTTGCAACATTTTGCCCAGGTAAACCGCTACTTAGAGTAGCGGTTTATATACACAAACCGCTACCTGAGATAGCGGTTTACCTGGGCAAAAAAAAAAACATTTTCTCGCGTGCCGTCCTACGTGGACGGTACGCAGGGAATTAATTTGCACTTGGGCATATTTTTGGAATTAATTTGCACTTTTGCATTATTCAAGGAAAAAATTCTATAGTGATATATATGTGTGTGGCTATAACGAGATGGCTGATGTCCAATAGTGGGGTAACAAAACTATGTGATACTACTAATTGAGGCCCACTTCAATCACTTCAAACATACATTAGTGGCATTAAATACAAAACAAAGAAAGTGACAAGAAATCCAAACTTAAGATGATACATCTGGTTGTAACAATATGAAGATGCGGATGGAGTCTAACATCTGATTGGCTGCTTATCTATCCACCTTATATCCATTTGGATATCTTCCCTAGATTTCTTTAATCCTACTTGGCACTTCTCATGTAATCTGTTTTGATCTCCCCAACCCCACAAACTAGCTCATAAAATCAGCACTCAAAACTATACTCTTCAATAATTTACTAACGCAAGTAGTTAAGGGAAGAGGAGAGGCAGGGGAAAAGCAGCAGCAACAGCAGCAAATTTAGCTTAGTAATATGGCAGCTGCAACATCTGCTACAGCAGTAGTAAATGGATTCACCTCACCTTTCTTGTCTGGTGGCAAGAAGAGTAGTCAGTCTCTCTTTGTAGCTATCAACAACAAAGTTGGCGCTGGTGCCGGTGCCGGTGTTTCTACCACCAGGAGGGTGGTTGTGGCAGCAGCAGCCGCACCCAAGAAATCTTGGATCCCTGCTGTTAAAGGAGGTGGCAACTTCGTCGACCCTGAGTGGCTTGATGGCTCGTACGTTAATCCTCTCTTGCTCTTATTTGAACTCTTATTGCATCCTTTTTATTGCGTTTATATTAGTTGGAGTAGTCTCAAACTGATAGAATATAAAACCAATCTTAGTGCTTAACTTATTGGTTGAGTTGGTCCTTTGACATAGTATTAGAAACTGTGAACAAAAAGATTAACACTAGTTTATTTTCACTATTGTATGATATATATTTGAAAACTCTGTGTAAGATTAATGGAACTAGCTAGGAGAGATATTCGATTCATCTTTGAGATGTACCAAACTTGTAAATTAAGTGACATCTTTTTTGCTAAAAATGCAATTATGATTTTTTCACTAATATATTTCCATGCAAAAACATCAGACTCCCAGGAGACTTCGGGTTCGACCCACTAGGCCTAGGGAAGGACCCAGCATTTCTAAAATGGTATAGAGAGGCAGAGCTAATCCACGGGCGATGGGCGATGCTAGCAGTTGTTGGTATCTTGGTGGGGCAGGCATGGAGTGGCATCCCATGGTTCGAGGCCGGTGCAGACCCAGGAGCCTTGGCTCCATTTTCATTCGGAACGTTGCTTGGGACCCAACTCTTGCTTATGGGTTGGGTAGAAAGCAAGAGATGGGTTGATTTCTTTGACCCGGATTCGCAATCAGTGGAATGGGCAACCCCATGGTCAAGAACAGCTGAAAACTTTTCAAATGCAACAGGGGAACAAGGTTACCCTGGTGGCAAGTTTTTCGACCCGTTAAGCTTAGCCGGAACCATTAATAATGGTGTGTACGTTCCAGACACAGAGAAGCTGGAAAGACTGAAGTTGGCTGAGATCAAGCATTCTAGAATTGCTATGTTAGCTATGCTCATTTTTTACTTCGAAGCTGGGCAAGGGAAAACACCCCTTGGAGCTTTGGGCTTGTAAACAAGGATTAATTCCCTTTAGTTGAGAAATTAATCGAGTGTAATTAAGTGAAGAAATCTTAAATGGAAACATGACATTTGTTCCTTTACTTTCAGTGTCCTACTTTCTAGTTTGTGTGTGTAGTATAGTGAAAATCTAGCTTCATCACTAACATTTGCTCAAGTTTATTTCTCAGCCGACCGCCCGACCCTAAGGCCTTCCCTAGAAGATGAATGCTTGATAATCTGTGGGATTCCCTAATATGGTATAACATGATACATTGACAATAGTTACCTTTATTTAGTTCTGTTCTCCCATGCTAGGACATAATTCCCTAATATGTTTGCAACTGCACATTTTTCTTCGAGGTATGGAATCTAAGATTTGGGACCATCCAGACAAACAAGTAATATAGCAATTTTACCAATTTGTGTTCCGAAACACCAACAATATAGCAAAGATAAGTATCATCTAACACAGAAGTTTGGACCTAATGCTGATTGCCAAGTATATCCAAGAGATATTGCTAGCTAAACAACTACTTTCCGATTTTAGTTATCATATCATCCTAACCCTCATAATTGAAGATCTGACAATTCATATAAGATCATTTATAATAGTTGGATCATTGCTTATCCTTTTCATGGCACTTAATATATTTAACAAATTGGAAAATTTGATCAGACACACATACTCTATTATGAAAGTAACTTTTAATCATGTACATTTACTCTTTTACAAAAGTGACTATAAATCGGACATCCAAAAGTAGTACATGGGACAATTAATTCAAAACCAGGGAGTAACTAATAATTAACTTGCTCAATTATGAGTTTATAATGGGGGCTAGATATTGAATTACATTTGCCTTTCCCCTGTGATTTGATGCAACCAAACAATTAGTGATATGATTCGATCAAAATGAAAATAGAAACTAACAGACAATGAAAATACAGTATACACGCTATAGCCAAAAAAAGTTTCCTTGTTAATGTACAACCCATTCCCAAGACTGGCATTAACCAGATGCTTACATAATAAGCTTTAAGGGTCATGACCAATCTGTACAATGTATGATCCCATATCATTCATAACACCGACCAAGCACCAACTTAGGCTTTTTGGATATTGTCTCCGAGATCGATGCCATTTAATGTTGGAGGGACTTGCATATCAGCAAATTATTGCGATGCTTAGCAAAGCACATCAGACCAAATCAGCATGTTGCAAAAGACCATGCAATTTTGCATCAGCATATCAGGCTATCACCCAAGCTTCCTGTCTAATACAAGCCAACAGTAGCCTCAACACATTAGACTGAACTGTAGATGCAGCAACCATAATATTAATAATAGCCTGCAAGGAGCTAAGGCAGATCACAGAAACATTACTGTTATCAGCATTGGCAACAATATCTTCCACCCTTGTAACGGTGTCTATAACTACTAGCTTCTAGTATGACTAGTTGATTGACTTTCTGACTCTGATCAATCGGATATTTCAATAGCAAAAAACATTAAACCACAGTAAGAGATTAAGGATGATAAGAAAAATCTCGCATATTAACAGAATAAATTAAGATATGTGAAAGAAAATACACCTCAACCCACACCACCAAACAAGAGCTGACATGAAACCAAAAAAGAACATAACCCAACACCACCAGTCATATGCCTAAACCATTAGCTGAAGTGTGTTAATGTTTGCTAAGGCAGAAACATGTAGGAAAACTTAAACAGAAGTTTTTTCACACACAGAAGATTTGTGTGCTTTAAGATTAAGCCCCTTGCAAAGAAAGTTTCTAGTGGCTGTTACCTTAGAACCACTAGTTCTTGGTACCATTCTAAGAAGTTGGAACTAGATTGGATTTTAGCTTCATCTGAACTTCATTTAGGCAAACTTCGAGAGCCTTGAATTCCTCAGTGTCTGTAAATGAACTTGCCTGCAAAGTACATACAACAATTACTTTGGTTTTCTTTTTAAGGGGGTGGGGTGGGGTTGGGGGGAAGATGTGTGCAAGATTGATACTCAGATGGTGGTTTTCGACAGGGTGTGTACGAGAGACTAGAGTCTAGAATCTTGCCTGCTTCACAGTGTTGCGAAGATGCATTTCAGCTGCATGGAGCTCTCTAAGACTTCCAGTTGAAGATGATATTACCATGTATATTTTACAAAGCTCTAAGGATGCATGTGCATACTTTTGAAACCGAGTAACATCTTTCCAAACTTCTGATCCCTGGGGAGACATAAAAGGACAACAGTAAGGCATTGCCAAATGGCCAATAACTTCAAACCCAATATTTGGCCAACAAGGCATAAATGGAAAAAAAAAAAGATAAATAAACATTAATGGGAGATTCTTAGCTCCATATTCACTTTAATTAAAATGTCATCCTGAGACAAATAGAATTGACAGATAAGTCTATACACATCAAAAGGTTGAATCAGTCGCAAGGTTCATAATAATAATTAGGAAATATTGATGGGAATAATCCCACCTTTGAGCAGTATTCTTCAAACGATCCCACCTTTGAATTAACTTAGTATAATACCACCTTTAATCTTTCTTCTTATATTGGTCCATTACCTGTTAGTGACTTGAAATTGCGGGTGAAAACCCTCATGTGCTAATAATCGTGAATAACATGTTTTTTTGTATTTTTTCCTCTCCCCTCCCTCTCCTGCTTCTCTTTGGTTTTGTATCTTCTTCCTCCTTAGTGCTCTTTAGTCTGTCATCTATTCTCTTCTTCTTCAATTCTTATCCAGCTTCAACTATCTGTGTGACGGGAAGCTTAAACTTATTATTATCGTCAACCTCCTCAATTCTGCTTGGCCCGTTCTCCTTATCTTGAACCTTTTCAATTTCTTCTCCGAAACTTGAAATCATTTCCCTCTTGAGATTCCCACCACATTCCTCCTCATTAGTAGCATCAATCAGCAGCATGGCTGCTAATAACGTCAATCTAAAATCCTATTCTTCTAACAAAGATGGAAATTTTAGCATCAGGTTCTTCATCATCTTCCACTAATTGGACATCTGATTCCATAACCATCTTGAATGAAATTGAGGCACAACAAAAACTTCAATTTGAAATTGAAGAGGAACTCAACTGAGGTCCATGAATGAAAAAACATAAAAGACATATTTCTCTTTCTTTGTTGCTTCAATATTGTGATTTGGGTGTATTTTGATATCTTCCATGGATTTGCTGATCAAGAAATTGGGAAAATTTTCCAAATTTCCAATTCAAAACGGGATAAATCTGAATTGATTACTGAAAAATCGTTTTAAATATTTCTTATCTGAAAACTTGCATCTATTGCTTGCTGATAAAAGACACGAGTCTCTTTCTTGGTTCATCCCCTGTTTCAAATTTTTACAGGGGAGTAATAGACCATCCGCAAAATTCGTGAAAGATTTGAATTATGCAGTTAACAAATTCAAGGGTAGTTTAGCAGACAATTATCTTTCAATATATTGGATGCTATAAATTCAATGAGCTCATCTGTTTCTCATCTAGATATTTCTGATAAACTCTCATATGTGCAATAAGCGTGATTCCTGGCTCTCCTTCAGCTCTTCAACATTTACAAATAAAAAATCAAACCTGGAATAATTGAAGCTAGAAACTGCGATAAAAAGAGTATTGCAGTCTTCAATAGTGATAAAGAAAGAGTATTTACTAATTTATGAAGCTATGCTGAAGATGAATGGAAAGTGATTTGGTAAGTGTAAAGGTTTTGGTATGTGGGTTAAGCACCAAACTGGAAGTCTAGGTTGCTAATCATGAATTTACATTCTTTGCTTGGATGTGCCAGGAAGGTAACTCTCAAGATGGAATAATAAGTTAGTGCTTTCTCAAGTTCCAGCAAATTATTAGAATATTGATATTCATCCTACTATTCATCACGTGAAAAAAAGTTGTCTAGAAACCTTCGTATATATTGGAAAAGCCTAAGCTTATGCCCAAAACATCTATCAATCTCAAACAACAAGCTGAGTCACTTCCACTCTTATTGTTCAGAATTCAGACAACTGACTTGAAAGATTGAACTGTCGCTTATTCTAGATATTGATCCTCTAAACAAGATGCACTACATTGTCATCAATAGGGTTGTTATTCTATTCTCAACAAAAGCCAATTTAACCATAATGAAGATATAGCAACACGATCATCCTATAATAACATGCCAATAACATCTTTGTTCCACTAATAAGGTCAACTTCTTTGGCAAAACGAAGATGTGATAACCAAGAATAACTAGACCCTGTCCTTGGACTCATTTTAGTCAGGAAAATAATGCTCACTACAATAAAATGGAATATGGGGTGCATATTTCATCTATCTCAAGCAAAGTATTTATAAAGCATCTTCGCAGCACATGAAGCCCATATATGCAAGTGGCCCCTCATAAGGACAACTAAGTTCTAATGCATTTACAATTCAATAAAGAAGAGTCTGAAGAGATTCCACTAATATCGGAAATCCTTTGTAACTGGACCGGCCTAGTAAGCATATTTTGATTAGCAAAATACTTTCAACTTTTCCATATTTATTAGGATAATTTGTCAAAAACTAACCTTTGATATACCATTTTTTGCGAAAAACAACCTTTTATAATTTTTCTGGCAACTTAAGACCTTAAAAGTGTTCTTTTTTTTTGAGAGATACAATCTTACCCTATTTTCAGGCGTTGTCCACTGGTTTCCGGCGTTGACCCACCAGGCCACCAATTTCCAGGTTTCCATATACCACCTTTTCTATTAACACCACATGTGCGCCGGGTTTTCCCTTTTCCCACCCTTTTCCCTCCATTTTCTCCTCAAAAGAGTGTAAAATCCCGATGCATGTGTAGAGCACATGGGGGATTTATGTGCGTTAACACCGGAAACTGGCGCGTCAATACCGAAAACTAGGTTAAGGTCGTTTCTTGCAAAAAAACAAAACTAAAGGAATTAACAAAATTATAAAAGATTGTTTCTCACAAAAAGTAGTATACAAAAAGGCATGTTATGATAAATTTTCTATTTATTATGGATTATTTAACTAGAATGATACAAACTTTGGCTGGAACGGGTACCTTTGGATTATTATTTTATAATACAAACTTCATACTAAAATTCCTAGAGTACGTCAAAACCAGTTTCACATAGTTCGCGAAACGGGTACTGGAACGCAATTCGCTAGTTGGCGAAACTTCGGATCGTAGGGGTTATTTTTTTGGTACGACTTTTGGGGTCATGGTTCGCTTTGAGACATTATTTGGTGCGCTGATGCATTTTTCTAGTCATAATTCCTTCCTAATTTAAGAAATATGAAGTTGAAATTGGTAAAAATACAACAGAGAAAGCAACTGAAATCAAGGAAATTCTACGAAGGTTCAATTTAGTTGGTTTTTAGGGTTTTAGAGAAGGAATTAGACCTAGAACTAAAATTTTGCTTCAATTGCAACGGTTTGATGGAAAGGGGCTTCATTTTAGTGGTGGGGTTGGTTTTGGGGGTGGGGTAGGGGAAAGGGGGTGATTTCCGGGGTGGGGGTGGGGGAGGGGGGTTTCTGGTTGGCAAGGGTACAACTTAATTTCACCTACTCTAGGAATTTTTGTGTAAAGTTTGTATCATTAAATAATAATCCAAAGCTTGTACTTCCTCCTTTTTTTTAATTGGACCATTTCGTTTTTGGCACAATGGCACTATTAATCAACCAACTTTGTTAAGCTATCTCGCATCATTATATAAGAATAAATATAGTCAAGTGGGGTCTTCTTAGATTCATCTCACAATACAAGGATTCCAAATATCAAATTTAATCTTTTACTTATATGCAATTAGAGATATTGACGTTCGAAGAATTGTCTCGGTAAACGTGAAAAAAAAGAAATTATGCAACTAAAAAAAACAGAGGAAATATTATTTTGGGAGAACCGGCCAGAGTTTGTATTATTCTAGTTAAATAATTCATTTATTATTCATTAAGACTTTTTTTAAAGGAGAACCCAATTAACGGCTTTAAGTAAAATACTGAAGTTCAAATAGATAACAGATGAACAACGTCAAGATGCAATACCTGGCAAGATCTAACTTGCTTTAACAGGGCCTCTGAGCACATTGTAAGATCTCCCTTCAATTTATGCCACCGAGCATACAAGCCCCAGATATCTCCACTTCCAACACTACGAATAACCTGCACAAGGAAAAATATAATTGTATTCAACAACTTGCAGGCAAATAGAGATTTAAAGCGCTCACACACACAAGACTATGATCCTCTAAGCGTAAAGTCAAAAATTATTCATTTCATCGACACGTGTGTCCATGGAATTAAAACTCTCCCGTTCCATTACAGAACGGCCATTCTGTAACGGATTTTGGATATGCCGTTCCGCGAAATGCCGTTACAGAACGCCATAATAAAAATCACATACTTCTCGCCGCGTTGTCCGTTCCGTAACGCGAACTCGCCGCGTTAGAACGCTTTTATCCCCGTTACATCCGTTCTTTTCAAATATTAGCCAAAAATATTTTATAATTTAATTATATAGCTAATGTAACATGATATTCTAATAGATTTAATTATATTATGTTGTAATAATGCTTCATAGATGTAAATAAAGCAAATAAGGTTAGAACATATTAATGTGAATTTTTAAAAAAAATTTACGCCGCGTCGGCCACGAAACGTGCTATTTCCCCTTTACAAGCCGTTCCTGCGACAACACGACCGTTCCCGCGAACGCGACCGCGACCGTGTTTTCTTTCTCTGCGTGTGTCTTGGTTGGTGAGGTGTGATAGCCGTAGAATTCGAGGAAATCAAGGGAATTTTATTTGATTCATCGAACTTTACAAATTCTGATAAAAATCCTAAAATACGTCAAATTAGTAGAAAAATCTCAACTTGGTGCACTAATAGTTGAACAAATTCTACTTTGGTGACCCGTGCTTTATATATTCCCATTTTGATGACCTAACGTTCAACATATGTTCCAACTTGGTCACCTACATTAATCACCAATTTGTAATACTTCCTCCGGTCTTTATTAGTTTACCCGTTTCTTTTGCACAGAGTTTTAGGAGAAATAGTATTGTGGGACATAGAAAGAAAGAGAAAAGATTAATTTATACTAAAGTTATATGTGTGTCATGGAAAGTTAGTGGACCCATTCCAAAAATAGAAACAAAAGAAATGGGTAAACTAATAAGGGACATCCCAAAAAGGAATACGGGTAAACTAATAAAAACCGGAGGGAGTATATTACTAACAACTATGAAATCTTTTCCACAATTTTGTAAAGTTAAAGTAAAATCACGAATTTTAGCATTTAATCTATATATATTCAAGAATAAGCCAACCTTTGGTCGATCTTCTCAAAATAAATTAGCCTTTTCATTATTTTATAATAAGTCTAACTTTTATACCCCTTAATTTTAAACAAGTTGAATGATCGGTGACCGGTTCTACGGATAAGGGCCTGTTTTTTTAGGTATTTATGCTCATATTTTTATATTTTTTGTATTTTTGCATTTTTTTAAGTAGATCTTTTGTATTTGTTTGTATTTTGTTTGTACTTTGCTATTTTACAATTTTTGCAATTCTTTAATTTTCTTTTTCTCCCTCCATCCCTCTCTCACTCCACGACCAATAGACCATCACCTCCACCCCTCTCTTTCTCCCTTGGCTCCTCCCCACCACACCCCAACACCCCACCCCACCCACCCGAAGCCTAGCCCGTGACCACTAAACCCTCTCTCACTCATCCACGCCCGGCCCTACCCGGGCTCAACCTACCCACGAAAATCCCCCTCCCGCCACGACCACTATTGTTTCTCGCACGACTCCGTTTTAATCTCAAGAGCAAGTCCAAAATTGACATACCCATCACGTGGGGAAAACCAACGGATATGGCGATGACGTCGATATCGAGGGGATTCTTTGGAGATGTCAGAGACACGGCAACGAGAAGAGAGAGAAAGAAAAGCAGGCGGCAGCATGGGAGAGGTTGGATTTTTGGTGGAGTGGTGTACCGAGGATTTGGGGTCTTGGGGAAGGGAGAAGAGAGAGGTTTTTGTAAAAGAATATTTGAATTTAGAAAAATAAAATTAAAATTAGCATTAATATTAAGATTACAAAAAGAAAAAAAAAATCAGACCAATCAAATAGCAACACTTAGACGTACATAACATGTTAGAGAGGTTAACAACAATTCATAAGTTGTTTGAAATAGATGGGTATAAAAGTTAGACTTATTATAAAATAATCAAAAGAATGACTATTTTTAGAAGATGGCCCAAAGGTTGACTTATTCCCAACCATTTTTCCTATATTTTATTAAAAGTTCATAAAATTGTGATAGAAAAACAATATTGAATAACATTTATTAGTAGGAAAATACTATAAAGATACCGTATAGATATTTCAAAAAAAATCTCCCCCTTCAACTAGACTTATTCAGAAATTTTACACAGGATTAAATATATAATGAGCATGGACTAAAAGTAATTATCAAAATTAGTTAGATGAAATTAACCAACTACATAAAAGACTAATTCTTTTTTTTAATAGATACTTACTACTCCCTTCGTTCCTATTTGTTTTTCCTAGTTTTTCCAATTGGGATCAGAAAGCTCTTCCTACAAAGAATATTCTATTTGTACCATCAGATTTGAACACTTGCTGGGACACATATTTTAAGGTAATAAGTTGTAATGTGGTTATCAAATATTATTTTATTGATGTAATAGGAATCAATGGATTGTTTTTTTTATTGAATGAGAGACAAAGTTGGGTTTTTTAAAATTGATGAAGATAGGATGTAGGCCAAAAGGGTGTTAGCTAACTCTAATATAATAATAGTGGGATCATGCAAAAAAAAAAGAGAAGTGTTCAAACTAATTTGGAACATACAAAAAAAGTGTTCAGACTATCATGCGATAAAGGGAGTATCATCTTATTTGGACAACAAAAATTAGGAGACAAGTACCAAAATATAAGAGAAAGAGAGTGCAATAAGAGAGAAGTTCCAAAAAAATAAAGAAGTTCCAAAAAGCAAGAGCAGGAGTGTACAAAGTACATTTACCTTGGTTTCTTCCCATATTCCATATTGGAAGAACTTATAGGAATGGACAATGGAGGGAGTATTATTTTACAAATTTTGTCACTTTTTTCTAAAACGTAGGAACCTCATTAAAAATGATGAAATTTTGAGTCCAATTGATTATCTATTCTTAGGCATTTCTAGAATTACTTTCTAATACTTTCTCCATTCTGAAATATAAGAAACGCTTCTGTTAAAAAACTCTCACATAAAAAAGAAAACAGTTTCATATACACCCTCCGTTCTCTTTTGTTGTTCCTATTTGGAATCGGGGAAGAAACCAATGCAACTCAAAAAAATGGGCAAGATTCCACTATTTTAGATAAAGTTAATGAATAAAAATAAAGATTCTAGCCCTTTTGATTTATTCTATGTTAGGCAGCCAATCATACAAAAAGTTTGAGGGGTAAAAGAGTAAAATAACTACAAACTAGTGTGAACACATTTATTGCTCTTTGAGTTACTCTATGTTAGACAAAAAAATTGAGGGGTAGAAAGGTAAAAAAAATGACTAATTAATAGTGTGAACACATTTATTACATCTTAAAACTAATGGAAAATTTAATTCATAAATTATATTATTTATGGAAAAATTCAAAATAGGAACAATATATTGAAATTTCCCAATGGGGAATACAGGAACAATAAAAGAAAACGGAGGGAGTATTTTAGAACGAGATGAAGCATATTTCATTTCTTATTTTATTTTTTTGAAACTTTTATATAATTTTTAGTTTTTTACATTTCTCGCATGCTTTTTCTATTGCAACATATTTTTTTATAGTCAAACTTGACAAACATTGACCGTATATTATTCATATGCCATCAAAATTAACTCTCAAGTGAGATATTGTTAGATTCGCTTTACTGTATATTTTCCAAATATCAACTTTTAGTACTTTTCACTTATACGTAATTAACGATATGAATGGCCAAACTTTGCATCGGAATATGTGAAAAAGATATGTTGCAGTTGAAAAATAGAGGAAGTATAATTTTACAAAAAGAATTTGATTCAAATTTTGAAATCATTAACTGAAAGGTAACGATGTTAAATAGCCGTCAGCCCGTCACCAAGTCGAAACATATATTTTAAACCTCAGATCACCTATATTGGAAATTGGAATATAAAAAAACACAGGTTACCAAAGTGAAATTTGCCCAAACATCCGGGGCACCAAAGTTATCCTAAATAAATTACTCAAAAACTTTTCTAACAACATTAGGAAAATTTGACAGAACTACCCTATTTAACACTGATTTATGAAGAGCTAACATTTCCAAAAAAAAAAAAAAAAAAAAATATGCAGAAAAACTACCCACTTTGTTGCAACTCGTTGCACGACACTACCTTGACCTGATTCCAGGTAAATAAAATCAACAACTGGCATTGACTTGCGCGTCTAGGTCGGTCATGTGACTTCATCCCCCCCCCCAACTTCACAAAGGTATTCTCTAAACCAATGCTATTATATACTACCTCCACAATTTTTAGTTGCGAAATTCGCTATCTTGGATGTTTTCAAATAGTTGCAAGTACCTTTTTTGGCATATCGACTCTCTTTGTCTCTCCACATTAAATGGGCAGCTTTCCATCTCTCACTATCGCTCTCCTACCACATGGGTCGCCTAATATATAGGAGTAGCCCCTATGTTGCAACTAAAAACCGGAGGGAGTAGGTCAAAATTGTGGGTAGTTAGGAAACATCATACTAACAAAATGAGTTTATGAGGATTTTAGAGAAAACATGAGGCCAAAGGTGACTTAAATGGAAGGAGTGAAAACTAACATGAAGAAAATGGCTTCAACATGAGCATATAACACTATAATCAATGGAGGAACAGGATCATTGCTTACAACCAAATGAGATAATTTTTTCAGCCGCATTGAATTTCCAGATTAAGGCTTTGCCATTGCTATTGTTGTTACTATACACTCAGATGTGAAAAGAAAGAGCCAAAAACACAACAAATAACCCTATGTCAGAAAACCTACGAAATGGGTCACATTGCACAATTTTTAATCTTATTTTAGTTCAATCACCAAAACTACTCAACTATAGCTGTATTCAAGCATATTTATATAAGGTTTCTGTTGTGGAGTTAGAATAGGAAGTAACAACAACATCCTCATACCTGCTGGAGAACTTTCCCTAACAACTCCATCAAGCATTGAGTTTCTCGTGACTCTGTCGACTGACAGCCTGAAACTGTATGATTGGTACAATCTTCATCACTTGTATTTGCAGAATATGGAGAATTAAATCGTTTTTCCATTTCTTGCACAATTCTCTCTAGCAAATCTCCATCATATCTTTTGTTACCAGTGAGATCCAACACCATCTGTACCGCTTCCAGGGCCTGCAAGACCATGTATGAATCTTTTTTTATGAGTCTTTTAAATAACACTGAAGGTGTTGCATAGTAGAGCATTATGTTAGGAAAACATTCACAAGTAAAACATAAAAATATACTGTTAAATTTTGGTCAAATACCCAACCAAAATTGCCAATTTGCATGTACAAGTGTCTTGTTTTCTCTCTGATAATAAGGAAAGGAGTACAGGGAGCACATGAGTGTGGGTTAATTGAGAATGTACTTACTGAATTTGATCTTTTTCTAACCTGGCATAGGTGGAGCCAGAGATAACACAAGTATATAACCCACAGGCGTACATGAAAAAGAGATACCGTAGGCCATGCCATAATTGATTCAAGAACTGGCTGGTGTTAGTTCAGTTATTTGCTGAGCACTTTGGTTCAACCATTACCAATTCACTAACATAAGACACTGGAAGAGGCTGGAAGGCTAACATTCTTTCATACAGTAAATTTGCTTTGGAAGCAATTATTTTAAGGAGCAACTTGTAAAATCTAACAACATAGCAACTGTATCATCCACAGTTCCGTATCATTGAATTCATTGTTACTTTTATGTAACAAAAGCAAGAGAAGGAATGCCCACTATACAACCAACCTGAGTAAAATTGCCAACATCAGCTGCAACTTGACCGTAGTTCTCCCACATTTGCCAGCTATTTCTTCTGCCAAGCAATAAAATGTCAACAAAAAAAAAAACAAAGACAGCAGCAGCCATATATTCAGGGTAATTTTGCCTCAAAAAGAAAAGAAAAATATTCAGGGTAATTTAGATAAAGCTGACAAACTTGATCTTCAGTGCTTCCTTGAATGCAATGAAAGCCTCCTTGCTTTTCTTCTTTATCATATGTCTGTAAAATACAAGGTCCATCACAGCAATGTCAACAAACAGCAGTTAGTTTACTAAGAAAGCACAATACATAAGTGATACCCGAGTTAGAGGAAGAGTTGTATTAGTAAAATGTATGTACTAATATAGGAAAAGCGAATTGTAGATAGGAGAATAACAGAGACATAAGGCCGACAAAAGTTGCTAAGGATCAATAGAAAGAAAACCCTCAACAACCAGAACTCCTTAGAAATAGCAGTGACCATGCACGTTAGGAAACAAGTCAAAAAGGGGTAGCACTAGCAACTTTACTAAGCCAGAACTTCCGAAAAATAAAGCTACCTAATATGTTTCTTTCACCTTAATTTTTCAAGTCATTATCTATGCTAATGAAAACTAACCACATCTAACCTAACCAAGAAAATCACAATTTTCTTATTCTTCTGAAACGATCCAGGGAAAAAATATCAGATTGGATGGCAACATATCTCCTTACTATAAAAAAAAAAAACCTTGTTGCTACTACTTCTACTAACTACTAGTACTACTACCACTACTATCACTATATAATTCCTCCATTAAAAAATTATCATCGAAGTACAATCTAATTATATTATTTAGCACTCCCTCCGCCCCCGAACCTTTTCCCAATCCTTTTGCGTACAATTATTAAGGAAAAACTATGATGTGGATGTGATATGGAATAGGAGTGTTACTTATGTAGAGTTCTAGTTATGTTAGAATTCTATGTAATTTAGGGTTTAAATTTCTGATTTGTTAAGTATTTCATTGGCATTAGGACTTTGTTTTAATTAGAGTTTGATTTGCATAAGGATTCTAAGCACATAGGCGTGTGGATTGATACCCTTAGCCGTGTGAATAGATAGAAGAGTTTGTTAGTTGTTTTTAGTTATCCTTTAGGACTTCGGTTTTCTAGTTGGTATAGGTTTCTTCCAAGCCTATATATGTTTTATTTCGTTCAGCAATAAAAATCAGATTTGTTTTGGAGTTTATTAAGAGTGCTCTTGAAGAGACTTTCGTGTGTTAGCGAACCACAAAAACTCAAACCGAGACTTTGAGAGGACATTGTGCCGAGACCACAACTTTCCAACCTTGAACCGAGACTTCAAGGATCAATCTATCCTTTATATTTTCGTGCATCAATAATCATAAAACACAAAAATATTTCCAGATTGTTCATCAGTGTTACGAAAAATCAGATTACTTTGATTCTAGTGCTCAAGAAAGCCCACAAGATCCGATCTTTTTCTAAAGATTCTCGTGGTTTTTAAAGCTTCATCAAAGGGGTTTTGAGATCCACATCAATTGGTATCAAAGCTTGGACGTGGGTGGTGTTCTTGAAGGTTTTTCGAAGTGTTACAATTCACTCGCAGAAATCCAGTTTCGGTGGTCAGTTTGTTTTGCTTCGTTCTCCTTCGTTAAGAAAGCTTTTGAGTCGAACTTTCTGTGTGTGTTTGATTGCGTGGAACTGTGAGTTGTTGGTTGTGATCATGACTGGACCTCTTGGAGAGCATGAGATGCCTAAAACTACCGAAGAGTGGGTGAAACATTTAGTAAAGCAAGTGGCTTGGATGTCCGAAGAGCTACAAACCCACTCTAGAGAACAAAGGGCTACTCGAAGCTCAGCTACAAGGCATGGAGAATCGAGGTTACAACTCTCTCCAATAATAGTGTCGGCCAGTGGTGGAGAGAGAATTTCTAGCCCCGGAGCATTCAATGATGAAGATAAGAGTATCGAGTGGGAACTTCCGGAGTTCCATGGAGATGGAGATCCACAAGATTACCTAGATTGGCGGCGGAGAATGGACAAAATGTTTGAGTTCAAGGGTTATGAGGATGAGAAGGCTTATCGGGTGGCTCAATTGAAGTTAACAAAGTATGCCTCTTGGTGGTTTGATAGCTTCAAGATCGGGAGGATTCGAGAGCGGGAACCGCCAATTAGGTCTTGGGTTGAGATGAAGCGACACTTGAAAAAGAAGTTTGTTCCAACTCAATACTTGCAAGATAATTACTTAAAGTTGAGTACTTTGGAGCAAGGGGAAGCTTAGTGTGGTCGAGTACACTAAGGAGTTTGAAAGACTAGGTATTTTGTGTGACATCAAGGAAGAAGAAGAGATGAAGATTAGTAGGTACCTTAGGGGACTAAATCCCGATGTGAGGTATAAGGTAGAGATGAGCTATTATCAATTCTTCGATGATGTTGTTGGTCAAGCTACAAGGGCTGAAAATCAAGAGAGAGAGCTTGAGAAGAACAGGAATAAGTGGCAAGGGGAAGGAGTACAAAAAGGAGTTAAATTCGAAACTTTCTAGCTCTCAACTAGCTAGTTCTTCCTCGGTTTCCATTGAAGACAAGTGGAAAGAAAGTTGAGCTTACTCCCGGGCCAGTTGGCTATGAAGGGTGTTCGTTGCTTTAAGTGCCAAGGCACTGGTCATGTTGCAAAGGCATGTCCTAATAGAGTGTTGGTGTCTCTTGAGGATCACACAATGTTGTTGGCATATTACCTTTCTAGGAGGAACAACAATGACGAGAGGATGCTTGCGGCAGACATGGGGGAATTGAGGGTTGATGTCGAAGATGATTGGGAAGATCAAGAAATTCAGCAACCTGAAATGAATGATAAGATGGTAGGGTTGCGTAGAACCATACTCCATGTTGATGTGCAGTTAGAAGATGGTCAAGAGCAAAGGGAAAACTTATTTCATACGAGATGCTTAGTGGATGGAAAGAGTTGCTCTTTGATTGTGGATGGGGTTCATGTACAAACGTCGTTGCTAGTGATCTTGTGCATAACTTGAATCTTCATACGAGGCAGCATGCGAGACCATACAAGTTGAATTGGCTCAATGATAGTGGCTCTTTACGGGTGGATAAACAAGCCTTAGTGACGTTTTCCATTGGTAACTACAAGGACGAACTTTGGTGTGACGTTGTACCCATGACAGCTTGTTATATTCTGCTTGGTCGTCCATGGCAATCTGATAGGGAGACCTTACACAATGGACGAACTAATATGTATAGCGTGAAGACAGATGGGAAGAGACTTGTTTTAGCGCCACTACCCCCAAGGGTGGTGCAAGCTAACCCTATTGCTTCTCCTATTTCTATTGATTGCAAGTCAACAACCGTGAGCAAAAAGGATAGGAAGGCTAATACATTACACTTAGCACGAAAGCCGAATGCTTTTGGAGTTGGTGATTTTGTATTTTTGAGTCTTAATGCACAGAAGATATACAACAACTCCAAAGGGAAGCAAGAGTCGATCGTAGAAGGGGCCTTTCAGGGTTGCTCATCGTGAAGGCTATGATACTTTCATGTCCTACTCGGAGGTGGCGTTTTGGGGACGTTTAGTGCTGCTGATTTGGTTCCCTGCTTACCAGATGAAACTTGAGGACAAGTTTTCTTCAAGAGGGAGAGTATGATGTGGATGTGATATGGAATAGGAGTGTTACTTATGTAGAGTTCTAGTTATGTTAGAATTCTATGTAATTTAGGGTTTAAATTTCTGATTTGTTAAGTATTTCATTGGCATTAGGACTTTGTTTTAATTAGAGTTTGATTTGCATAAGGATTCTAAGCACATAGGCGTGTGGATTGATACCCTTAGCCGTGTGAATAGATAGAAGAGTTTGTTAGTTGTTTTTAATTATCCTTTAGGACTTCGGTTTTCTAGTTGGTATAGGTTTCTTCCAAGCCTATATATGTTTTATTTCGTTCAGCAATAAAAATCAGATTTGTTTTGGAGTTTATTAAGAGTGCTCTTGAAGAGACTTTCGTGTGTTAGCGAACCACAAAAACTCAAACCGAGACTTTGAGAGGAGATTGTGCCGAGACCACAACTTTCCAACCTTGAACCGAGACTTCAAGGATCAATCTATCCTTTATATTTTCGTGCATCAATAATCATAAAACACAAAAATATTTCCAGATTGTTCATCGGTGTTACGAAAAATCAGATTACTTTGATTCTAGTGCTCAAGAAAGCCCACAAGATCCGATCTTTTTCTAAAGATTCTCGTGGTTTTTAAAGCTTCATCAAAGGGGTTTTGAGATCCACATCAAACTATTTGGTGGCCTTTGTTGAGAAAAGTATAAATTAAATATTATGCAAAGTTAATGGTAAAAAGAGATTGAAATGATACAGAAGTAATGAGGAGAAAAGGTAGCACTATTTTAATTCTTGGACCCAGGTCAATAAAAAAAAAGAGTCGCCAATGTAATTTGGAAAAATATATATATATGGTAAGGAAAAGGCTTTGGGGGACGGAGGGAATACCATATTTTATTTGAGTTTTATTAGATAACTAAAACTTTCCTCTTTGCATATTCATCTCTCAAGACTTTCCCCTTTCTTCTTATTAGATAAAATATCAGATCTGCCATTAACAATGAGTTCTAAGATCACGTGACAATCTGATGGCGCAACAGAAAGATGATATGACAACTTGATAGAGCTACAAAAAACAAGCTGGAAAGGAGGCAGCGGACAAGGACAAACAAACACATCCGTGAAGCATATTAAACAAAAAGGTGCTAGAATATAACAATATAAACGAGCACATACAGACAAGCGATATTGTTCCAAGCCTCTCCATTATCAGGATCAAGTTGAACAGTACGAGTAAAACCATCAAGTGCCTTGTTGACATCCCTTGCCTGCATTTGTGGCAGGACTTAGTTAGACCTAGAGAAATTGCAGAAATGTATGCAACTCTAAAAAATGAGTTTCATGCCATGCTGTCAAGTCAACAAATCAAGGACATTTCGTTTTCCAGCAAAAAGCCTAACACAATTAGATACTTAGAAGCATATACAAATTATTATTACCTTCAATGCAGCAGCTCCAAGGGCAAACCAACCATCTGGATAAAGTGAATTTAATGCCATGGCAGACTCCCTACATGAAAATGAAGGTACTTACAGTAAAGAGAAGTGACAAAGCAAGGATGGCTGGAGATAGATCAGTAAATAAAACAGTAAATTACATACCATAAAACTTTAGAGCTCTCATAATCTCCCCTCTTGTAAGCACTGCGAGCAAGACATCTCTGTTGACAAAAAAAAATAAACAAAGAACTCTCAGCAACAGCAAAAATCTAGCTGATGGGAATGGTCACCAACATCAATGGTGACCACGGAGTATACTGCAAAGATTTACTATAATCCCCTTCCCACCCCAACCCCAACCCCACCCTCCAATAAACCAAAGTAAGGAAAAAAGATGACAGTGGATGGAAATATGCAGAGAAAGCACCTTAGCTCTTGCAGACCTATCATTAGAAACCTCTAGAGCTCTCTCATAGCAGGAATCATCATTTGTAACATCACCCAGTGAACACCTTCCAAGGACAAAGGAGTAAGACACAATTGTCAATCATAACACATGGCAATTCATAATTTAGACTCGAAGTTCACATAATTGACATAACGCCAGAAAAATCTTTTCAAATGCTGCAATTAAAGATGCAAAGGCATGGACAACAAGCTACATTCATCACAAACTCAAACCAAAACTTCATGAGATTAATGCACAGCCATGGAGTAAAGACCAGAAGATCCTAAGTGCATGTAAGATCTAACACAAAAACTCCATGTTCCTAAAGAAAACCCTTCACCAATAGCAAACCAATTTAACAGTGCTTAACATGCTCTATTACAGACTTACAGCCAAGTCCCAAGCATGGACATCATCCAAGTTCGATTCAAAGATGTAGCACCATTACTACCATAACAAACTTGATACAAACATCACACAAATTTGACAATGAAAAATAAATAATTTTGAAATAATAAATGAAGCAATATGGTTGCGGCAGAAGCTCTATTTCTCTCTTAGAATATTCTGATGCAAAGTTTTCTATGCTCCACTAATTATGAGAACTTAAGTTGTGGTTTTTTTTAGAGGAAAGCATTTTTAATTGAAATATATTTCAACGGGAATCAGGTTTCAAATTTCATTTTCCTTTGTTTGGTTCTTTGACATAAAGTTAAAGCGAAGAGGAAATGCAAAAAGAGGAGGGGTGTCGGGAGGTGAAAAAGAGCACGGAGGATGTCTCATTTCATCCTTACAAAAGGAAAATGTTTCACCCCAATGACCCCATGAAAAAAATTATTTTCACCACTTTACATAAGAAAGGAGGAAATAGGAAAACCACTTATAGTCGAAAATGATATTCTCCCAACCAAATACAACCTTAAGGCTAGATCCTAATTTATTAGTAGTTTATTATATTCTCCTAAAACTATGAATGGCTTGAACCAAAGAAACCATTTGTACCTCTCATTATTAAACATTGCTGATTTAGTTTGGTTATAATTTTCAACGCACCAGTTTAAACCAGATTGGCAGAAAAACATTGATTCTTGGAATAATTCTTACTTCAAAGGTTTTGTAAATACATCTTGTCTACGGTGCACTTTGAAAAAACACCATATCTACCACCTTTTGCGCGAAATGTCAAGGTAATATTGTTCTTAAAAGAAGCTAACTTCAACCATAATAAAGAAGATTCTTGGATGATGCTATTGTTGATTTGCTACCGTAGTAAATTGTAGTTAATGCATCTTATGGGAGATATATCTCTTCTTGTGTACTAGAAAGTCAAATTGCTTTCTATTCACATGGTGTTGCAAAAACATATTCTACAAATTTTGAAGATAACGTTACAAGATTGGTTTTTATGGGACCATGAAATATGCACACATGGATAAATGTGAGATGAAAGCCTGAGCCTTGATGCCAAAGAAAGAGCTTATCCACGACACATACCTGTTTGAGACAAAGATGGGTTTGCCATTTATGGTCAGATTGAAAAGCGAAATAATCTTACCCACCGCTCGATAAAATTACACATGGTTGCATAAAGAGAGAATAGAGGGGGGGAACCAAGGTCCTTCAAAATATCATAACCATTAAAAAGGGAGCAGCAGAGACGGAAACACAATTTTCCGAGCACACCGATAATAGTTCATCCATAATAGAGGTTCAACATTAAGCATCATCATTAAGCTACACCAAACCATTAAAAGTAAAAGGCAAGATGGGACACATACCATAACCTTGGATCAGAAGGTGTTTCCAGCAACCGCGCTTTGATCAGTTCAACTGCTGCTGATTTCTTCTCTAATAGGCTGTTGTGTAATGTTTGCATTATATTACTCAATTGGATTTAATAGACTAAGTCAATAATAAATAAATAAAAAATAAATGATAAAAGGAAATTATCTTCACTATACCAATAGCAGTATATCAAATTATCCCAGAGTTCTAGATCTTCAAAAATTTTAAGCGCCTCCCCTATCAAACCACGACTAATGAGAAGCTCACCATACTCCCTACAGAAACAGATAATAAAGAAGAGATATATAAATTAAAAAAAGGTAGAACCTTACATAAAGTAAATAGACGGAGAAAAAGACTAATTACATGCTAAAAGAAGAGTGACGAAAATTGAGCATGAGAATTTTCGAAAGAGAAAACAAAATGCAAACATAATTTCATAATCAAGAAAGAAGTTTATGTTTCATCCCCTCAAAAAAAAAATATCATTTGAATACTATTGACACAAGGAAAGGAAGTACTTTCTGAGAAGAGGTATGGCTGGGATATAAACTGCAAAAAAGGAACGAACCCTCTCCAGCACTTGGGGTGATGGCTCATAAAGATCTTGAACCTGTAATGATGTGCATACAGAAGGAAAAGAAATGGCAAGATAAGTAAAGAAAGAGACCCAAGCCAGAGTCAATGCTCACAAGCAGAGACTGACATATCTGCCATAGCAAAACCCTTTAATGACTAAACACTTGCAAAGTTAGAAAGGCAAGTATAACAGCCAACCACAAGTACTATTTTCTGCAAAAAAAAAAACAATCAGAGGTGAAAACATGAGCATATTACCAATTTGTCCATCATAAGCAAAGCACGCTCCACAGTACGACTACGAGTGGACTCCCACCTAATACGCAAGATGTTGCAGGAACATTTGATCTGAAGAGGGAATAGGCATATAATATAGATATAACTACAGCTATTAAACTTTGAACAGAAACTTACAATAAAAGCAGAGGTGATCTGTCACAAATCCTTAAAAACCCCTTCTGTTTTTTATTTTTGTTTTCTACACGAGGAGACCAGAAAAAGATTTATGAGTCTATTGTCCATTTTCTTGCATAAAGGATTTCAAGGATCACAACTCACAAGCACCATATTCATTGCAATCATGGAATTTAAGCTCAGCCATTCTGCTTCAGAATGGCCGACCTGAAACGGATTTGTTCTGCATATGCCAATTACCAAATGCCGAGATAAAAATCGTGTCCATCTAGCCACGTCACCCATTGTGTCACATTGAATTGCCGCGTTAGAAATTTCTATTCCCGTTATTATCGAACTTTTGACGAAGTTGGACATATCTAAAGTTGGACATATATATTTTACAAATTTATAATTTTCAGTATTCATTCATTCACCAAATATAAACCCATTCATATTATGCTAGCTTTTCTCAAATTACGTTGAACAATACTTCATTAACTAACAAAAACACAAATGATGTCAGAAAACCAAAAATGTGAATTTTTTGATAAAAATCATGCCACATTGGCCGCAAGCTGTTGCAATCATCGTTTAGAAGTCATTTTCACGACAATATGATTGTTACCACGTCTATGACTTCTTTTTTTCTCTTGATAGCAATTTGCAACCATAGTGATATGCATTGATAAATCTAAAATTATATATACTACCATCTTAATACTTCCTTTGTTTTCTTTTAGTTGCAACACTTTCCTACTTTGCATGTTGGATGCCAACATAGCTTTTTAGCTTGTATTTTTGTTTTGTTCCTCATCAGTCATCACAAAGGCAACTTTACCATCTGTCCCTATCTCTCTTCATTACATAAGTCTCCTAACCCCCATCCCTCCCCCCATATTGCAACCAAATGACCACATAAAGCATAAAAGTGTGTGTAATGATGTCAAATTCAAAATAAGTGTAAGATTATGATTCAGATTAATTAAATGTTATTGTTACATATTATTCCTTGCTTATCAAATCAATATAAACTTACTTGTCAATTTGAAAAACTGATGGAACATTAATTTTAAGTTTTGATCAATCATGCAATAAAAAATATCTCCTAAATTAGTGCACATCATATTAAATTTTTTGAAGAATAGCATGAGTATTTTTGGAAACGTCTTTTCTGAGATAAAATAATAAAAGTAAAAGATCTGCCTCCAGATGTTATATGTTAAACATGCCTAACCACTTATAGTGAAGAGAGGAGTAAACTGATAACATAATTTGACAAATAAGAAAACTGATAACAATTTGGATAAAAAAAAAAAATAAGACTTGGGACCGTACATTCATGGGAGACGTGATACGGTATATCTTGAGTCAAGCTTTGCTTTAGAGTTAAATTGCGTTTCTCATTGACTTAAGATTCAAAATGCCACTTATTCATCTAAAAACGACTTAAATAATTCCATCTCCCAGACAATTTTTAGCGATCTTCCCAAACATGAAACCACAATCCATATTCAAATACAAAAGCCTTAATTATGTGTTGTTCTTATCTAGATCATCAAGATCTAATTCACCTCATGCAGAAAAAAGCAAAAAATAAATAAAGCTCTAAACCCCTTAGAAGCTCTGTCCAACTTACAGTGAAGTATGATGACAACTGAGAATCAATAGCCTCTATATATGGGGCCATCTCCCATCCTGAAGAAGAGATTTTCACTTAGTAAAAAGTTTAGGAAAAACATTATGCCTACAACCAATATCAACATTTACATTAACATTAACATTAACAAAGCCAGATAATAAGAGAACTACTATCTCAGAAACATGAAGAGAAACAATGCAATTGATTAAAAAAAAAAAAAGCCACAAACTACACGTCAGACCTTTTCATGGGTGATTTTATTTACCGCCAAGGCGCCCATATTTACAAAACAAAGCCCATATTATTTTAAGTATTATGTATTTATTTATTTTTTACTTTATTTACCTCAAAAATAATTTTTTTTGCATGAACCGAAAGGTTTCGGTTCCACCGACCTTTTTTCCGGTTCCACCAACCTTTTTTTTGGGTTCCACCATGGTGGAATAAAAAAAAAAGGGATGGTTCCACCATGGTACAACCGAAATTCTTCGTTTACACCATAGTGGAACCGAAAAAATGGTCGGTTCCACCAATTTTGGATCGGTTCCATGAACAGTGACAAAAAAATTTGGACGCAAAAGCAGTGAGTTAGGAGGAAGGCAGGAGGAAGGAGGTAGAAGATGAAGATCCGGCAGAGTAAGGTGGCTGCAGTGGCAGCGAAGAAGAAGATCTGGGTATTATTTTACTGGTGTTTGTTGCTATTTTGGCTTTATACAGTAGCTTAATTATATTTTCTTACATATTGTAAATTGATTCAGAGAGTTTAATTTTCTGGGAAAAGAGTTGAATTAATTAGAAAGTGGGAAGAAATCTCCAGTTTAAGGAATTGGATTTTTACTGGTGGAATTGAGAGATAAAAATGGGGGTGAATAATCAATAAAGGTGCCGTAAATTTGCAAAAAGAATGAGTAGATAAAAAGGGAAAGTTGAAGATTTTTCAGTGAATAAGAAGATCTGCCAGGGGAAGGGGGAAGAACAAGGGAGGAGGAAGAAGAAGAGAAGAGGAGGAAGAAGAAGAAGAGAGGAGGAAGGAGAGAAGAGATCTAGCGGCGGCGGTGGTGGTAGGTTAGAAGAAGGGGAAGAAGGAGAGGAGGGAGAAAGAAGGAAAAAGAACACCGGTGCAAGTGAATACGGGCGGTAAATAGCATGGTTGCTTTCATTTACCCACCTAAAATAATTAAATTACAGCACCCAATTTAATCTAGATGACAGCCACAATTTCTACCATCACCATTTCCATAGGCTGCCTGCTGCCAGTACATTGTTGCTAGTACATTGTTGCTACCGTAGTAAGGTAGCAACAAAAGTTACAATCAACAGGGGAAGGGGGAATGGACACTAATAATAAATACCAAAATACCTAGCCAACCCACAGTTCTCATTGCCCAGGCTGCTAGCAATAGGAAATAGTGCCCTCTGTATAACTTCACAATATCCAATACCAACAAACCCTAGCTCAAAAAGAGAAAGTAAGAAGAAAAGAATGGTGATTATTGGAGCTATTGAAAAAGCATCATGTTTAAATCACACAGGAATTCATCTAATTTGACAATAGGTTTTATGAATATTTCAAGAACTGAACAAACTATGGACAGTTAGCTAGTGGAGCCGTGGAGGCAAACAAAAAATATAAAGGAGTTCAACAAAAGCTAGGCAATGAACTCATACTTAAAATTAGAGAGAGCAACAAGCCCAGACAAGGCAGTAAAAAAATAATTGATGACAAATGCACAACTCCTAACAGAAAAGTTTCCAAAGTAGGAATGCATAATCATAAGGCTCGTCATATTTTCAAATATTCTAGTGCAGCAAATAATAGTGACATTGATGCTATTCATCCTAATCTTGACATCATTGCAAAATCACGACATGCAGTTATCAGTTTATTTAATTGCTGCATTAATAATCTCACACTAAAGGTTGTAACAACAAGGAGAGAGTGATTCAACTTTAGAGTAGTACAAAAAAATTTACTTTTGTTCTTTTTGGTTGGTAAGGAGAAATTCCCTACCAAACCAGCAAGCAACCCGGCCAAAATTCAGAGGCAAGGCCCCTTGGGAGTGGGAGACGTGAAAGTTAAAGTGGAGCAACTAAAAGAACGAAGGAAATCTTAAATAAAAAAACACAGTGCACAACAACGCAAAAGGAGTGATCCAAAACCTAAATGCATTATTAATAACATAGATGATACTATGAAACAGCACTGATTATTATTTCAGGAGCATCCAAATTTCATTTCAATACTTGTCTTAATCTCGAGGATCTACCATTTCAGACACCATAATTCGTCACACAATTGCTATCAATACAAAAGTGAACATGTAACCTTTATATAATCAGATATATGCTACGTCATACTGGGAGAACATGCATCATGTGACTTTCCAAAAAAATCTTAATTTTAAGTTTAAAAATAGAAGGGAGAAAGGCTAGCAGCTAGCTTCTTCATATCACACCAGCTTCTAGGAAGTTTTCCTTCAATGACAAAGCATAAATGGATTCATGAAGATTTGGGTAGTAAGTCCATTACCAATGGTATCCTTGCTCTTCAATGTATTAATTTGAACATTTTAACTAACTTTTGTGCACAACTCATGCTGAAGAGGTCTAACACAATTTGTGATTTGATTCAATGAAAGCTTACTTTGAAACTCGTCTGACCGAGTACTTTTTTCTATTAAAAGGCATTGTGCGAGTACAACTGCCTGCTGAATTGCTGTCAAAATTCCATTGCCAACACTCGTGCCATTGCCACCATTGTCCGCAATTTTTGGAGCCATCATCACATCAGAAGCCTCTCTAATATGTTGCTGATTTTGATGTGAATCTAAGTCAGTAGAAGCATGTCTTTCATGAGAAGCACTTGCTAAAGGGGAGCTACTGGTACTACGAAAAGAGCTTCCACTCGCAACAAGAACCATCTGTGGCACTGGCTCCACCTACATGCAGCCGATTATAATAATATAAGTTACAATTATATAAGTAATCAGAAGACTAGAAGTCTAGAACTCATCAGAACTTTACTTGGTGGACAGTCCGGAATCCAATAGCACCAGTCACAGAGAGCTCAAGCCCCACAGACGCCGTTGCCGCTTCAAAATAATGCCTGAAAACACCATAACAATGGAGTGAGAAAAATAAATAAGATGTACATTTAGAGGAAAGAGGAGGAATTCCTTCAAAATTCATCCATGGCCAACCCTAACGTTAGCTTCATTTCCTTGGTAGACGTGAAAGGCAAATCCAACAGATGGCTCATTAAAGAAGGATATAGCTAAAAAGTATCCTTGTGGAGAAATTTACAATAAAAAATTGTATCAAAGACTGGCTAATTGCAAAAAACAAAGACATCACAACAGTGTATTTTGGCCCTGCAGACATTTAGAGAAGGGGGCAGCACATTCGTGGAACTTGATTTATTTTACTATTGAGCACACCTCGTGAATAAAAAGCAATTCTTGACAAAGTAATTTCAATTACATCCCCCTTACATTGATTACATCTACATTTATCACCTAAACGAGAGAAAGTAGTAAATTCTTGCATACAGGATTACAGTCTAACAGCAATTATTGTGAGACAAGGTTAGTTTTTATATTTTAAGGAGACTTGTTACTTCTATTTCAAGGATATCTTTTGGTGCCTCACATAAATTCATGTGAGACCGTCTCACCTCAGACTTGCTAAAGGAAGCATCGCAAATAGATTCGAGAAATCTCACTTTCTCATCACCTTATCTAGTAGCTGATTTGAGGTTCAACTTTTTGTTTATTATGTCTTGATTAACATTGGTATCCAAGGTTTATTTAGCTACTTCTGGACGACAACTTATTGACTCTGATTCGTTAAAGAATTCCAATATACTTGCAGTGTGATATGTTACTTGAAGTTTCAGACTTGGGTACATGTCCAAGTGCAAGTCTCTGCTATTTTATGAGCCTCTATAACTTTGGCAGGAAATGAAGTGTCCAAGTGTCCATACCCATGTCTGAGGATCCAACATAAGTACTTGAGGTAAATGAAGAGCATGAGTAACATGGTTGTCAGTAAAGATCTTACACATTGTGATTTAGCCAACTTAGTAGGGAGAAGTTGTGGACCAGTAGAAAAAGATATTGTTCGCAAACTCCTTAAGACTAGCAGTGGGTAAGCCAAGTAACACACCCACATTGTTAATCCTCTATTGCTCAATTATAATTCCAGACTTGATTCACCGACACATTAATGGACACCTTTAGTAGGATATAATCTAGGTAAAAGCAACATATGGAAGTCGAAAGATGATACCTTGCAGGGTCAACACGTGCAAAAGCATGTTCAACTAATCCAGCCTCTAGTTGCAACATTGAGACAATAGTTAAAGCCTCTTCTTCTTCTAACGACACACCCCAGTATCTTGTTACTTTTTCCAAATTGCCAAAACTATTCAAACTTTCACCCATGAAAACTTGCAGCAAATCAAGTAGTGAAGAACAACGTTCATCCAAAATGCGTTGTTGTAGAAACATAAGTCTAGCGAGCCACCAAGTGCTAGTTCCAAGTCCAGCTCCACATACATCTTTTTGACTGGATAATAAATCTCTAGTCTTCATGAGTAAAATCTTAGCGAAGATCATATACTGCAGGAATTACAGGACACCAATTGAAAGATTAAAAGCTAACTTATATGCAGGCCGATCCTGTGCAAACAGACAATAGCACAAGGCCCAAAATGTCGGAGGGCCTCAATCTAGAAACTGTGAAATATATTAGTAAAAAAATTTGAAACTTGATTCGGTAAGAAAACCTTGGTTCATTGGTACTGCAGGCTAAAAAAGGAACTGCTATGCGCTAACATTTAGAGATCGAAGACTATCAAATACTTTCACCCTTATTTTTGCTTCTGTTACTTTTCTTTGTGCCAACTGCCAACTTACCTTATTATCTTCACCCCCCCCAATTTAAAGTACTACATCTTCCATTATTATTATTGTAAAGGAGTTACCTTTTCAAAGTCTAATAAATAAAATTATCTTGGTTAATTTTCCTCCTTTTTCCACTTTTTTAGACTGGTAAGATGAAGAACATCCCGGGATGCCCTCGCACAGGAGCGACCCACAAGCCCAAGCACTTGGAAGGAGGGGGAATGGTAAGGGGATATCCTCCTCTAAGTGCCTCTCACTTGGTGGGATTCGAACCCCTTGAGGTCATGAGGTAGAAATTAGAATCCCCAAGAAGTGAGCCGAAGCCAAGCTTGGTAAAACTGTTATCTTTTCCCTTTTCCAACTAATACATCAACAAAATATCTATTAACCATTGTAAAAGCATAATGATTAACCACGATTAATAACAATATGTTTATTGGAAGGATTCGCCTAACCTTAGAAATGATCACTCACAAGATTAGTCGCTATATATATATACACACACACACACTATTACAAATGACCTTAAAAAATTTATATTTTATTAACTTTATATATTATATCTTGTAATCTTCCCCCTCTCTTATGTTCCAAGTGCCTCTCACTTGGTGGGATTCAAACCCCTTGAGGTCACGAGGTAGAATCCCCAAAGTGAGCTAGCCAAGCTTGGTAAAACCGTTATCTTTTCCCTTTTCCAACTAATACATCAACAAAATATCTATTAACCATTGTAAAAGCATAATGATTAACCACGATTAATAACAATATGTTTATTGGAAGGATTCGCCTAACCTTAGAAATAATCACTCACAAGATTAGTCGCTATATATATATATATATATATATACACACACACACACACACACACACACACACACACACACACACACACACACACACACTATTACAAATGACCTTAAAAAATTTATATTTTATTAACTTTATGTATTATATCTTGTAATCTTCCCCCTCTCTTATGTTCCAACATTGTCTACCAATATGCATATAAAGAAAATATAAACATCATATAGTATACATTTTTGGGTGCTTCATTAAAGTAAGAAACAAAAAATAATTGTAATGTTATTTATGTTATAGAGTATACTTTTGTATATTAACATTATGAAATTTTATTTTACAAGGCTAAATTTATATTTAGCACAGGGGCCCCAAAATTTTTTTAAGACGGCCATGCTTAGGTGACATGTAAAACATGCAAAATTGAAATGCATATGCTTATTGGGAAATGAAATGTTTGTTAGCAAAAACAAAAAAGGTAGAAAGCCGAAGTGCGAGAAATCTTCAGAAAATCAAGACCTTCTAGTTATGCAAACATATTTAGGAAGCGCTAGAAGGATAGGTCAAAGTAAGACCAAAAGAAAGTTCTACTAGCCTAAATAGGCCATATTTGACCAAGGGTCGCTTTTAAGGAATTGAGTTAACATAACAAAATATTCACTTTCTAAAGTTTACATCTCCATCATGCCACATGATAGTCTTTCCTTGGTATTCTTGTTTAAGGGAAATGTTAGGATATAATAAGAAAGTTCAAAGTTCAGCTTACTAAATTTAGAATTCCCTTCCTATCATAGAAAAAAAGGTGGCCTAACATGTGGGATAACACAAAATAGAAATGTATGCCTAATATATGGACAGAGGGAGTATATTACACAATAATGTTTGTTTAAAAGCATTACTCTAGACAGTTTCATTGCCCCTCTAAAATCATAAACCCCACAAGATATGTTTAAGTACTGCAGTGTCATTAATGTTGTATTCATCCATTATCCTAAACAAATGCCTTGATTTGTTCAAGGACTCAAAGGGTAAGGATATGGACTTCTAAATTAGTGTTTGTTGAAGAAGTCCAATAAATCGTCATCTACATGGAAAACTCTTGTAAAAGTAGAACCCAACAAGGAAACACACTAAATAAAATCCTTAAAACATGTAATAAATTACCCCCTCCCAATTGTAAACATATGGATTTTCGTTCACGGTTTGACCGAATATGCCATATCGAAAAACAACGGTTTTTTCACCATATACCCCTGACAAATTTTTTTTTGCACCATATAGCCTTACGAGTTTCCCAATGCACCATATACCCTCCACTTTTAAAAAAATACATCCACTTGCCCTTAGTGACTAACGGCGTTAACGTCTATTAGTCATTAAACCCTAATCCCCCCCTCTAACTCTAATTAGCTACCCTAAACCCTACCCCTCTAGCCCTAACCCTAACCCTAACCCCTAATCTAATACCCTAACCCTAACCCTAACCACCCACCCACCACCCCTCCCCCCACCACCCCCACAGCCCCTCTCTTCCCCTCACCACCCACCCACCACCCCTCCCCCACCACCCCCGAAGCCCTCCCCCCCTCCACCACGCCCCACCCCCCGAAGCCCCCTCCCCTACATCCCTGCAGCCCCCTCCCCCTCCAATGCTCACACCCAACAATGTACTAAAAAGGCCTCCTCTCTTTAATCCTCTTGTCGCCAAAAGTCGTACATTTGATCCAAACTTACCCTCAAACCCACCCTTTTTGAGTTTAATCCATCATTTTGAATCACACCAAGTCGAGAAATAAGTAAAGGGTCCTCAACAATGTCTTCGAGGAACCATTTAAGCTCTTTGAGTAAAGAGGACTAAATCCGGGCCATTGTCAAATTAAACAAAGGCGGCCCCAACGGACGAAGCGAGGGTTTTAGCCCATCGAGGTTTTGAATTGGAGGGGGTTGTGGGCCGTGGGGGGAGGGGGTCTTCGGGGTAGAGCTTCGGTGGAGGGGGGATTCAGGGGGGGGGGAAAGGGGAGCCGCGGGGGTGGTGAGGGGGAAGGGGCCGTGGGGTGGTGGGGGGGGGGGTAGAGGTGGGGCGAGGGTGGTGGTTGGGTGGTTAGGGTTAATTAGGGGCTAGGGTTAGGGTTAGGGTTAGGTTTAGATGATTTAATTAGGGTTAGAGGGAGGGTTAGGGGTTAATGACTAACGGTGTTAGACTTCCGTTACTCATAAGGGTAGTTTGATATATTTTTTTTAAACGTCGGGGTATATAGTGAATTTGGAAACTCACAAGGTTATATGATGCAAAAAAATAATTGTCAGGGGTATATGGTAAAAAACCGGAAAAACTATTACTCATATCTCTTGAAAAGACTGCCCACATTCATTCAATAGTTACAAGATATGATGCAACATCTCAGGGATGCTCTAAGAAAATGAGCTACAAAAACAATTTTCCCAACATAAACACTCCAATGCCAACTCCTATCAGAAAACATAAAGCTTCCACATAATTAAGATGTCATTGAAAGATAATCAGGTACTCAAACCCAAACTTCCTTTTATGCCACTATGACCATTCGGCTTCTTCATAGCTTTATGTAAAATCTTTTTACTCCGGTGCGAAATTACTACATTTCTCTATTAATTCTACTAAACCATCAACTTCACAACATCACAACATCACCAGCACAACATTCAACTAAATAAGATTATAACAAAATCAATGTACCTGCAAGTTGGACAATTTGGCAGCCAAGTCAGAACCAGCAGACATCAACTGAATTCGTGCCCACGCTTCCCATTCCTTTCCTTCTTTAACTGTTATCCACGGCAACGGAACTACAGGCAGCTCAATCACTGGACTACAAAAATCAAACACATTTCAATTTCACAAATTCACACTCAAAATTCAAAAAACACATTTCACTTCATTTTCAAAATATATATGAAATTGAATAGGAAAGAAAATTACCCTGTGAAGTTACTCTGCACGAAAGCGAATAAGGAAGCAACCGCAACGGCAACAACAAGTATTAACTTTAAACAAGCATCGGCACGAGCAGCATCATTTAGTAAATAAGACTCTACGCTTCTTTCGAGTTCGGCGTAGAACTGAGTTGGGTTAAGTGACTCGAACGAGTCAGAAGATGGAAAGATGGATTGTAATCCAGCGGAGGAGAGAGAATCCACATAGTTGCCGGATTCTATTAAGGTGATAATTTCATCAATAAGAGAGTGAATGGACGGCTGAGATTGAGTAGGGCGAGGATGAAGAGGGGAGGTATTGGATGGTGGTGATGTTAAGGAGCAGCGGAGAAGACGGAGTTCGTACTCACAGAGGTGTTGTATTTCTGTATTCGCCATTGTTAGTGAGAAAAAAGCTGTTGTTTGCTTAAACGGCCCTGTAGTTTGAAGAGGGAAGGGTGGTTTTAACTTGCAAGTAGGGAAATTGGGGATCCCTCCTTTATGAAAATAATAACACTTTGTAGTTTGTGTAGTACAATAACTTCAATGATTAGTACTAGTATTTTGACCTGTGCAACAGCAACAAAACAAGGTAGCGCCACTACCGATACATACGGCACCAGACCACGACAGCGGTGCAGCACCAAAAAACAAAGCTTAGAGCAAGGGAAGCAGTAGCAGCTATGGCAACCGGCCACTGGTGGCGACACAACTCCAGAAAACTGCTAGGATTTTCCTTGCAATTAGTCACTCAATTTTAGGGTTCTCTTTTCATTCTTCAATTAGTCATGAATTTTAGGGTTTTTCACTAGGGTTTGTTTGAATTACGCCAAACCTAGGGTTTATTCTTGTACAAAGTTCCTAACTTTGGCTTGATTTTAGGTTTGTTGAGGTCATGTCAAGTTCAAGCTACCAATCAGCTTGTGAATTTCCAATCAAATGTGATTGTGGCATCAAACCTCATATTGGAGCGTCTTGGACAACTGTAGCTTGCAAATTCTACAACCCTACAACTGGTTGGCGTGGCTACAACCTATTTAGGTGTCTGGATGATGGCATATTGGAGTGGCAAAGGAGAATGCTGAACCAAGAAGTAGCATTGATCAGGCATGAACTATGCCAAGTAGGGGCGTGCAAAACGATCCGGTCCGAAGTATCTGATCCGATTATCCGTTGATCCGATCCGAAATTTCGGATATCCAATCCGATTTTTGGTTCTCAAATAGTTCGGATCGGGTATCCAGAAAAAAATGGGACTTTCGGATAGGATACGGATCAGATTTTTTAAAATTTCAAATATCCGAAAACCCGATTTGTTTAACTTTTATTTAGTAAAATATGCAAATAGACTTTAGACCTTTAGTCTAGGTAACCCTTAATCTCACATTCTCACTTCTCTGACTCCTCACCGCTATTCTCTTCACTTCTCGGTCCTCACACTCCTCACTCAGACTCCTGGGTGGCCGTTGCTATTCTCTTTCTTCAATTCACTGCTCTTCTCTCTCCTCAATTCACTGCTCTCTACTTCGAAGGTCGATGGTTGCTTGATTGGTGTGTATAGCTACGAGACTACCATATCAATTTAAAATCATGTTGGTGAATGGTGATTGCCAGATTGTTACACATATATATGCATGCTGGAATTTGATATATAAGATATCCTAGTACTTTTTTGTTTTTTTTTTTTTTTGGTTTTGAAGGAAGGATATTCTATTAGTTTTCATAATTGATGCCTAGTGGCCACTAAATTCAGTACCTCCTGACTCCAAGTGTAAGGACTAAGGAGATACAGTGATGGACTGACTTATATGACTCTTTATGTTGGAATGGATTTAGGTGCTATAATCAGGTAATAGGCACTTGGGTACTTACGTAGCAAGTTATGCAACTTTAATTGTTTTCGGATACTCCAGATATTCGGATCGGATACGGAACGATTTTTTGGCGATTCGAAATTTCGGATCGGATCCGATATCCGACAATGCACACCCCTAATGCCAAGTCCAAGAAGTAAAGTTGATGTTGAGTATGGAAAATTGAACAAGAAATAAGGCTTTGTCTTTGAAGCCTTGTTTATTGGGATAATTTTTGTCTCCTTGTTAAAGTTTTAGCCTAGGTGCTTCGGTTAGGTAATTGCAACTTGGTTCCTTGTCACTGATTTTGTAAACCTTAATGTGTGTGACAAGTTTATTAATGTACGGAACTCAATTATGAAATTCATTTTGATATTATTGAACAAAATCTAGCCTTGCATTGCATCCCCACAAAGTTAACAAGTTACATAACATAATCCATAGTCAATACCACAAATGTATCAAAATGTGATGTACAAACTGAAATGTGTTTCATTTGTGGATCAAAAAATATATTTAAGCAGCATGCTCAATAGCAAAGATATTAAGTACTACATAATCCCTAAACTACATATCTTCCCTTGTTATGGCTTCCATAGAGGAGCCTTCTTCTCCTTGGATTGAACTTGCATTTTTGGCCTGAATGCTGGTTTTGGGGTTGTATTACTTGTTGGCATGCTTGGTTGACTTTGTTGAGTGGGAGGATGTTGAGAAAGGCTTGGTGTAGGCATGAAGGCTTGGCTGCATGAAGGACCATCTGATGTGATATGGGAGCTTGAAGGTCTTCTTTGTTGAGGTGCTTCCTTAGTAGCCTTCATTGTTTCCCCGAAATAAAAAATGTTAGTGATCACTTGGAAAACAAATATAATTGATTGAAAATGGGATGTTTTTAAAGTTCATTACCAGTCCAAGCACCCTCTCCATGTTCCTTTGTCTTCTCTTAACAACCCAAGCATCATTAGACTGGGGTCTGCCACCTTTATTTTCCTTTCTTTAAGAGGGGCAGAAGGTTCCTTGCACTGTGTTTTGTAGTGGGCCAGGATTGCCACAGTTGTTGCACTTCTTCTGCTCCTTTTGTCTCTTCATAAAGTTCTTCTCAGCATCTTTACCCTTTTCCTTCCTCCTCTTTTTCAAAGATGGTCTTCCAGACATCTTTTTGATCACAAGGGGAGTGGTTGAACTTGGTTAGACCTGTCCCACTGCTTCATCCCAACCATAGGCTTAATGTGTGGAGTGTAGGCCTTTATGTACTTGTCATGGTTGTACTATGCATCCACAAAGTCCTCTGGTCTTTGTCTATTCTTGATGATACAAGCCCAAGCATGTGGGCAAGGTATAACAGTTAGCTCCCAGTGAAAGCAAGTGCAGGTGTTGTCTTTCAAATTGACAACATACCTATCACTATAGTGGTTCACTTCCAATCCCATTGATCTGCCCTAGATGACACAACAGTGCACTTGGCTACTGAAGCTCCCACTCAAACACCTTGCTCACATAGGGCATGAATCTACCTTCATGCTTCTCAGCTGCATTCCATTTCTCTGGATTTCTCCCCATCACATATCTCCTAATCCATTCTAGGCAGGTCACTATTGGTTTATCTTTTGCTTCTCTTAGCACAGAGTTAAATGTCTCACAAAGATTATTCAACAGCATATTGGACTTGGAGATTGTGGTAAATGCATGTCTAGCCCAGTCCTTTGTGGGGATTGAATCTAAATAATTGTATGCATCTTCAGACAAAAACCTAATGCATGTCATCTCAATATCAAAGTCAACCTAAAGCAAAAAAGCATGAATAAATCAGGCACAGTCCATATAAGACAAGAATGTCAAAGTTAGTGAGTGTTTTACCTTTGTAGTTGACCTAGCAGCTTTCCAAAAGTGCTCTTTGAACACTATACCAGTAAACTGTAGCTTGAAGTTTGCCCATATATGTCTGGCACAGAATATAATCTCTGCCTTGGGCACAACAATTGACAAGGCTTCAAGCAGCCCCTGTTCCAAATCATGCATAGCATTAGTTAATGTTTGTTAAGAAAAAAAAATGAATATACAAAGGCAAAAAAAATTACCTTCTGCTTGTTAGACACCACACTCAGGCCTTTACCTTCCACCAAGTCATACTCAATATCCCTCACGAACAACTCTAATAACCACATCCAACTTGATGTGTTTTCAGTTTCTATAACTGGCCAAGACACTGGGAAGATTTGATTATATTGTTCCCATCCTTTCTCACAGAAACCAACATCATACCAGAGTAGGCCCCCTTCAGGTGGCACTCATTTACCCCAATCAAAGGCCTACAATCTTTCTTGAATCCACTTTTGCAATCCCCCAAACAAACATACATCCTCTGAAAGTGTGGTGGGGGGCCTCTCAATTCCCTCAAGCACCACTACAGCTGAAGATCCTGGGTTATATTTCAGGATGGCAAACCCATAATCAAATACCCTAGCATATTCCTCAGCTGCATCCCCATACAAGATTAGTTTTGCTCTAGCCCTTGCAAACCAAACTCTGAAGTACCCAATGTGAACCCTTATGTCCTTGTAAACCCTATCACATAACCTGACCAACTTCCATGTTGGATCAGATCTCCACTCATTCAGGTATCTCTTAGCCAGATACTATGACTCACCTTAGTACTAGCATTAAAAAAGCCCACTGGTATGTTGCAAGTTCAAGCTCTTAATCTGCATTTTGTCATCCACGCCCATTTTACTCACATGAATCTTGAATTTGCACTTATTCTCTTGCTCACATGTACATTTAACTATCTTCCCATGCTTCTTATCCAAGGGACAACCACATCTATTCCTACAGTGTACAGTTACTCTACTTTTACCATTATGCAAGAAATAATAATCATACTTATTCTCTATGTTGTGGTGTCTAATTGCTTTCCTAATAACTACAACATCTGGGAATTTCAAACCTTTGCTCATGTATCTTCTTCTTAAAGTATGTCTCTGGATTGAATGTTGAATAAATGTCCAACTCATCATCTGACCCCTCAAGACTCCTCAACTCTTCTGAATCATACTCAATCTCATCAGCTAAAGGCCCACTAATCCTTCTTCTCTTACCTCATCTGCCTTAGATGACTTTGCAATCCCCTACTTCTTCATAATCCTCTTTACATGGAGCAAAATCTACATCTAGATTAGACCACTCAGAATCAGAAGACCACTCACCTTCACCACTCCAATCCTCACCATCCACTCCAAGATCTAGACATCTCTTACTATCCTTTTTACCTTTACTGACCTTCCCTTTCTTTGCACTTTTCTTATTCCCTGCCTTTCCTTTGTTAGCAACAATTTTCTTTCTAGGTGTGGGTTTTGAAGGAGGTGCTACAGATGTGCTAGGGGCACTGGTGTTTGTAGTTGTTGTCTTTATTGGAGGTGATGTTCGTTTAAGGTTGGATTTATGAGAATTACTTTTTTTTTTCTTATTGGGAGGACTTACTGTTTTGCTCTTTTTATCCTTATGTCCTAGCTTCAACTCAGGAGGGGGATGAAAATGTTGTTCCCAATCATCCTTATGCATCACAACAACATTTGTATCATGTTTGGTAAGCCTACTGCTCTTTCTGAGTGGGCTTTTAACAAATTTCAGGCTCTTTCTTGATGGACAGTAGAGGGTGGTTGGGTCTAGTTTTGGTGGAATCCTTCTTTGAGCTTACATAGAACACATTATTGGTCCTAACTGTGCTTACTGAATTAAGCATTGGCTCTTTCAAGGCCCACAAGATTACCCTCTTTTTTGAATCCCTCCCAACAACCATCTACACTACATCATCTTCATCTTCTAATTTCACCCTCCCATTTGTTAAATTCCTCCCATGAAGCCTAAACCAAACACTAAAATTTGGAGACACACTCCTTATTACAATATTGTAGGCAGCAATAACCTCCCTTCTAATACCCACAACTAGGGGTGTTCATGGGTGGTTAACCGTTCCGAAACGACATTTCAGTTCGTTAACCGAAAGTTCTGATTCGCTCTTTTTGTTAACCGTAGCTGTAACCTTTTAAACCGGTTAGCGCCTCAGCGGTTAACCGTTATTTTGGTACGGTTTCCGGTTAACCATTATTCAAGTTATACTATTATATTTTACTTAATGTACATATAAATTTTCTATTTTTTTGTGTATACTTTAATATTATATATACTCTAATATAAAATGTAGTGTTTACATTAGTACTAAAGTTTCCAAACAATTAAATACTTCCTCTAATTGTTGTTATTTAATAACAAATTTTAAAATCAACGTAATTGTTGGAAAATGTTTCACAATAATGAGATACAGAAAAAAAATCGATTTTTCGGTTAACTGTTCACTAAAAATTCATAACCGTAACAGTACCGTTTAACCGTTACTTTTATCGGTACGGTAACCGGATCGTTAAACTTTTTTTATCGGTACGTTTACCTCCCATTTAAACTGATTTTTCGATTTTGGTTTTTTATGAACACCCCTATCCACAACACTTACATCCTTTTTCCATAAATTTGTTTTCATTTACATCCCACCCTCTTTATACTAGGTTCTACCCTTCTCTGTTTCAAACTGTCCCCAACCCATATATTTAAGTTAATAGCAACAACATCCTCCCTGCAGCTAGGGCACACACAACAAGCCACATTTAACAACTAATACATTTTCAACAAAAACCAAAGAAAAGCATAAAAGGAGAAATAAAGTTAGCGGTCACTTGTGCCCAAGTAGTCGAAGAATCTTCCAGAATGGATTGTAACTATTTCTTAATTTGCCCACAATAGAGAAGTGAAAGAGGTTGAGCCTCACAAACTCTCGAGCCACATTATTTTGCTTCACCGTGGCACATAGCTCCGAGAAATTAGCCAAATGCTCAAGAGGACATTCATGTGTCATACCCCCCATAAGGTTCTTTCTTAATCATGCGAATCAAGTGTGGAGAGAACTCAAAGTTAGCGGTTGTGGAGGACGACGAATTCCACTCTGAAGTTCAAAAGTTTCGGGATGTACAAAATCCCTCAATGCTCTAGGATTTTGTTCATCACCCATTGTGCTAGAAGTAGAAGAAGTAGACGACTCTTGTTCAAATAGTGGTTCTTCCACCGGTTGTTTTACAATTGAAGGTTGTACCATTGTTTCTCTAAAAATCATCCTCAGTTGTCTCAAGGTGCTCTCAAGATTGTGATCAATAGGGATAATAGGATCACCCCTTAACCTTCCTGACATGAAAACGACAAAACTAAGGAGAAGATTAGTAGACAATAAGGCGCAAATCCCACAAGTAGTCAATGATAAGTGCGTTTCTAACGCACTTTGCAGACTCTTTTTAGCTTATTTTAATCCTCTTTATCCCCTTTCTTCCCTCTTTCTTCTTCCTTTCCACTTCTATTTCATCCAATTTATCATTCTTGATCATAGTGACATTTTTGCTAGATTTTCAGTCATTTTTGACCGAATTTCTAGTACATTTGCTTTCACCCTGTTTTGTCATGTTCTTAATATAGCTTGAACTACCTAAGATGGCTACGAGTTGTAAAGTTGGCAAAGAAAGCAATGAAAATAGAGCACACATTGAGAAATGGTGCGCTTGGACCACTCCCCATGTCCGCTCGCATAAAGGAATACATAACACAATAAAATCATGTATGGAGAACTTAAATGGACAAAAAATTCAAACCCCAAATCGGATGAAGGAAACTCTAATTGGAGGCAACGACTGGTCATAAGCTTGATTTGGATATAAAACGAAGAAGTTATGCTCGATTTAAGTTGAACTGTCCGACTAAAGCAGAACCAGAGGTGCTCCCGCACCTGTTTCTTAGGTTCACCCGCACCACTTGCAATGGTGCGCCTGCACCTTTTAACGGATGAAATCACTTGGAGATCAGTATGTTTGGTGCCCCCGCACTTGTTTGTGCGGTGCGCCCGCATCACTTATTCCCGTCAAAATTTTGTAAGGCCTCTTGCCTAATAAAGAGAATGGATAGCTGTGATTTTAAAAGGATGCTTAATTCTAGAGACTAGAGAGTTATTCTAGGGATGATGTGAGAGAGAAAAAACACATTAGTTTTGTCTTAGATTTGAGATTTTGAGACTAAAGTTGGTGATTTCTACACTTCCAAGGTACTTTTTATTCAATCAAATTGCCAAAGTTTAAGTTTTTATTCTTCCTTTTCATTGCTATTCTTTATTCTTCCATAGTATTAGATCTCTTATATTATAGTTTCATAATTGCTTATTTCTATTCTATGTATCATCCCTTAATCATGTTTAACCCTTGATTAGTTATAAATTTTAGATTTTTATGTTTAGATTCCATAATTAGTGATTAGTTTCCTATCTAGGGTTAGGGTGAAAGTATGAATTAAGGTTTTCATGTATTGTTAATGTGATTGTGATGATCTAAAGAAAATTATGCATTGATCTTGGTGTTTTGAGGCCTTAGGATAAATCTTGATCACATTTATGCTTTGGTATTTTGATTTCAAATGTTCTTAATCGAAGTTTGAACTCTTTTATCATCCCCATGAATCAACTTAATTTATAGACCAAGATATTGGGTAGAAAGTAAGGGGATCCTTGTATTAGGGGTTTTCCGTATTGAATCTCTTAATCAATTAAATAAAGACCATTCGAGAGAGGATTTAGTTGATTGATTAAGAGATTATTCTTGAGGACCATTCGAGAGAGGACTCGAGTATTTTTGAGGAAAACTAAACCTTGCATAATTTGTCGCTTTTGAATCACAATTGCATTAATGATCATTGTCCAATCTGATTCAAACTAGTAGCCTTCACTCTAGTGTCTTCCTTATTGATATTTTCATCTCGTATTATTTGCTAGTTCTTTGATAATAGTTAGTTGTTAATTCTTACAAAAATCATTAAAACCCCCCAAAAATCCTTGAATTAGGTAATTTAGACTTGTTAGACTTTAATAAATCCCAATTTCCCTGTGGATCGACCCTTTACTTGCCTTTACTACGTTCTTAGGAATTGATTGTTAGTGTTACAAATATTGTTTGAAAAGCGTTTTTTGGTGCCTTAACGACACACTAAAAACCTCTGATCAGTCAACAACCAATAGGTAAACAAAAAAAAAAGAAAAGGTGATTTAGTCTCAAAACTAACAAATTAAATCAATGTTAACAGTTACTTCCCGGCAATGGCGCCAAAATTTGATGGCCTCATTGTAAATACGCCAAAAATACCTAAACTATCCAATATAGGGTAAGTAAAGGATCGAATCCAGAAGGAAGTAAGGTTAAACAAGGATTAATTTGTTAATTACAATGAGCTAAATCTATTTTTGGGGTTTCTTTGAAAGATTATTAACAATTCTAAAATCTAAGATAACTAGGACTAAGAGATTGACAAAACAAATTAGCAAAACAAATAAAGGAGATAAATTAAGGGTAAGAAACTAGGGGATTAGGAAATTCACCAACAACCAATCCATGAATCCAACATCAAAGCCAAGGGAAACAAATGGGGAATAATCACAAGGGGAAATCATGCACATAGAAACTCTAATTACTCTCTCGAGCTAATTAGAGGAACTTAATTACCCATTACCTATTCTCATGGCATAAGCAATTAATCTAGCCAAATCAAGAACAACATGAATAATCAAGCTTCCCTAAACTAGAAAATACCTATTTTCATGGAAGTCCTAGTCTAGTAACCAAACTTAGTCTATCCCTAATAGAGTGGCAATCGAGTCGGGTTGGGTCAATTTCGGGTTGACTCGATTTATATTTCGAGTCACTTACCCCTAACCCAAACCCGACATGATTCTAATGTCCTGGTCGAAAATCATAACCCAAACCCGACCTTAACAATTTCGGGTTGACCCGAAACCAACCCAAAATGACCTGAAATGAAATTCAACTATACACGCTAAGTTATGAAAGTATGGGTTAATGACTTGAAATGAAGTTTAGGTGATCCAATTAATGGGCTTAACCCAATACAAATACGAATAACAAAAGATAGGTTGTATAAGTTATGAAAGTCTAGGTTAATTTCAGGTTGACCCGACCTGAAAATAATACGACTTCTAAATTAGGTTATTCAAAGTTATTTTTAGGTTCAAAAAGTCAACCCGAACCTAACCCATTATATTTTCGGGTCGGTTTGGGTCGACCCACTTTTTATTTCAGGTCGAAAATCTCAACCCAAACCCGGGTTATCGGGTTGCCGACCCTAATCCCCAACTTCATCTCTCGCTCCTTCACTAGGGCTTCCAAATATGCAAGTAAAGTGGTGATCAATCACCCAACAAACTGAATCAAGCAAGTTTAATCAAAAAGTTTAACCCCAAATGTTAACCCCCTAACTTAGCTTTAGGATCTAAAGAGAAACGAAGGCTACATCCCTTCCCCTAGTAAGGAATTACTCACGAATCATGGAAATAAAGCAAATCAAAACATGAAATAACTTCATCACCATAACCATGAAGGAAAGAAAAAAAGCGAAAAATAATCAATTAATAAAAACGAGATTTTATCGAACAAAGCATGAACTAAACAAGATTAGAGAAAGAGGAAGTAAAATAAACAAGAAATTACCAACTTTTAATCTTGCATAAATCTAAAAATGGAGTTCAAAAGCTTCAAACCTCAACTTTCTCTCTCCTAGGGTTCTAAAGTTTGAATGCTAAGCACAAAATTAAATCTCTACTAATTAGAATGTAAAAATAGCTTAACCTAAAATGAGAGGAGTTTGCCTTATATAGTCCTAAAATAAACTAAACACAATTACAATAAAACCCTTGCACACAAAAGAGATTAAGAAAAGAACGGTTCCGGAAAACCTAGTGACTCGAACGAGTGACCCGACCCGAGCCCTCGGGTGGGCTGACCGGCCGGGTCCTTTCATTAGTAGTGAATTTCTTGGACGCTTGAACTGACCCGGGTGGGTCAAATAACCCGGGTCCTCGGGTACACTAACCCCGACGGGTTGGTTGACTCGGGCCCTCGGGTCAGACAAATTTCTTCCTCTTTTCTCCTTTTGAGCTCCCTTAAATATATTTAAAGTATATTTATATATGTTTTAGTATTTAAATAATTAATTTCTTAAGTGTTTAATATTTTTAAATAATCAAATATTTATTGGGTCGTACTTTGAAAGTTAATTAATAATTTAACTAGTTGAGTTGTAGTATAAAAGATTTTCAAAAGATGGGTTGGAGGAGCCCAATTCAACTCAATCACCCAATCAAATAAATTTAAAAGTCCAAACACACTTCCTTAAGCCCACAAGGGTTAGTATTGCAAACCTATATAAACCCCATGAGAGCCCAAAAATCCCCACACAAAATTACACCCTAATATTCTATTTTCTCTCTCTCTCCCCCCACTCGGTTCTCTCTCTTTCCTCACTCCCTCACCCGGTTTTTCTTCTCTCTTTCTCGCCTCCGTCGCTCGGTTGTAGGACCACCGCCGGACCACCGACGCCGCCAGCGCTGCTCCTCCCTCCTCTTGGTTTTTCTCTTCCTCCTCTATATTATTTTGATGATTAATTTAATGTTTTAAGTATTGTTTGATGGTTTAGTAATTAAAGTTTGTATATTTAACTATTTTAATATTAATTTCAGATTATATAATTAGTTTAGTGAAGTAAATAAGTTTCAGATTTAATATATATGTTTAAATTAGGTTTTAAGCATGAAAGCATGGATTTTTAATGTTTTTAAGAGTTAGAACTATAGTACTATGTTACAGTTTATGAAAATTGAGTACTTTAATCTTTATAACTATGTTAAACTAAGTTTAAAAGAGTTTTAAAGATGTTATATGTTGCTAGAATTTTTATTAGAACACTTATGGTGGGTTTTTAAATATTAAAGTATTGATTTTTAAGGGTTTTAATGACTAATATGGTGGTACTATATTAAGGGGCACTAAAGGTTAAAGTTTTAATGTTTAAGAGGGTTTGAAACACTTTTTAAGAGGGTTTAAAGTTGCTGTAATTTTTATTAGAATTAATATTTGGATGTTTTGGTATTTGATAGGCGGAGACTTTACTTTGAGTAATTTCTAAGGTTGAGAAAGTGGCCTCTCATATTGTCTACACAAGGTACGTATATTCCTATGTGTTATTAGACTAGTATCATGTCCTAAGGATAGGATTGTTGTAGTATCATGTATAGGGAACTTTTTATATAGTTCATATGTGGCTTATATTCAAGTGAATTAGCATGTTTTATGCTGTTGTGTGAAGCATCTTGCCTATGATAAATATTATATGTTTGTATGGATGATTGATGCAAGCATGTGGGTTGGGAACGTTTATTTTATTAATTCACATGAGGGATTAATAAATATATTATTTATTGGATCATGAATTATATCATGTTGTTCCCTTAGATTATTTTTATTATATTATTTACTTTATAAGGACCGTAGACCTTGTTTAGTAAAGTTGGATATTTACCTATTGACAGGTTGGTTGATTGTTGATTTAAGTCAACAAATAAAGAATGGTTGGTTATTAATTAAGGAATGGGATTATTCTTGGATTAATTGAGTTGTTTGATCACAATAGTTAATCCTAAGATAAAAATGGGAATTTTGTGTATCCATGATATTTATTTTGGTTGTCTTCTTGTTGTGAGTCTCAACACTCAAATAATTTATTAATACTTAAAGTGAAAAGTGAATAGCAATAAGCTTTAGACTTGTGCACGACTAGTATGAGTTGGAGTACATGGTGGTAGCCCATGACTTTTCTTAGGACCGGATTGATCATCGTGTCCTATTTTTATTAATTAGTACATCGATATCATTGGTCGTGGGAGTACGGAGTCGTGCCCGTACTTTGTCTTCTAAATTGAAGACATGGTTTGGTTTGGACAACTCTATCCATTGACTATTCAATTTAATTATAATTAATCTATTGGTTGTGGAGTTGTGGACACATAATCTTGTCTCCCCATTTAAGGATCCGATGATGAAACATACCGTGGTCTTAATTGGTCCAACCCAAGGGCGAAGTAGTACGAAAAGCCATTCAAAACCGCCATTACGAAAAGTGTTAAAGTCCTATTTTAAAGCCCAATTAATTATTCATGATAATTAATTGTGTCTTGAGCCCAATTCTTTGAAAAGCCCAATTAATTGATAATTAATTGATTTATTTTAGTAAATAAATATTTTCAAAAGATATTTTTAATAAGTCAAAATCAGTTTTTATCCCGTAAAATCAGATATCCGTAATTAAAGGATAAAAGAAATCTTTTAAAACGCGTTTTAAATAAAGCTGGCAAAGGCATGTCAAGAGCCAGGCTAGTACGCTTGCGGCGACGCACGTCCGTGCGTTAGGCGCGGCTTTCTGTCCACCTGTGTCGGGTGCACTAATCTGCACTTGACACGTGGATTTCGACTCATTCGAGTCCGCGTCAGCGCGGCTCTGCGCTGAGACGCGGATTTTCTTTCTTATCTTTTTTTAAAAGCACGTACCACGTGTACACTTTTTATTGGTCATGCCGCGTCATGCGCATGCCACGTCACTGCGCCGAGGCCGGCCCGGCGCGTGAGGCGCAATGTCGTTTTCCCTATAAATAGGCTTGATTTCCGAACAAATTTCAGGACGGATTTTTTCACATAACACTCAACGAATACTTTATGAATCTCTCTACAAACTACAAAACTTCCTTACATAACTCATACCTTTCAAACACAAATACATTCAATCTGCATACTTTCATAAATTCAGATTTTCAGGCTTCACGATTGCTCGTTCCGAAGGTTGTCAATCTCATGAGACCCAAGCCACGGTATAATCCTGAAGGTCCTTAAATAAATTATTTTTATATTGAAGTTACTAACAGTTTTCTTTCATGATGTAGATCTTTAATATAAAATCGCTCTATTGTATATTCTAAACCTCCTTCTTTCTTTTTATTTTCTTTTCATATATTATTATATGCCAGCCTGATCATTATATGCATATTACTTTAATGCTTTCGTCACCCACATGTTATTTTTGTTAATCAAAGACCTAAAGAACTGTTCTAACATTAATCATATTAATTTGGACAACCTGCTAGGTTCCCTGTAATATTGATTGCATAATAACATGTCACTAAATATAGTATTTTTATGTGTTTCCTGAACCAATTTAGACTAAATATTTTAGGGGTGTATAAAAACGTGATATGATTATTCTTTGGCATAAAATCTGAAAATGAATCGATATTTAGTAAAGGCCAGCAATGGGCAATATGGTTCCTGACCATATTTGTACCCTCACCCCCCGAACTCAATCTTTGGTTCATTTTGACCATCTATGGAGTCAGGGCGGGGAAATCTACATTGGATAATTTGTCCCTACGGTTTTCCCATATCCAATTAGGTTTATGATTCTTCCTAAAAAGAATTTTTGGCGACTTCTTTCAATATAAAACAATTTTCAATAAAACCTGAACAGTGGGGTAGTCAAATCTAATAAACGCGCTCACACCGCGTAGGCGAAATAAAAACACACCTACAAGAGTTAAGTTCAGTATAGTGAGTCTGTTATTTTGTTATATTATTATTTATCTATGATTTAATGTTTATTAGTATCATGTTAAGTTACATGTTTTATTTATTATGTAGTACTCAGCTTTGCTTATTACGTGCTTTTCTGTGTGTCGATCATGGTTGTGCCTTATTGATCCTAAAATGACCCATTTGGTGAGCAGTCGTTTATGATCAGTAAAGCATCAACCATTCCAGGTCTGAAGATGATGCATCGTTGGGTGTCTGGGATAGTGGAGAGCTTATGTTTAGACTTCCTTTATACTTTATGTAGACACATAATCGTGTCTCCCCATTTAGTACCCTATGATGACCAATAACCCGCTCAAATTGGTCCGGATCAAGGAAAGAATAAAGAACGAGTCTAAAATAAAATATCTTAAGCCTAAACCATTTTTTTAACTCTTTTTATTAATCCATTTCCGAAACCTTTTTTATAACTAGTTTTACTAAACCTACTTTCTAAAAACGTTTTTAAAATAATCTTTTAAAAGACCCATCTTCGAAAACCTTTTAAAAATAGTTTTTATGAAAGCCCAATTTACAAAACCCATTTTCTAGCCCAATTTAATTAATAGAGTTAATTAATTATATTAATTAGTTTTATTAATAAAAAAAAATCTTTTTATAAAATATCATCTTTTTCCAAAGTGATTTCAGATATCTTTATCTAACTATTTTATATAAAATCTTTTAAGAAAGCCAACTCCCTAAACATATATATATATCTCATCTCCTCACCATATAACAAAATAAATTACACGACTCTCTCACCTGATAACCTCCCCTTACAAAATACTCGGCTAAACTACATCTCACGAAAAACCTTCGGTCAACACACCTTATCACTCCACACAACCTAAATACTAATCTCCACGATCTCACGCCAACACCTATTGATCATCATCATCACACGCTACACCTTTATCCTCCTCGCCACACTCACCGCCTAACTATTCCTCCTAATTCATCATAATCGAAACTCCCCCTACTTTGCTACTATAAACTAATTATACACCCTCTCGACTCCATACAAAACAATATCCTACATCACCTAATTTCTAAGCCATTTAATCACCATCTATCATAAAGATTGATTCTTGGCACCCATATTTCGTTATCAACGCACCATATTACAAAACCCACGCAAGACACAAACGTTTTTAAGACTCGTTCAACAATTCAATTTTCTAAGATCCGTACAAATCAACGACCCTGGACGGTGGTATAATTTCTGTGGGTCAACTAAATTAACTAACTTTATTTGCTTTCTTTGTTTATTTCTTATTATTTTCTTGAAGTTACTAACACTCTATTCATGATGTAGGTAATTAATATATTCCCTTGATTGTAAGTATTGTACATATTATACTAACTCCATGCATTATTTTCTTTTGTTATTTTTATTTATTTTCATATATTATTATATGCCTGCCTGATTGTTCTATACATATTATTATGATTGTCCTGTATGATTTTTATCACCCACATGTTATTATTGCTAAACAAGACCTAAAGAATTGTTCTAATTAATTCAGATAATTTGGACAACCTGTTAGGAACCTTGTAATATGATTGCATAATAACTTGTCACTAAATAATTAGTCTTTTTATGTGTTTCCTGAACCAATCTAGACTAAATATTTTTAGGGTGTATTAAAACGTTATATGGTTATTCTTTTGCATAAAATCTGTAACAAATCGGTATTTAGTAGAGGCCAGCAATGGGCAATATAGTTCCTAACTGTAATGTACCCTCACTCTCGAACTCAATTTTTGGTTCTTGACCATCTATGGAGTCATGACGGGGAAATCTACATTGGATAAGTCCCTAAGATGTCCCTACTGTTTCAATATCCAATTAGGTTTATGATTCTTCCTTTAAAGAATTGTTGGCGACTTCAAAACGAATTTTTAATAAAACCTTAACAATGGGGTAGTCAAATAAACGCGCTCACACCGCGTGTATGCATTAAAGGAATGAAAAATCCACGCCTACACTTTAATACTTTTGGTTAATATGTTATGGTTTGACTTTTAAGTTGGTTTGGCTATGGTTTGGTTTTGGAGTCAACTTTGTGGTTGACTAAGTTTAAGTATGTTTTCAAAGTTATTTATTTATTTTCCGCTGCAAAATTCTAAATATCACACAGGCGATAATACTTTGGTAACTCTCTATGTTTTATGGAAAAAGGGTGTTCTATAAAATAGAGAATTGTCGATATGTTACAAAATCAAACCAAACACCAAAAAAAAACGCACAAAGGAGGAATATTGCACAATTTAAAGGAAATAGAAGCAAATTAACCTAAAGTAACCTAAAAGCTACCATAAAATCAACTAAAAGTTAATCAGAAGCTAAGTAAATAAACCAAACATCAATCACTTAGCTAAGCTAGTCCCTTTGGGGTTGAACAGATTAGGGAGAACCACTATCTTTCGGAAGTGGCTCCTTACATTCCAAAAATTGAAGAACAATCCCAACTATGACCCCCCCTAACAAAAACAATCTCAACTTCAATTTAATATTGAGCAATCCTAACTTTGAGGGGTGTTTTACAAAAACGGTCCCAATATGTTGCTTACATGCTGGAGCAGGTAAACTTGTATTAATTTTTTTTTCTATTTTCTTCCTCCTCTTTCTCTCTCTTCCCTTATTCCTCTCTTGCCCCCTCTTGTGCCACCTCCACCTCCTCCTTTTCCCCCTCCCCTGTCACCCCGAAACACCCCCTCCTCTGCTACCCTCCTCCTCTTCCGTTTCCCATGCCACCCCCACCTTCCCATGTTTTGCTTACAATGTACTACTTTGTTAAACCTAAATTTTCTATGTTGGCAGCTTTTAAATTTCATTTAATCTTTTGCTGCTTTTTGGCTTCGTAATGACTCTTTTGGAGAATTTTCGAAAACTGCTGAAAAAGATATTGCCATCCAACGATATTATGTCATCTGTTTGTCTCCATATAGTGGGCTAATGGGCTAACCGTATCTAATTGTGATACTTAACATCACCTGTAACACCCCCAAAATCCATAAACGTCTAGACTACGTTGCATCGACTTTGGGAGTGTTACCGCCGCGGTGAAACGCAATGCTTATTAAAATTAAAACATTAACTTACTCTTTATTATGAAAACTAAATTGCAGTGGAAATAAAATGCTAACTTAACTACAACTCGGGAATCATTATCGACCCCTTTTATTTAAAACCATTAACTAAGTAAATCATAAACAAACTCTAGAAGGTTCAATCAAAACACTTTAAAAGTTCATAATCAAAAGTATCCCTTGTATGCCCGAACTCATGCAGCATCACCAGTATACCTAATCTGCTCCCCATTGAAATATGAATGGTTCATCACAGGTCAACAAGCAACACAAATAACAAACAAATCAGCTATGCTGAGTACGTACTTAAACAGTCAATTAATACACTAAGCATAATCAAAATAATAAGAGCAATTCCTAAACCTGATTCTACAAAAACAATAAATTCCATTTTTACAATTTAATTGGCATCGAACGGGCACCGTTATCTTTCTAGAATCATACGGGCTACTTAATCCTTAAAAGACAACTTGGTCTATTAGGTGAAATGTAAATACGGCTTCGTTCCGTTTCACACCCATCATCTTAGTATGCAAACCCCCAAGATCGTACGGAACCTTCCGCCTACTTGAGTTGTCAAAATTTATAAGGACACTACTATCATCACAGTAGGCTTGCGTAGGAGTGTAGAACATGTCCCACACTCCCCCCATTGTTCATTGCTTGTAGGGATTCCGACTACAAGTTTATTGCCAACTATCCTTCTTAGTGATACTCATTCATACAGCATTAAGCATATGATTATTTAATTCTCTTTCTTAGGCACATTCCTCAAGTCTTTAGTTTAGGCAACCTCTTGTAACATCCTTGCTACAACAATACATTATAGGATTCCAATCCAATTCATTTTATGCTTGTGATACGATAGAATTACGCATTCCAATAATAATTCATTCCAATTCACAAGTCATACAACAAGGAAATACATACAAATTTCCAATTGATTTCATGTTACCAAAAAATCTCATCAATCATAACCACACAATTGTTTCCTATCATGATTCTAGGTTCCAATAAAACAACTCATAACTTAACATGATACTAACGTATCTAATGGAACTAGTACGCGTACGTACCTTGTAACGGTGAATCTTTGCTGACTACTTAAAACGTTCCGCTTATGAAATTAGGACCTAATCGAATAATAAAAGTATTTCAGTGCTAAGTCCTTGATATTATTAAATAAAAATCAGCTTATCTAACTATGTAAAATATGGTGTTTCGAATAATAAAAATAATCGTTCTTGTTGATTTAAACTTTCTTTTCATAAACTTTATTGAAACTAACATAATTAGGAACTAATAATAAAGTGTTTGTAAATTTGATTTCCTTTAACTTATAATATGCTTTATTTACAACAACAAAACTTAACCAAATATATATACAAGTATTTTAAAAATCAGATTTGAGAAATTGAATTATCATTAGAACTAAAATTATAATTATAAATCTGATTCTATACTTTATCCTATACTTTATTTATAATCACCAAACTTAATCAAAGATATATAAGAATTATAAACAGAATTTACAATTAAATTAAATAGGAAAGAATAGTTTTTTTTTATATAAAGCATACTGGAGTGCTTGTTGTCTCCGGCGACACCCACGGCCACCGCAACCCGGCGGCCGTATGGCCCAACGAACACGGGAGTCATGAACCACCGCACGCACCACTTTGCATGATGCGACTCCCACTCGAGCCACTTACGCCCAGCCTCGCGAGACCACACCCGCACAACTACGTGAAACTCGAACCCCGGACCGATGTGCAACACCAGCGAGAACTCCGACGAGCGGCGCAAACCCTCCGGCGAGCAGGCGCGACCTCCGGCGAGTGAGTTTCCCGGACGCGAGAGGGAAGAAGATAGAGAAAAATAGTGTTGGAGGAAAAAGAAGGAGGAGAACGCAGGAGAGAAAGAAGAAGGAGGAGAGAGAAAAGATCTTTGGGGGTAAAACCACAGTGACTTGAGTAAAAGTGAGTAGGGTTTTATTTTTTTTTTCTCTTATTTATAGCATGAGAAACCTAGGTTTAATAGGATTTGTTTTCCAAATCAAATTCCTATTTCTTATTTTATTTATTTAGAAAACAAAACAAAACCGAATTATAATATAATTAGGTACAAAAAGTAGGTTCCCCTCAAAAAAAAAATTAAGGTACAAAAAGTAGGTTGTATAGTTAAATTAAAACTGTAGGCTTACTCAAACTATATTTTTTTCTGTAACTAATATTAAAAATACTTTCAACTGTATTCTTTAGATTTTCTTATTTATAAAACTAACTCCACAAAATACGGAGTATTACACGCTTCCCCCTTAAATGAAGTTTCGTCCCGAAACTTTAAGGTAACCCGATCTTAACGACGATCTTTTGCACTTCTAAGTCCCAATATTTCACAAGCGTTTTCTAACTTTCGCAAGTCACATAAGCGATAAATACACATAAATAACAAACTTAACAGACTTTAGCAAACTTTAGGTTGAAAGCGTGAAATTCTATCGCATTCTTCCCCCCGTAAAAGAAAAGTTACATCCCCGTAACTCACCTACCTCTTGAAAGAGCTTAGGGTACTTTAGACGCATCACATCTTCTACTTCCCATGTGGCTTCTTCAGTTTTCTGATTTCTCCACAACACCTTTACAATTATGACGTCCTTATTTCTCGTACTACGCACCTTGTGGTCTAGGATCTTGATGGGTTTCTCTTCATAGGACAAGGTTTTGTTTAACTCTACGGTTTCGAGTAATAGGACATGCGACTCGTCAGGTACGTATTTTCGAAGTTGGGATACGTGAAACACGTTGTGGACCCTTTCTAACTCGTTGGGAAATTCTAAGCGATAAGCCACTTTACCTACTCGTGCCAAAATCTCATATGGTCCTATGAACTTAGGGCTTAGTTTCCCTTTCTTCCCAAATCGCATCACTCCTTCCATTGGGGACACCTTAAGCAACATTTTTTCACCCACTTCATAATTCTCTTCCCTTCGCTTCGATCCGCATAGGATTTTTGCACGTCTGTGCGGCCCTAATCTTTTCTTGAATGACTAGTACTTGATCAACAATCTCTTGAATCATTTCAGGACCTAACAACACAGTGTCACTAATGTCGTTCCAGCACAAAAGACTATGACACTTCCTCCCATACAATGCTTCAAATGGAGCCATTTTGATACTAGCATGATAACTGTTTAGTATGAGAGCTCTATGAGGTCCAAATGGTCTTCCCATGATCCCTGATATTCTAAGGCACATGCTCTTAACATGTCTTCCAAGGTCTGGATGTTTCTTTCTGTTTGACCGTCTGTAGCTGGGTGAAAGGTTGTACTCATCAATAGGTCACTACCAAATGCTTACTGGACCTTTTTCCATAAATTTGAAAGGAATCGCGAATCCCTATCAAACACTATACTCGTGGATACTCCATGCAATCAAATGACATGCTTAATGTATTATTTGGCTAGGGCTTCCATACTCCACGTGTCTTTCATGGGTATGAACCTCGCAGTCTTGGTTAATCCGTCCACTATCACCCATATTGTGTTATTGCCTCCCAGGCTCGACCGGTTGAAAAAAACCTAGGAAATCGGACTACAACCAGGTTTCCATCTCACAGTGTCCTAGGTTAGGAGACAGGTTATGATGCCTGGTTTCTTTGTTTATTTGGGAGACCAGTTGACAACTAAAACCAATCTCTTAGGTAATCATACATATCATATGTAAAGAGGTTAGGAGACCAGTTAACATTTAAAACCAGTCTCCTTACCTTACCCTATGAAACCAGATAGTGACCACAACCGGTCTCTTAGATTTATAACACGATTTTTTTAAAAATTAGAATAAATTACAATATACATACAATATCCTGTATTTGTGGCTCAATCTATGTACGCTTTTTTTTCCTATAAAACAATATATAAATAACTACAACAATATTATTAAACAAGAATCCTTGCTTGCTCTATTCATCATGTTAAAAAAAATTTTGGCTACATTTTATATATATCCAAAAACAATTTCTCTAAAAGCATCAATTTTTCCAATAATGTCTTCAAAATAAAGTTTCTATAATCTAATGCTATCTACTAAAACTAAAATTCTAAAAAAAAAATCAAGGAATATGTACAATTCAAATTTGACCGCCATTGTCTTCAATCTCCATCGTCTTGTGTTTGGTTGTTTAAATATGCCGCCTACATATCTCTTAGCTCGTCAATCATCTCTTGTGAATAAGTGCAAGGAATCACATGAAAATACTACAAAATAATTTCAAATAATTATAGTTAGAACCAGGATATATTTTATAAGTTTCTTATACACAAACTCATATATAACAAATCGATTAAAACTAGGATATATTCCAATTCATGACATAGAGAACCATTCAATCTAACAAGAAGCTAATACATATAAAATTCATATCAGAAACCTGTGAATGGGTGGATATGCACCAAATAAGGTAAAATTCAATTGTATGTTTGCAGTTTTTGCCACAAAAGTGGGGATTTAAGACATCATGCCTATACCCCACATCCCACATTCAACTAAAGATTGCCAACAATTCCACTGTACACTTTCTGGTCATCTATACTTCCCAATTGCTTTTATTGCTTACCCTAGCCCTAAGAAAACGAATGTTTCTTCACATGCGTAGCCTTAATAGTTGGATCAATCTTTACGATAGTTAGATCAATTCTCAAACAAAACCACAGCTATGTACTATTTCTCAGGTAACTTAAGAGGGTTTAGCATGATAGTAACAGACTCACCGTGCTATGAACATAGATGTTGCAGCAAAATTCGATTGATGGATTACACGAGGAGCTGTCCCATAATACGTCATTTTCCAGAGATGGCCATGTTTCACCAAGAAGTTATAGCTCTTTGGTAATTGATTAAAGGGCCAAGGTGTATGCTCAGACCAAAAATCCGTAACAAATCCCTGCAATTGCCACTATTTAAAAAACGATATCAACAAGTACATAAATGAATGCAACCATCCCCTTTCTACTAATCTTAAACAACCGCATAATCAGAAATATTAAATGGAGGAAAAACAATAAGTCTAGCACCAAACCAAGCTCCAATAGCATGATCAACAAAACTTACATCTATATTACCCTAATGCAGTTTCCTCAGTAATCAGAAGTCAAAATGCAAATTTCAACCGCGAGACACTAAACTCAAAAACCACTTCAATAGCATAACCGAGTCATATCAAATTACTAAGCTTAATCAACAAGCAAAAGTAATCACCAACATAGAAACAAAAGCAACATACTTTCAGTTCTAAGAGATGATACCTTATTGTAGTTGAGAATTTACAAACAATACATGTCAGAGGTTTATTTTCCTCAATCGCTCTGCTATCACTTGGATATAAATACAAAAGCTAGCAACAGATGATAGCTGTTATGGATAATTCTCCCATCGATTTGCATAATAGTCTAAGCTAAGTTACAACGTGATAACTCAATCGATCAATCCCAATGGTATGCTAATCAGTATTAAGGATCCAAAGATGTGGATAACTGCGCCAAAAAGAATAGTCAATCTTTCTAGAACCATATGTAAGTTTTGTATAAAGTTTGAACTATGGCTTCACCATAAAAGAACTTTTACAACTGCATCTCCCTACATTGCTCGGATTTTCAATGACCTGCATATTGAACACATTCAGCTTCCCAAAACATTACAATAGATCCCAAGAGTAGACAAGTGGATCCACACAAGCAGAATACATACAAATTGGGGTAGCAATAATCATCTTAACCAAAGTAGTATGGGAAAAAACAAAAACATGGATGATTTAGTTCAGATCGCTTCTATAGCAACTCTTAAAAGAGTTTCCAAATTACTGACAATCTTGCTACCCCAAAAGAAAAATCACACTAATGTGAAATCAACAGTATCCAGAAAAAATTAAAGACGGATCTTTGGATAGCACGGGGATAGGGGCCCTAAGAGATGATAGCGGAGGCCAAGAGATGATTTAGTTCATAAAGCTTCTATAGCTACGGGAGATGATAGCGGAGGCCAAGAGGGAGCCATACTTTACTAGAAAGACCGAGCGGCCCGAGATAGATAGTCAACCCACCTCTTAAGAACTGTAACTAAAAGCACACAAACCAGGACCTAGATCGAGTTGGCTGAGCGTCCATGTCACAGAGCCTTTCTCTAGCACATTTAACACTCCTAAATTAACCTACTAATTGCGGTAATTTCTCAACATTCATACCATGTCTAACTTCTAAGCAAAACCCTTAATTTCTCAACACCCAAACAACAGCCAACAAAACCGACTTATAAAGTCGAAAAATCTTATCTAATATGCGAAAATGAACACAGAGCCAGTCAAATCAATTGGTGAGTAACGCAAAACACGAAACAACAAAAAAAAATGCGACAAAATTAAGCACAAGAAACCGAAGAAATGTGCTAACTTTAGACGAAATTAGGGTTTAACGAAGAACATAAACGAACTTTCGTCAAACAACTTGAGATTGAAAGCTCAGATAATACAGATATCGAAGGAGAATCAACGAGCAGAATCAAGCAAACATGCGAGATTAAAAAATAGTCGAAACTCAAAACCCTAAAATCGAATCAAGAACATACCTTATGCTTTCCGTAGATGGAGTAGAGAGATCAGAGTAGGAGAGATGGAAAGAGAGAGAAGTATCAGATAGGGGTTGAGAACGAGAGAGGAGAGATAAAATGCGAGGATAGGAGATGGAGGTTGAGTACGAGAGGGAAGAGGGAAAATGATGACGAGGAGGTTTTAAATTTGTTTTTTTTTTTTTTTACAAAATGAGGAGGTTTTATTCGTTTTCATAAATTGCACAAAATGATTGGGTTTTTTTTACCGGCATTCGTGATTTTTTTTTTGATTTTTTTTTTGGATGTAGCAAAAGAACTTTATTTCACTAGTGAATGATCGTTATCTCGTTGTTTAAAAAAGGGAAAAGAATTCTAAATATAAAAGAATATCATGTATTATGTTGAAAAGAAATTGTATTACAAAATTAAATTATTTCAAGGAAACCGGTTTTAGTTAGAAGTAGTCTCTTATCTCACAACAACAAGAATATATAGCACATACAGTAGTATTATGTTAAAAAAATTGATTTAAAAAATTAAAATATTTCAAGGAAACAGGTTTTACTGATAAACAGTCTCCTATCTCACAACAACTTTTTCAATAAGTCAAATAATTAAATTTAAGAGACTGGTTTTGGATAATGAATGGTTTCTTATATTTAAGAAATGGGTTAGTAACATTAACCGGGTCTCCTATAGATGGTCTCCTTGGCCTTTTTTGTAGTAGGTCCTAGGTAAGGCTACGACGAAGTCCATGGATATCGAATCCCACTTCCATGTTGGAATGTCTAGAGTTTGGATTTTGCCTTGAGGTCTCTTGTGCTCACTCTTAACCTTGTGACACGTCAGACATTTGGAAACAAACTCGGCTATTGGCCTCTTCATTCCAGGCCACCAGAACATCTTTTTGAGGTCCTTATATAACTTATCCCCCCCCCTGGGTGGACAGAATAGTTTGTATCATGACCTTCACTCATTATCTTTTGCTTCAACCACCGACCCTTGTAGCGTATACTTCCATCTTCATGGATTTCAAACCCTTCTGCTTTTCCCTCCTTAAGCTTTGATTTGACCCGCTCAAGTTTCACATCCCCAAGCTGGACCTCTCTTATTTCATCTAGGAAGTTGGGCTGGATGGTTAGGGAACTCAATAACTTCTCCACTTCCCCTTCATCAACCACTTCAACGTGGAGTTTAGAAAATTCTTCACAAAGTTTGTCGGCAACTACCAAGGTGTTCAGGCTATGACTAGATTTGCGAGTCAATGCATCAGCAACAACGTTTGCTTTACCCTCATGATATTAAATGTCTAAGTCATAGTCCTTAATGAGCTCTAACCACCTCGTACTGTCTCATATTAAGGTCTTTTACGGGTGAAGATGTATTTGAGACTTTTGTAGTCGGTGAAAATTCTACAAGTCACCCGTAAAGGTAATGTCTTTAGATTTTTAAGGCAAAAACAATTGCGGCCAACTCTAGGTCATGTGTTGGGTAATTAACCGCATATGGTTTCAGTTGACGGGATGCATAAGCTATGACTTTCCCATTTTGTATAAGAACACAACCCAACCCATTTTTTGACGCATCACTATAGATGTCATACCCCTCATTTCCGTTAGGCAAGGTTAGAACAGGTGCTGAAGTTAATCTCTCTTTGAGTGTTTGAAAGGCTTTCTCACTGTCCTCATTCAAGTTGAACTTGCAATCTTTCTTCATTAAGTTAGTCATGGGCTTTGCTATTTTCGTGAAGTCTTTAACAAACCTTTTATAATAACCGGCTAACCCAAGAAAATCCTGATATCTGTGACATTCTTTGGGGTAGGCCATTCATTCACAGCTTTTATCTTTGCGGGATCTACTGACACTAGGGCTGTTCACAATGATCCGATCCGCGATCCGGTCGATCCGATCCGATTTTTTGAGTTTCGGATATTTCGGATTGGATATCCGAAAAAAATCAGATCGGATACGGATCACGTTTTTTGTGTTTTCGGATATCCGTTTATTTTTTAAAGTATATTTTTTTTTCAAAAAAAACCCTAAACAGCCTTACACAAAAACATTTCAAACTGAAAAAAAAGTCATTCGAAAAACTGAACCCTAAGTTCAAGGAGGCAAGGAGTCGTCTCTCATCTCTCTTCACACTCTCCACACGAGGCTGCTGCCACAGTGCCACTGACGCCCAGATTCCGGCGAGGCGGCGAGATCTTTGACGCTCCTCTACTCCCGGCGCTGTAAATGAGGTAATTCTCTCATCTCACTTCATCTTCTTTAATTTTTTACTGCATTTTGCCATCCTCTTTTTCCTTTTTTTCGTTTTTTTTATTTCTGCCATCTTCTCGACTTCTCCTGTGTTTTCTTTTTTTTTTTTTTTTTTTTGATTAGGAGATTAAGTCAGCCCAAGGGCTAACCCCTACAAGGCTACTAGCCTGTAGGAAACACCAACACATTGGCTGGTAAGGCATGCATAGCATGCGAAAGAAACACCCCAGCATAATGCTGGGGAAAAGGATCGAACCCCTGACCTCAGGGGCCAAGGGGGAGTGCTCTATCCACTTGAGCTAACTCCTATCCTTTTCTCCTGTGTTTTCTTGTTGTTTCTGTTTTTTTTTTTTTACTTCTGTGTTCGTTTTTTTAATTTTATACTGAAGAATGTTCTTCGATCTGTTCGATTTTGTTGTTGTTTCGAGTTTCGACTGCATCTTATTTCTTGTTTTGTTCGATTTCTATCATTGTTCTTTTAATTTTTTGCTGCATTTTGCCATATTCTTTTTCCTTTTTTTGGTTTTTTCTTTTAAAATTTCTGCCATCTTTTCGACTTCTCTGGTTCGATTTGTTCGACTGAATGTTGTTGTTTCATTTTTTACTTCTTTGGTTCGTTTTTTATTTTTCGACTGAAAATTTCAGTGCTGAAATTTTTTCGATTTGTTCAACTGAATGTTGTTGTTTGGTTTTTATTTTTTATTTCTTTCTTCTGTGGTTCGATTTGTTCAACTGATGGTTGTTGTTTCGACTAAATTTTTCGATTTGTTCGACTGAAAATTTCAGTTTTGTAGTTGTTCTTTGTCTTAAGTTTTAACTGATTTGAATTGATTCAATTTTCCTCAATAATGCAGTACTTTCAGCGACAACAATGATGACATTGATACAAACATGGAGAACGTGTGCATATCTGATGATGAAGCTGCAAGTGTGGAAGAAGTTGAGAGATGTACGGCTCCACCAACTAAGAGGAAGAAGGGCAGCACTTCAGCCTCCTCAAACAAGCCTAAAAAACCTCCTGTTCATCCTAATGTAAGTGATACCACTTCTCAACGTGTTAGGAAGAAAAAACCTAAATGGTGGGTTCATTATGATGATTGTATTGATGATCTTGATGTGGCTATATGTAAACATTGTGGAGCTCGTATTGGTTGTAAAGGGACAAATGGGACCACTCCTTTAAAAAATCATGCTCAACGATGTAAAAAAGCTCCTGCTAATATGGATATAAAACAAAAATTGCTTGACTTTGAGTCCATAACAATAACTAAAGAAGATGGATCCACTGAAATTGTGAATGTTCCAACATTGTGGGAGTTTGATCAAGAAATCACTAGAAAAGCACTTGCTAGGATGATAATTGTTGATGAATTGCCTTTCTCTTTTGTGGAGCGTGAGGGGTTTCGATATTTTTGTAAGGCAATCAATCATCATTTTGCTGTGCCTTCACGTTCTACTATAACAAGATATTGTTATAAGTTATTCATTGATGAAAGAAAGAAATTAAAAGATTTTTTTTAAAGGTCTTTCTTCTAGGGTTTGTCTTACCACGATACATGGACCTCTCGGACAAAATTTGAGTTATATGTGTCTCACCGCTCATTTTATTGATGAAAATTGGAAGTTGCATAAAAGGATCATTAATTTTTGTCCTGTTGTTGGTCATAGTGGGGAAATCATTGGTAGGGCGGTTGAAAAATGTTTGAATGAATGGGAAATCAAGAGAATATTGACTGTGACTATGGATAATGCTAGCTCAAATGATTTAGCTATCCAATATTTGAAAAGAAGAATGAACCATCATCAAACTAGTGTGTTAAATGGTGATTATTTACATATGAGATGTGTGGCTCACATACTTAATTTGGTTGTGAGAGATGGATTGAAAGAACTTGATAGTTCCATTGTGAAAGTTCGTGGTAGTGTGAGATATGTTAGGTCTTCTCCGGCTAGACTTAAGAAATTTAAGGCTTGTGCACATGAAGAGAGTTTGGAAACTAAGAGTCTTGTGTGTTTGGATGTTGATACTCGATGGAATTCAACTTATTTGATGCTTGAATCTGCAATGAAATTTAAAAAAGCTTTTACTAACTTGCATTCTCGAGATAATGCATGTGTTAGAGAGCTTAGAAAATTTGGTGGCAAGCCGGATGAGAATGATTGGAAGAAAGTTGATTCCCTTTTGCCTTTTTTGCAAATTTTTTATGATGAGAGTGTGAAGAGAGATGAGAGACGGCTCCTTGCCTCCTTGAACTTAGGGTTCAGTTTTTCGAATGACTTTTTTTTCAGTTTGAAATGTTTTTGTGTAATGCTGTTTAGGGTTTTTTTTTGAAAAAAAAATATACTTAAAAAAAAAAAAACTGATATTTCGGATATCCGAAAACACAAAAAACGTGATCCGTATCCGATCCGATTTTTTTCGAATACCCGATCCGAAATATCCGAAACTCAAAAAAAGGGATCGGATATCCGATTTTTCGGATCGGATCGACCGGAACGCGGATCGGATCGGCCGGATCGGATCATTGTGAACAGCCCTAGTTTTAGGTATATCTTGATCAGCAATCCTCAATTGATGGTAACCAAACTATAAGCCTATTTTAGAGAACATCCCTGCACCCTGAAGTTGGTCAAACAAGTCATCTATCCTATGTAATGGATATTTGTTTTTCACAGTGACATTGTTCAACTCACAGTAGTCTATGCACAACCTCAAACTACCATCCTTCTTTTTCACAAATAAGACAAGGGCTCCCATGGTGACATACTAGGTCTAATGTACCCCTTCTCTAGTAGTTCTTCCAACTGGTTTTTCAACTCGGTCAATTCTGCTGGAGCCATTCGATATGGGGCTTTTGAGATAGGTCCAGTTCCAGGTACTAGGTCAACAGTGAACTCTACATCTGTCCTTGGCGGCATACCAAGTATTTCCTCAGGAAAAACATCCTGAAATTCTCTTACTATAGGCACATCCTTAGGTCTCAATGGATCATCCTCAACCCTTATCACAGAACACATAAATAGAAGCCATCCTTTTTCTATATAACTCTTAAGTTGTAAGGCGTTGATTACCTTAATCCCTTGTTCTTGAGGTATTCTCCTATATGACACCCTTTTCCCCGTAGAGTCTCTCAATTTCACCTTATGTGCATCACAGTCTATCTTAGCCTTGTACTTCCCAAGCTAATCCAATCCTAAAATAACGTCTAGGTTCGATAGGTTAAACTCTATTATATCGGAAGGAAAGAAGCCCTCCCCTATTTTCAGCGAGATATTTAAGAATCTCTTAGAGCAATTAACATTATCCCCAGACGGAATAACTATAGGCATAGAAATTGACTCGGACTCGACCAGTTTTAGAGTGCTAACAGTTGTATGGTAAAAGAAAAAGATGCTCCAGAATCGAACAACACTTTAACAGGAATTGAATTGATTGAGAAAGTACCCGTGACAACATCTCTACGAGCTTTCTCTTCGCTAGCCATCATCATATACAGCTTCCCTTTGCCCTTGTTATCATTGTTGTTGGTCACATGGTTCCCATTTGGTGCCTGGATATTTGCATTGGTTGGTGGTTTGGAGTAATTGGAGTTTCCTAACCCATGGGATGCATTTCCCCCATTCCTAGGCTTGTCTCCATAGTTCCCTTTCTTCTGACAATTGGGGTTAACCTAATTCTTTGAGTTGAACTTGTACGCCCTGTGCCCCATTTTCCCACATTCACGACACTCCACCTTGTTACCCTCGCAATCCCTCCCCGGATGGTTGTATGGGCATTTCTTACACCTGTACACACGCTCAAGTCTGCGGTTGTTGGTGTTACTGTTGCGGTTATTGTTATTGTGGTTATTGTTGTTGTTGTTGTTGTTGTTGTTGTTGGGTCCGTTACCGAAGTTTCTTTAGGAGGTTTGATTGTTCCGGTTCCCATGGTGTTTCTTTTCAAATCTTTGAACTTTCGGGTTTGGGTTCTCTTTTCTCTTCTCACCCTTGTTTTCCTCCTTCCTTCTTTTCCTTATTGCATATAGATGGGCGGCTTTGGCAAAAACATGATCCAGCGAGGTGAAAGTATCTCCCCCAATCTCCCTTGCAGGTCAAGGGTGAGCCCTGATTCAAAGCGTGAGGCCTTGGCTTCCTCAGTAGGGGCAATTTCAGGAGCAAATCGCATCAGTTCAATGAATTTGCGGTAATATTCCTCAACAGACAGGTTCCCTTGCTCCAACATCATAAACTCATGGGATTTCTGCTTTTTGAGGTGAGGTGGATAATACTTATCCCTTAGGGAATTCTTAAAGGTTTCCCACCCAAAATCAGGTTGTTTTAGGAGGTTGTTCTTAGCTTGGGTCCACCAAAAGTGGGCATCCCCCTATAGGTAATAGCTTACTAAGGGCACGATCTTGTCATCCGGACAGAGTGAGGGTAAAGAAAAGCTTATCAAACTCCCCAACCCAATTTTCCAATTATACTGGCGCCCCTTTCCCATTCGAGACTCGGGCAACCTTTTTCACCCAAGTCCCCATCCCGGTTATGCATTTGGGCTAGGTTAGCTGTAATCGCACTAGGTCACGAATCGATTGCTCGACATTCGAGAGAGGTCTCAGCGTACCGCCACGATGAACCATTCTGCGAAAAACGACACAACGGTTGTTTCAGTGACATACACATAGTCGTTTATTAACTTAACTATTACACATATGCACGTTCATACAACACGTTTCTATTGCGAACAATCATTAAGTCTCCATTGACTTGCAATATAAATATCTCAAATAAGACGTTACATCATATAATAAAAGAATGAAAATAGTGTATTATTATTGAAAGGGAAAAATTTATTGTTTCCAAGGAAAACATAATATGAATAAATAAAGGAATCAAAAATGCTAATTTGCTACTTGGCATGCAAGCCTTATTAAAACTGAAATAAACAAATAAAATAATATTCGAATCCTAATTATACTTTCAAAAGAAACTAGGGACTATAATGGTCAGCTTCGTCATCTGAGTTAGGATTTTCTATTCCTTCTTCCATGTCGGCTTCGTCCTCAAAAGGCTTGTCATCCTCTATAGGTTCATCTTCCTCCATAGGTTTTTCCTCTTCTATAGGTTCTTCTTCTTCTATGGGCTCTTCTTCTTCTTCGTGGTTATTTTCCTCAATCGGATCCTCTTCAACAGGCTCATTTTCATTAGGAACTTCCTCTTCCTCATTTTCTAAGTCAAATATAGGTGCAACATGATCTTCCCCAATCATTGTGATGAATGTCCTATCACTACTACAAAAAAGGCCTAGGAAACCGGTTAAAAACGGCCTAGGAAACCGTACTACAACAGGTCTCCATCTCATAGGTGTCCTAGGTTAGGAGACCGGTTATGATGACTGGTTTCTTATTTTATTTGGGAGACCAGTGGACACCTAAAACCAGTCTCTTAGGTAAGTGTACTTATCATATGTAAAGAGGTTAGGAGACCAGTTAACATTCAAAACCAATCTCCATACCTTACCTTTTGAAACCAGTTATTGACTACAACCGGTTTCTTAGGCTTATTACACATTTAAAAAAAAATTAGAATAGAATACAGTAATTGCTCTTGTATTTGCGGCTTGTACATACGCTTTTTTTTTTCTATAAAACAATATATAAATAACTACAACAATATTATTCAACAGGAATTCTTTGATTGCTCTATTCATCTTGTCGAAAAAATATTTGCTACATTTAATTTATATCCATAAACAATTTCTCTCAAAGCATCAATTTCTTCCAATAATATCATAAAAATAAAGTTTCTATAATCTAATGCTATCTACTAAAACTACAATTCTAATAAAATTCAACTAATATGTACAATTCAAACTTGACCGTCGTTGTCTTCAATCTCCATCTACTTGTGTTTGGTTGTTCAAATATGCCGCCCACATATCTCTTAGCTCGTCATTCGTCAATCATCTCTTGTGAATAAGTGTTAGGAATTCCAGACTAGTCCTACAACTATATGATAAAGCAAATTAATAAAGCAAGAGTGCGATAAGAGACAACAATGATCCAACGCTAATTAATAAAGCAAGAGTGCGATAAGAGACAACAATCAACTATAAATGCAGAATTATAATGTCAATTATAATCCATGTACCTGATTACAAAAATCCTTCTTCCCTCTGACATCAATTATCTAAAGTATCCGCTTCTTTCTTCCCCTTAAATCTCCCATGAGGCCATGAGTACTAACACCAGATTACTTTAATTACTATGTAGCTTACAAGATCTTTTATACTTCCTAGTTCCTACAGTTGAAAAGGCTTTTTCATCAGCGTTTTGGAAACCATCTAAGTGGATATTTCCATAGTTTGTGTTTCATACTTGTAAACCTCCCTAAACTTGGCCATACAGGATGTAGGAAATCAAATTGTGGGTTGCAGCAATGATCCAATGCCAGAAGGAGGAAGAATATTGTTATGCCTCTTAAAAGATCATGATTGACAGTACACAGCAGAATTATAATATCAATTACATTGGCCATATCGGTCTTTTTAATCTATATCGGGCCCTGTATCAGTTGGTATGACCAATGCTGAACAACACTTTACAACAGGGGATATATCTGTTCTGTGAGCCTAGAAACTGATATCTCTTGAAATATCGCATAGTTGGTATAAGATGCTGCCAGATTGTCGCTCTTGTATGTGCATAATTTGAGCACTTAGTTGCAGATAATGCAATATAAGAAATTGAAACACTTAAGGAATGAGGATCAAGCATATCTACTTATATGCCCCATTAGTTATGGAAGATAGAAGTAACAAGCTTCTTCATCTATCTACTCATAATGACAGCATACCAGATGGAAGTGAAAATAGTTTAAGATAAGTAGACTGGAAAGCTCCAAAACGATAAGGTGGGACAGAAACAACAAGCTTATAACAAAATTTTAGAGCTCAAATGCGGCACGACCATTAACTTATGCAAATTGCACACAAAACATTCCCATCCATTAGCATAGAGCATTGCCAAAGGAACCTTTTTCTATACAACTTCCATATAAAAACTAAGATGAAAAACCCACCAGATGGCAAATGCTATGGATAAAAAAAGGAGAACACTCAATCTGTAAAATAATCACAATATAGATCTAGGCACACATTCCAAACATCAAATCCAATAAAAATAAGAAAGAAAAAATCAGGCAAAAAAAATTAAGAAAAACGATTATTGCATGAGCAGCTAACCTCATGCTTTGAACGAAATCTACAAGAGAGAGATAGGAGGATGTAGAAGAAGCAAACGGTGTTGATTCACTGTGAAAATGTCGAACGAAATTCGTATAAAAAATACGACAAACTGTGAAAATATTATCAATTTCACTAATCAATGCAGCGAGAATAGAGTTTAAATGGGATGGAACTTAAAAAAGAACGAACCGATCAAACAGAATAAGATTCAATTTAACTAGATTCCCCTCAAATCGGGAACAAATTTCATCGATTTCGAGTTAGAATCTATAAATGCGAAAAACTTTGAAGATGAAGGAAAGACGAAAACTTGGAGGAGATGTAGAGAAATTACCGGCCAAACATGAAGTCGGATGATCTTTCTAAAGATCCTTCAGTTCCTTAAGGATACGCTTTGACGCCATGAAATAATCTTTGAAGCTCCGCAAAACCCTAGAATTCGGCAAAACAAAAATTCAATTCGTTAAAGAAGGAGCAATTGATGGAATTGGGAGAATTTGGATTATCGGGAGTGGTGGTTTACTGGTTTGAGGTTTTGGTGATGGCGGTTTCACAGCAAGTGGTGGGATTGAGAAAAAAAAATTGAACTTCTAAAAGCACGTTGTGTAGAAGTCTGCTACGTGCTATTGTTTTCTTTTTTCTTTTTTCTTTTTTTAAAAAAAAGGGGATGCTCCTTATTTGTTGCTTTAAAAAGGAAAACAATTCTAAAAATAAAAAGTAGAATAGAACGTATAGATAAAGTACCCTAGTATTTTGTTAAAAAGAAAGTAAATTAAAATATATATATTTCAAGGAAACCGGTTTTACCGATTAGCAATCTCCTATCTCACAATAACTTTTTTGATAAGTCAAACAGTTAAAGTTAAGAGACCGGTTTTGGATAATCAATGGTTTGCTATGTTTAAAAAATGTGTTAGTAACCTTAACAGGTCTCCTATAGATGGTCTCCTTGACCTTTTTTGTAGTAGTGTATTATTCCCTTCATCATCTGAAATGTAGGTAATAGTTCTAAGGTTTGACGCTAACATTAAGCATATGATGTTTATAACATCATATAAAATCCTTTAGTTTAGGCAACCTCTTATAAGTCCTTGCTATAATCATTAATCATAGCATTCCAATCCAATTTCTCATTTCATGCTTGTGATACGATAGAATTACGCATTCCAATAACAATTCATTCCAATTTACAATCCATACAACAAGAAAACACATACAAATTTCCAATCGATTTCGTGTTACCAAACAATCTCATGAATCACAACCATACAATTGTTCCCTATCATGTTTCTAGGTTCCAATGCAAGAATTCATAACTTAAACATGATACTAATGTATCAAACTGAACTAGTACGCATACGTACATTGTAACGAAGAATCTTTGTGACTACTTAAAACGTTCCGCTTATGAAATTTAGGACCTAATCGAATAATAAAAGTATTTCAGTGCTAAGTCCTTGATATTATTAAATAAAAATCAGCTTATCTAACTATGTAAAATATGGTGTCTTGAATAATAAAAATAATCGTTCTTGTTGATTAAACTTTCTTTTCATAAACTTTATTGAAACTACCATAATTAGAAACTAATAATAAAGTGTTTGTAAATTTGATTTCCTTTAACTTATAATATGCTTTATTTACAAGAACAAAACTTAACCAATTATATATACAAGTATTATAAAAATTAGATTTGAGAAATAAAATTATCATTAGAACTAAAATTATAATTATAAATCTGATTTCTATACTTTACGTGTAAACTACGTTCCATCGACTTTGGGATTGTTACCGCCGCGGTGAAATGCAAGGCTTATTAAAATTAAAACATTAATTTACTCTTTATTATGAAAACTAAATTGCAGCGGAAATAAAATGCTAACTTAACTACAACTCGGGAATCATTATCGACCCCTTTTATTTAAAACCATTAACTAAGTAAATCATAAACAAACTCTAGAAGGTTCAATTAAAACACTTTAAAAATTCATAATCAAAAGTATCCCCTGTATGCCCGAACTCATGCAGCCTCACCAGCATACCTAAGCTGCTCCCCATTGAAATATGAATGGTTCATCACAGGTCAATAAGCAACACAAATAACAAACATATCAGCTATGCTGAGTACGTACTTAAACAATTAAATAATACACTAAGCATAATCAAAATAATAAGAACAATTCCTAAACATGATACTACAAAAACAATAAATTCCGTTTTTACAATTAAATTGGCATCGAACTGTCATCTTTCTAGAATCATACGGGCTACTTAATCCTTAATAGACAACTTGGTCTATTAGATGAAATGTAAATATGGGTTCGTTCCGTTTCACATCCATCACCTTAGTATGTATACCCCCAAGATCGTACGGAACCTTCCGCCTACTTGAGTTATCAAAATTTATAAGGACACTACTATCGTCACAGTAGGCCTGTGTAGGAGTGTAGAACATGTCCCACACTCCCCCCATTATTCATTACTTGTAGGGATTCCGACTACAAGTTTATTGCCAACTATCCTTCTTAGTGATACTGATGATTGGTTTATATGCTTAGTTTTTAATAGTTTTTGTGATAGCTTTTAGGGTAATTTAGGCTAAGTTTCTTCCTTTTCTTTCTTTTTGTGCATTTTTTCCTCCCTTGCGCTCTTTCTTTGGGTGTTTGTTTTTATTTCAGGATTTGGAGCGCGCTTGGAGGATTTATGCACAATCTCGAGGCTAAGCATTGAAGGACTGGAGCACCAAAGGGCTCGAAAGACAAGAGGAAAGAGAGGAGGACGCTGACCCGAGGGCTCGGGTCCTCTGACCCTCCCGGGTCAGCCCAGCAAGATAGAAATAACACCTTGCTTTCAGCAGACCCGAGGGCTCGGGTTTTAGACCCGCCCGGGTCGCAAGTTTTGAGAAGCATCCAAGGTCCCTGACAATTTGACCCGCCCGGGTCGGGTCATGTTCCGGAAACGGTTTTGCGACTTTGTTTGTTTTAATGCGGGGGCTGTTTTGTATTTTTCTGTTTTATTTCTTATGATTATATAAGAGGGACTCCTCTTATTTTAACTTAAGCAATTATTAACTAGAGATCAGAGAGAAATTAGATCTTGGTTTAGCATTCAAGTTTAGAGCAAAACCCTTGGAGAGAGAAAAGTGGAAGTTTGAAGCTTTTGGATCTCCATTATTCATTTATGGAAGCTTAAAGTTGGTAATCTTTGTCTATTTTCTTCTTTTCTTCCATTGTTCTTGCTTATTTCATGCTTTGCTTATTTAGATCTTGCTTTATTAGTTGATTAATTGCAATTTTCCTCTTTTCCTCCATGGTTATGGTGATTGAGTTACTTCAAGCTTTGTTTTGTGTTATTTCCATAATGTGTGAGTAGTTTCTTACTAGGGGAAGGGATGTAACCTTCATTTACTCTTTGGATCTTAGATCTAAGTTAGGGGGTTAACTTTTGGTGTTGAACTTGTTGATCAAACTTGTTTTACTTTGTTTTTTGGGTGCTTGATCACCACTTAACTTACATATTTGGAATTATTAGTGAAGGATTGAGAGATGAAGCTAGGAATAAACTAAGTTTGGTTGGTAGATTAGGATTTCCATGAAAAAGGCATTTTTTTAGTTTAGGGAAGCTTGATTAATCATGTTGTGCTTGATTTGGCTAGATTGGTTGCTCATGCCATGAGAATAGGTCATGAGTGACTAATCAAGCTCCTCTAATTAGCCCGAGAGAGTAATTAGAGTTCATATGTTCGTGATTTTCCCCTTATGATCCCCCATTTGTTTCCCCTTGGCTTTGATGATTGGATTCTTGAATTGAGTGTTGGTGAATCCCCCTAATCCCCTAGTTTCTTTACCCTTGTCTTATCTCCTTTAATTGTTCTTTGATTTACTTTACAAATTTCCTAGTTTAATTAGAATTTAGAATCATTGCTAAAATTTCAATCAAAACCCAAAAATTGATTTAGCTCATTGTAGTTAGCTAATTAACTCTTGATTTAACCCTACTTCCTTGTGGATTCGACCCTATACTTATCCTATATTGGATAAATTAGGTTATATTTGGCGAGTATACAACGACCGGTCAAATTTTGGCGCCGTTGCCGGGGAAGTAGCGGTTAACATTAGCTAATTGGTTAATTTTGAGACTAAATTGCCTTTTTCTTTATGTTGGTGTGTTTACCTCTTGGTTGTTTTTACTAATATTCTCCTTAGCTTTGTTGGTTGCATGTCACGGAGATTGAGGGGCGATCCAACCATCCCCATCGATCATAACCTTGAAAATACATTGAGGCAATTAAGGAGAATCTTTAGGGAACCTACGATCCAACCGGGTGTTGAACAACCGGGTGTTGAACAACCGGGTTTTGAGCAAGGGTCTTCTACCTCCACTACTTCTAGCACTATGGGGGATGAGGCTCCTAGAGCATTACGGGATTTTGGGCATCCCGAGGCATTTGAACTCAAAAGTGGTATTCGCCACCCAACTACTACCGCCAACTTCGAATTTTCTCCGCATTTGATTCGCATGATCAAACAAGAGCCTTCTGGGGGTATGACTCATGAGTGCCCTCTTGAGCATTTGGCTAACTTCTTGGAGCTATGTGCCACGATGAAGCAAAACAATGTGAGTCAAGAGTTTGTGAGGCTCAACCTATTTTACTTCTCTCTTGTGGGGAAGGCTAAGAAATGGTTGCAATCTGTTCCGGAAGACTCTTTGACAACTTGGGCACAAGTCACCACGGCTTTTGTGGATGAATTCTATTCTCAAGAGAAGACCTCCGAAGCTAGGAGGAATATTGTTAATTTCTCTCAAGAGGAGGATGAGACATTATATGGAGCTTGGGATAGGTTCAAGGACCTTCGAAGAGCTTGTCCTCACCATGGGTATAGTTAATGGATGCTTATGTGAAGCTTTTATGACGGTCTTCTTCCTATGACCCGTGCAAGCCTTGATTCGGGTGCGGGAGGTCAACTAACAAAGCTTCTGGTTGACAATATTGAGCCTACAATTTAAGAGGTAGTACAACACTACTCTTGGGGGAATTCTACTAGAACCGCAAGCAAGAAGAGTGCAACAAAAGGCAAGTTTGATCTTGATGCCATTGACCACATCAATGCAAAACTTGATACCCTTGCAAAGAAATTGGAAAAGGTAAGCTTGGCATCTCCTAGCCAAGGTACTTCTCAAGCTTTTTCTTGTGAGATTTGTGGTGGGTCAGACCACGCTAGCTCTTATTGTGGTGGGTCTATGGACCATGTTGCTTGGGTGAATACTAGGGGTGAGGGAAGTCCTAACTTCAATAACCAAGGGAGATGGAATAACAATGTGAGTGGAGGATGGAAGAACCCTCAACCACCCCAACCTTACCAAGCTAGACCACCCGGATTCCATAACCCCCAACAAACATTCACACAACCACCCCCTAGAGCTCCCTTTGAACCAAATCAACCAAAACAATCCTCTCTTGAATCCACTTTCCAAATTTTCTTAGCTCAACAAACAAAAACCAATGCCGAGAACGATAGGAAGTTTGGAGACATACACACCTCCCTCCAACAAATGAATGCCCACAATAAGATCATTGAAACCCAACTTGCCCAAGTCGCTCAACAAGTGAGCAGCAACTCTTCAAACACTTCCACACAACTTCCTAGCCAACCCATTATCCGAGAGCAAGCTAAAGCCATCACTTTGAGATCCGGGGCTCACTATGAGGGTCCTAAGATGCCCACACTTGATGATGCTAACCCCTCCAATGAGAGTGAGAATGTGGATAGTGAAGTTGATAAAGAGATTGAAAATGTCGTTGTGGAAGACATTCATGATGATGGGACTCCTATAGTTGTTGAACACGAAACATCAAGCAACGAGCCTCCTCCAATGAAGAGCTACACTCCTCCGGCCCCATATCCTCAAATGTTAGTAAAGAAGCACTTCAATGACAAATTTGTCAAGTTTCTTGAGGTAATGAAAGGTTTACAAGTTCATATACCATTTCTCCAAGCGATGGCTCAAATGCCCACCTATGCCAAGTTTCTAAAGGAACTTCTTTCTAACAAGTCGAAACTTGATGAAAGTTCCACCATTGCTCTCACCGCCGAAGTTAGTGCGGTCCTCCAAAACAAGCTCCCCAAAAAGCTTGAAGATCCGGGGTCTTTCTCCATACCATTGAGAATTGGAGATTTGGAGCCAAAGAGAGCATTGGCCGATCTTGGGGCTAGTGTAAGCCTAATGCCACTCTCCATTGCAAAGAAGCTCAACTTTGAGCTTAAGCCAACAAGAAGGGTGATACAACTAGTGGATCGCTCGGTTAAGGTGCCCGTTGGAGAATTGGAGGATGTTCCGGTGCAAGTTGGGAGAGTCTTCATCCCTTGTGACTTTGTAGTGATGGAAATGGAAGAAAACTCCCAAGTCCCTCTTATTTTGGGAAGGCCTTTCTTGAAAACGGTCGGAGTGCTAGTTGACATGAAAAGAGATGTAATGACATTGAGGGTTGGGGATGAGAAGATGGAGTTCGCTTTCAATAAGAGCATGAAAGCTCCTATTATGGAAGAAGTGCATCGGATCGACACCCTTGAGCAAGAAGTGTTAAGACTAAGGGGTTTAGTTGAAGCAAGGGATCCTCTTGAGGATGTACTACTAGGAGAAGATCAAGAGCAAGAAAGTGAAGCTTGGCATCTCAAAAAGGCAATGGACAAAGCACCAATTTACCTACCTCCTAATTTGAGCTTTGAGATTTTAGAAGCTTCATTGAAAAAAGAGGAGAGGACTACGCCTCCTCCTACATGTGAGTTGAAACCCCTTCCCCCTTCTTTGAAGTATGTTTTTCTTGGAGATAACGAGACTTACCCCGTGATTGTCAATTCTACACTCAATGGTCCTTCTCTTGACAAACTTCTTTGTGTTCTAAAACAACATCGAAGTGTCATTGGATATACAATTGATGATCTCAAAGGTCTAAGTCCCACCTTGTGTATGCATCGAATTCATTTGGATGATAGTCAAGCCTCCTTTATTGAGCCTCAAAGAAGGCTAAATCCTAACATTAAGGAGGTGGTAAAAAAGGAAGTTTTGAAACTCCTTGAGGCGGGTATAATCTACCCTATCTCGGATAGTAGGTGGGTTAGCCCCGTTCAAGTTGTCCCAAAAAAGGAGGAATGACCGTCATCAAGAATGACAAAGGTGAGCTTATCTCCACAAGATCGGTCACCGGGTGGCGCATGTGCATTGATTATCGAAAGTTGAATAAAGCCACCCGGAAAGACCATTTCCCCCTCCCTTTTATTGACCAAATGCTTGAAAGATTGGCGGGTCATGCCCATATTTGCTTTTTGGATGGTTATTCGGGGTTCTTTCAAATTTCCATTCACCCCGATGACCAAGAGAAGACAACATTCACATGTCCATTTGGCACATTCGCTTACCGAAGGATGCCATTTGGATTGTGTAATGCTCCTTCCACCTTCCAAAGGTGTATGACCTCCATTTTTTCGGACATGCTTGAATCAACCATAGAAGTTTTCATGGATGACTTCTCCGTGGTAGGTTCATCTTTTGACATTTGTCTCTCCAACCTTCAAAAGGTTTTAGAGAGATGTCAAAAGATGAATCTCGTTCTTAATTGGGAAAAATGTCATTTTATGGTTGAAGATAGCATAGTATTTGGCCATAAGATATCTCAAAAAGGGATTGAGGTGGATAGGGCTAAAATTGAGGTTATTGAGAAATTGCCTCCCCCAACTTCGATGAAGGGAGTGAGATCTTTTCTTGGGCATGCGGTTTTTATCGCCGTTTTATCAAAGATTTCTCAAAAATCTCAAAGCCCCTATCTAATTTGCTTCAAAAAGACATTGAATTCAAATTTGACAAAGATTGCATGCATGCTTTTGAAACTCTAAAAAAGGCTCTAATTTTCGCTCCCGTAGTGCAAGCTCCGAATTGGAGCTTGCCTTTTGAACTAATGTGTGATGCTAGTGATAGCGCAGTGGGAGCCGTTTTAGGTCAAAGAAAAGAAGGAAAGCTCCATGTGATCTACTATGCAAGCAAGACGCTTGATTCCGCTCAAAGGAACTATGCCACCACGGAGAAGGAACTCCTAGCAATCGTGTTTGCTTTTGACAAGTTCCGGTCATATCTTGTGTGCTCCAAAGTGGTGGTGTACACAGATCATGCGGCTATCAAGTATCTCATGACTAAGAAGGATGCCAAGCCTCGTTTGATTAGGTGGATCCTTCTCCTACAAGAGTTTGATATTGAGATCAAAGACAAAAAGGGCACCGAAAACTCGATTGCCGACCACCTTTCCCGCCTTCCTAGGGATGATTCACATGACTTGGACCCTCCAATCAATGATTCTCTCCAAGATGATTTCCTATATGCCATTAAGGCCATGTATGCTCCTTGGTTCGCGGATTTTGCCAATTTCATGCTAGTGGAGTCATACCGGATGACCTTAACTATCAACAAAAGCGGAGGTTCATGTATGAAGCCAAGCACTATGTATGGGAAGACCCATACTTGTTCAAGAGGGGGGTGGATGGTATTTACTAGAGGTGTCTCCCGGATGATGAGATCGAGAATGTAATAGGGATGTGCCATTCATCCCCATGTGGTGGTCATATAGGAGCCGACAAGATCGTGGCAAAGATCTTACAATGTGGTCTATTTTGGCCAAGTATTTTCAAGGATGTTTTGGGCTTTGTCAAGGCTTGTGATCGGTGCCAAAGAGTTGGCAATATCTCAAAAAGGCATGAACTACCCCTTACAAGCATCTTGGAGTTGGAAGTTTTTGATGTTTGGGGGATTGATTTCATGGGTCCCCTTCCCTCCTCCCTTGGTAATCGTTACATCTTGGTAGCGGTTGATTACGTTTCTAAATGGGTTGAAGCAATCGCCTCCCCTACAAATGATGCCAAGGTAGTGGTCAAGCTATTTAAGAAGGTGATCTCCCCCCGTTTCGAAGTTGCAAGAGCCATCGTTAGTGATAGGGGATCACACTTTGCGAAGAAATCATTTAAGGCCCTTCTTGCTAAATATGGGGTGCATCACAAAATGGGTCTCTCTTACCACCCTCAATCAAGTGGTCAAGCAGAGATATCTAATAGAGAGGTCAAGCTCATTTTGGAAAAGACGGTGAACCGATCTCGAAAAGATTGGTCCTCCAAGTTGGATGATGCATTGTGGGCCTACCGCACGGCCTACAAAACCCTTATCGATGACACCTTACAAGCTTGTTTACGGAAAATCGTGTCATTTGCCCGTGGAATTGGAGCACAAGGCTTATTGGGCCATTAAGGCTTTGAATTTTGACCTTCAAGCTTCAGGTGAAAGAAGGATGCTTGATGTTCATGAGCTTGAGGAGCTTAGGAGGGATGCATATGAGAGTGCCCGGGTGTATAAAGAGAAAACAAAGGCTTGGCATGATCAACGAATCATGAAAAAGGAATTCAAAGTTGGTGACAAAGTCCTTTTGTTCAATTCAAGGTTGAGGCTATTTCCGGGCAAGCTCAAATCAAGGTGGAGTGGTCCATTCACCGTGCATCAAGTATTCCCACATGGTGCGGTCGAGATTTGTAACGATGCAAAGGGATGTTTCAAAGTGAACGGACAAAGGCTCAAGATATATTATGATGGTGCACCTATTCAAGAAGCATATTCTATTGCTCTTGAGGACTACTCCCCTCAAAATGATTGAAGATTTATGGTAGTCAAGCTAATGACTTAAAACAAGCGCTTAAGTGGAGGCAACCCGTTTTTCTCACTTATTTCTATTTCTTTTTCTTTATTTTAAGTTTTGATTTACTTGGAACGATGGATTATCACATATTATTATGGCATTTGAAATATTTGTTATGGTGATTTTGGGATTTGGATATGTTTAGGATTGCTTAGGAGGAATTTTGGAGCAAAGAGAGGATGGGAAAGAAGAAGAAAAAGGAGCATGGAGCTGACCCGAGGTCCCGGGTCGCTCAAGGGGAGCCAGGCAAAATGGCAACTAACAAGCGGACCCGCCCGGGTCGGGTGATTAAAAAGAACACTGGGCTGGTGCCGACCCGAGGGCTCGGGTGAGTCAACCCGCCCCGGGTCGGGATGTCAGTTGGCGATTTCAAGGGCTGACCGAATTTTTTTTTCTAACTCTTCATTTCCTCTTCACTCTTCACTCTTCTTCAACCTCTCAACTCTCCCTAACCCCCTTCAGACTCCAAACCCTAACCTTCTAAATCTCACTCAAATCACTCACTCACCACTCAAAAACTTAAAATCCCTCACAAATCTTCATCCTCATCAACTTTCCTCCACAAATTTCAATTTTTTTTCCTCTTCAGAACCCCATCTCCACCATTTTTCACCATTTTCTCTCTCCTCAAATTTCTTTTACCATAACTCTCAAATTCATCATTTTCCACTCAAATCTCTTCATAAAATCTTCCTAAAACATCATCCCCCTTCCATTTCTCCCATAAAAAACTCAAAAACAAAAAAAAAATTCACTTTTTTCCGCCCTCACCACTAAGTTACGGGATTTTGAAATTTTGAGCAACAAGTAATTCGAAGCATGGAGAGGAGGACTTCAAAGCGGAGTAGACAAGCAGGGCAAGCTAGCTCAAGCCAACCATCACAAAGGGAAAATGTCTCGGGGCATGATGCCCCCGGTGAGTTTCATGATCCCGAATTCCCTCTTATTGTTTTCGATGATTTAGAGCATTTTAATAGATTCCAAGCCCTTAAGGCTAAGGAATTCGCCCCTACCTGTTTTGTTGATGAGACCTTGTTGTCTTTATGGGGGATTCGGGGGGATGTAAATAATATAGCTGACGGATTGAATATGAAAAAAGTGTTATTGATGAGAAAAAAAAAACCTTATAAATGCTTAACACTTGAATTCTTAAGCTCCTTGGAAGTAATCGGAGAGCAACGGCTTGCGTGCTCAACTGGAGCCGAATCTGTTCTTAATTTTAGGTTGGGGAAAGTTGCTCATTCTATGTCTATTGGTGATTTTGCTGAAATTTTTGAATAAAAAATTTAATCGAGCACCACTCCCGCACCTTCTTTCAACCTTTATGATTGTTGGAGTAAGTTGAGTGACGGAAAAAGTTACGATGCCAAAAATGCTAATGACTCACTCATACACCAACCAGTTATCCGGTACTTCCGCAAGTTTTTGGGGAACACCATCTTTGGGATAAAGGATAACTCAAAGGTAAGTTAGTTGGAACTTATGATCATAGGTTCTTACCTATGGAATAAGAAGAAGCTGAACATACCTTTGATGTTTTCCCGCCATCTCCAAAGGGTAGGAACCCCAAAAACTCTCGGACGTGGGTCGATTGTTGTAGGCGATTTGATTACCGCCATTGCTGAACACTTTAGGGTTCGCCCTAGGACCCCCGAGGTCCCAGGACCGACCCTAATAAACCAACAACACCTACAAGACGCGCGTTGGTTTACAGTGACTGGAATACATTTTACTTGGAAGATTGTTAAAAATGTCTTCCATTCAACTTCCAAACCGCCGCATCACCGAGATTAAAACGGGGTAAATCAACTATATCATCCTAGAAGGCGCGGAGATCCACACCTACCATAGGCGGGATCCCCATAAGCTTGCCTCCTCCTCTTCCGCCCCTCCCCCTCCTCTTCCCCAACCCCATCCCACCTATGTTCCCGACTATGCCCCTATTTATGCCCATATAGATAGGCGGTTTGATAGTTTTGAACAAAGACTAACCACCTTCCAACAAAAGATGCGAGAGAGTTTTACCCCCATCTTGCAATTCTTTCATGATAACAGCATGGTCCATCCCGGCACCCCCTACCCCTCCTATATGCAACCCCCGCCACCCCCCGAGGGGGAGGAGGACCTTGACCCTTGAGTTGGTCTCTCCCCACCCTCCTCCCCTATTGTTCTTCCTTTCACATCGAGGACGGTGTCCGGTTTGGCTTGGGAGTACGGGGTAGGCGTTAGGAGACCCTTGTTGCTATTTTGATTAAATTGTTGTTTGTGATTGTGGTTAAGCTTAGTGAATGGGCCAATGTTTGTTAATATGTGGTGTGCCATGATTCCATTTTTCTTATTTGTGTATTTTCTTAGTTTTTAAAAATAAAACCCAAAAACAATTTTCTTTCTTATTTCCTTGTTTTAGCTTTATTTCTTTTCCTTTTCTTTCCCTTCTTTTTCAATCTTTGTTTTTAGTTCAAAAAATTTAAAAAAAAATTGAAAAAGATCAAAAATAGCAAAAGGAAAATCTGAAAAACAAAGAAAAACAAAAGTTTTAGCTTTGAATAAAGTTTTGATTTCCTTGCCCAAGGAAGATGCTAGTTGATGATATATGTGGAGTCCTTGCTTGGATTTTGAGTATATATGTTTAGAGGCTCCTTTTGGAAGAGTGTGAGCATGGGTTAAGGTGTTTTAGGAGGTGATTAATCTTGATTGCATTAGAATCTACCAAAATGAAACTAATGAATGCTCAATTGGATGTCTAGTCTTGAATCTTGACTATGTTGCTCATGCTTGAATAAATTTAGCTTCAAATTTGCGATCCCTAGTGTCCCTAGATATGCTCATCATGTCCCCAAACAAAACTCTACAAAAAGCTTAGTTTTTACTTCTTTTCGTTTGTAATAAGTGGTACAAAAAGCCACAAGTTCTCATGTTTCTCTTTAGTGAGTAGTTACTTCGCATTTGTATAGCAAAAATTCCCGTAATAAGGGAAAAAGAAAAAGCCAAAAACAGCCAAAAAAGGTGTGAAAAATGAAAAAAAAAAAGTGAAGAAAAACGAAAAGCAAAAAGAATAGAAGAATTCCAATAAAAGAGGTCAATTTGTGGATGCCTCCCACACTTAGTGCTATTTTCATAAAGTTTTGAGTAGAGGGGAGTCCAAGGCATGTTTGTGCGTCTAGGGATGGTGGACTAGTAGTTTGAGCTTCTATAGCACTTGAAGGGCTCTAAATCTTTTGGATAGCTAGGTGTTCTCTAATGAGCGAGTAAAAAGTCTAATTAGGTGTCCTTTTGCAATCTCGATTAGTTGCTTTTTCTACCCATAACCTATGAGTACACTTGGAAATTAGTTGTTTTGAAAGTTGCTCTCTATCTTTGCTTGTGAACCATTTCATTAATAGTTAACTTGGGCATTACTCTTGAATTTGATTGAATAAATGGTTGATGAAAAACTAGAGTTGTGGGTTTGAAAACTCTTTGGAAACCCTCGCGAGATCCCACTTGCCCTCTAGAGCGATCTAGGGGTTTAAAGAGCTTGTTGCATGTGCTAAATGCAATCACGATTCCTACGAAAATGAGTTAGTGTAAATTCTTTGTCCTTCCTTCCTTTTTCATTTTTTTTCCTTTCTTCTTTCTTCTTCATTTGGCTTTCAAATAAGTTTTCATTCTCCTACTTATGTTTTGATTTATTTTGCTTGAGGACAAGCAAAGATCTAGCATGGGGGAGTTTGATGATTGGTTTATATGCTTAGTTTTTAATAGTTTTTGTGATAGCTTTTAATCTAATTTAGGCTAAGTTTCTTCCTTTTCTTTCTTTTTGTGCATTTTTTCCTCCCTTCCGCTTTTTCTTTGGGTGTTTGTTTTTATTTTAGGATTTGGAGCGCGCTTGGTGGATTTATGCACAATCCCGAGGCTAAGCATTGAAGGATTGGAGCACCAAAGAGCTCGAAAGACATGAGGAAAGAGAGGAGGACGTGGACCCGAGGGCCCGGGTCCTCTGACCCGCCCGGGTCAGCCTAGCAAGATAGAAATAACGCCTTGCTTTCAGCAGACCCGCCTGGGTCTGCCAACCCGAGGGCTCAGGTTCTTATACCGGCCCGGGTCGCAAATTTTGAGAAGCATCCAAGGTCCTTGACAATTTGACCCACCGCCCGGGTCAGGTCACCGCCCGGGTCGGGTCATGTTCCGGAAATGGTTTTGCGGCTTTGTTTGTTTTAATGCGGGGGTTGTTTTGTATTTTTCTGTTTTATTTCTTATGACTATATAAGAGGGACTCCTCTTATTTTAACTTAAGCAATTATTAACTAGAGATTAGAGAGAAATTAGATCTTGTTTTAGCATTCAAGTTTAGAGCAAAACCCTAGGAGAGAGAAAAGTGGAAGTTTGAAGCTTTTGGATCTCCATTATTCATTTATGGAAGCTTAAATTTGGTAATCTTTGTCTAATTTCTTCCATTGTTCTTGCTTATTTAGATCTTGCTTTATTAGTTGATTAACTGCAATTTTCCTCTTTTCCTCCATGGTTATGGTGATTGAGTTACTTCAAGCTTTGTTTTGTGTTATTTCCATAATGTGTGAGTAGTTTCTTACTAGGGGAAGGGATGTAACCTTCATTTACTCTTTGGATCTTAGATCTAAGTTAGGGGGTTAACTTTTGGGGTTGAACTTGTTGATTAAACTTGTTTTAGTTGGTTTGTTGGGTGCTTGATGTAATACCCCGAATTTTGAATGCGTATTTTATTATTTATATGGTTTAATATTATTTCCACTTAAATTTATTTTCTGATAATTCAATTTTAATAATGATTTCATTTAGTTTTGAATTATTTAACGAGTTTATTTAATTGAAATGTATTTGATTATTTCTAAATATTTCAAAGTATTTTAATATGGTAATTGAAAGGTGTATTTAGTTGTGGGCATTCTTATTCATTCAAGTTGTCCATCCATTTTAATAATCCAAAGCCCAAATGCAATTCCATAGCCATATGTCTTTTAGCCAAAAAGAAAAAGGAAAACAAAACAAAAAAAAAAAAGAGAAAGAAAGAAACAAAGAAACGTGATCATCATAGATCACCATCTTCCGCCTTCCTCCTTCCTCACATACAAAATCAACAGAGCCAAAGATCATATTTTTCCACAAACTCAACAGTTCTTGTCAGAACTCAATCCACAATCCCGGAATTTGGGAGAAAAATTGGTCAAAAGTCAATCTCAACACCATAGTTCACCATACCTCACCTCACCTCCACCATTAATGGAGCTTGACCAAAGTTCCAAATTCTGACCAAAACCTCTATAAATACTAAACTGCACCCACCCAATTGTTCAAGCAAACAAATTATTCAAAGGTTTGCTTCAATCCTTTATCTTCTTCCTTAATTTCTAATTTTTTATTTTGAAAATTAAAAATGAAAATTTAAACCACCATTAACAACCTCCCCTGATTCCTTTGAACCACCACTCGAACCACCTGATTCAGCGGTAATTCCGGCCGACAACCGCCAGCCAAACACCGCACCACCGCCAGCCCAATCGCATCACCCTATGCTGCTAAGCTTCGCGGCGCCTCTGTTGCTCCTTGACAGCAGCCCCCGCCAGACGCCGCCACCTGAAACCACCCCCTCCCCGCCTAACTTCGCCCGTCCACCGCTCGAAACACCAGCCTCCCTTCCTTCCTCTTCTTCCCCACTGTTTCGCCTCCCCTATTCCTTCCTTCCTTCTTGCGTTCTTTTTTTTTCCTTCAGTTTTGTTAAACTGATTCTTTGAATCAGTACCTCCCTTCCCTTTTTATTTTAGTTTTAATTAGTTTATTTTATTTAAAAACAAAACAAATGACTTTCCTAAACTAGCTTGCTTTATTAAATTGGTGTATTTTAGATTAAATAACTTAGTCTTTTATAACTTGAAAATATTTCTTAATTTTCTAAAACAAAGTAAAAAGTGTAAAAAATTATGTTAAAATAATCGTTTAAGTTAATAAAAGTTAAGTTGAAGTAATTTTAAGTACTTAATATATAATATCATAATTGATTTGAAAACTATAAACTTTGATTTATAAACTCTCTTAAATTAATTAAGAATTTCTTTAAGTTATTTAAATTATTTAAATTGATTATTTTATATAAAAAGGGGTTACTTAGGTAACTAACTTAGATCTCGTTAATATCTATTGTAGGCTCCGATTGCGTAGACGAGGAATATCAAGAGTGTTAATCGGTTCGTGAATCTAACTTTTGGGCATGCGTCACGAGGTAATCTCCGATGTCCATCTAAACATAGATCTCGTTAGTATAAAATGAATTGATTACGTGATTATGTGCTTATAAAATTTATAAGTATGGACTATAATTATGGATTATCGACTTAATGCGAATTATGAATATGAAGGACAAAATGGACAACGACTATGGATTTCGATTATGAATCATGACTATTGACGTAAATGTGTGCGTGATTTATGTGATGACTTGATTAAAAGATGTTAATCACGTAAAGTGAAATATCGGAGGGAAATGATGAACAGGTTGCCCTGTGTGAGAGGTTCAGCGGCCCCTACAGGTTCTCTGGTTACTATGCTGATTATTCTGTTACTTTCTTCCTTATATCTTGTTGTGATCCAAGTAGAAGGGGTGTGCACACTAGGGACTCTGTTATTATGGCCATTATGTTATTCGTAGGTGGTTACAGGGGATGGACCCCGGCCTACAATGTTGAAGTAAGTGGTTACAGGGGATTGACCCCGGCTTACTGGCGTTCTCTTTCCTCTCCTTAAATAACTGGATTAATTGAATTAAGTACGTGATTATTCATTGTATATATATGTGTATATGTACTATGCTTTCTAACCCTATTAACGTACTATTTTACAAAATATTTTCAACTTAAGTATTTTACGGGATGGAGTTGCAATTACTCAGTTTTTTCTGATTTTTGGGAGCTTGTCTCTCTTGTTTCTTTTCAATGTATTTGTGCAGGTGGGTGATCGACGGGGGGAACAAAAGGGAGATCACATAGAGTTGTCATCCACTTAGCTTATGATTTAGCTTCCGCTGGAACTCTGAAACACTTAAATAATTAGTAATATTTAATGAACGATTTACTTGGTTGTAAGGATTAATTTATTTGAATTTAGTATGCTTTAATCTAGCCTTGCATTTATTTCCAAGGGGATAAGTACGGCGGTAGCACGCCCGTTGATTCAAACCCTCATGGATTTCCCCCATCTCGAGTTTTATTAAATTAAAAAGGGTTCGGGTCGGCGGGGGTGTTACACTTGATCACCACTTAACTTACATATTTGGAATTCCTAGTGAAGGACTGAGAGGTGAAGCTAGGAATAAACTAATTTTGGTTGCTAGATTAAGATTTCCATGAAAATAGGCATTTTCTAGTTTAGGGAAGCTTGATTAATCATGTTGTGCTTGATTTGGCTAGATTGGTTGCTCATGCCATGAGAATAGGTCATGAGTGACTAATCAAGCTCCTCTAATTAGCTCGAGAGAGTAATTAGAGTTCATATGTTCGTGATTTTCCCCTTGTGATCCCCCATTTGTTTCCCGTTGGCTTTGATGATTGGATTCTTGGATTGAGTGTTGGTGAATCCCCCTAATCCCCTAGTTTCTTTACCCTTGTCTTATCTCCTTTAATTGTTCGTTGATTTACTTTGCAAATTTCCTAGTTTAATTAGAATTTAGAATCATTGCTAAACTTTCAATCAAAACCCAAAAATTGATTTAGCTCATTGTAGTTAGCTAATTAACTCTTGATTTAACCCTACTTCCTTGTGGATTCGACCCTATACTTATTCAATATTAGATAAATTAGGTTATATTTGGCGAGTATACAATGACCCGTCAGATACTCATTCATACAACATTAAGCATATGATTATTTAATTCTCCTTCTTAGGTAAATTCCTCAAGTCTTTAGTTTAGGCAACCTCTTGTAACATCCTTGTTACAACAATAAATCATAGGATTCCAATCCAATTCATTTCATGCTTGTGATACGATAAAATTACGAATTCCAATAATAATTCATTCCAATTCACAAGTCATACAACAAGGAAATACATACAAATTTCCAACTAATTTCATGTTACCAAACAATCTCATCAATCATAACCACGCAATTGTTCCCTATCATGATTCTAGGTTCCAATAAAACAATTCATAACTTAACAAGATACTACCATTTGACTTTTTTATTGACGTTGACTCTGAAATAGCAGCCCGCTAGGTGTTGTTGCCAATGGGGCAACAAATAAAAAAGAGAAGAACAAAAATGGAGGAGAGAGAAACTAGCGGGAAGGGGTGCTCGTTAACAAGAAAAATGAAATGATGGGCAGTTTGGCACCCTATGTGGGATGTCAGCTGTGCCTGGCCGTGAGATCAAGGCAATAAGTAGCAATGAACCCGACACGGGTGGTTAAACCCTCATTTATCAGTCATTTGGTAGTATTTTGAAAATAATGTATTGTATAAGGTAGTTTTTTGAAAAATAATTTTTAAAAGGTAGTTTTTTGAAAAATGTTTGATATAAAATGTAGTTTTTTGAAAATTTTCCTTCTTTCTTTCACTGTTTCAGCATCATAAGCTCTTTCTCTAACTTTAAAATTTTATGGTTCTCAAATTACCCTAAATTAAGAACACAGCTTGATGCTCAATTTCGCACTAGACTCTGACCATTTGCCACTCATATCTAAAGTTGAAGTTGTTGAATATGCTTTACAAAATACTGAAGGAAACGATTTATCAAAGGTACCCTCTATCAATCAACTTTTTCAAATCATCACCACCATCAATTCCACCACAGCCGCCACTAATGCCTTCAAGCGACAACTGTTGCCCATCAATCCCACCAACAAACGCACCGTCGCCATTGATGCTGCCATCTGTCTCATTCTGAATGGTCATGATGGGTGGCAGGGAGGGGAAGAGAAGCTGGTGGTACGGGAGGATGGAGGAAGGAGAGAGAAAGACTAAAAGAGGAGGAAGAGGAAACCAGTAAAAAAAAGGTAAAAAGCGAAAATAGGGGGGTTGATTTATTTACCGGCTAAGCAGGTCACATGTCTACTTGGACCGCTTTTATAAAACACCACTCAAAGTTGGGACTGCTCAATATTAAATTGAAGTTCAGACTGTTTTTATTAGGGGGGTTATAGTTGGGACTGTCCTTATCAATTTTTCCTACATTCTTATGGACAATTTGTCCTTGGATTAATGCTATCTTTTGCTTTTCCCCTCAAAAAAAAAATTAATCCAAAGGTTGTACTTCCTCCGTTCTTTTTCTATTGCAATAATGGGTTTGGGCACGGTTTTAAGGAAGTGAAAAAGGTAGGTAGTTTAGTATAAAGGTACCCCTTACTTAACTAGAGTAGGAGGAAAATCAATCCTTGATAAAAGTAAAAGCAACTTTACGAGGCAAAGTGAGTAATTAATGATGGTTTAGTAAGATAAAGTGTAGACACATAATCGTGTCTCCCCATTTAAGGATCCGATGATGAAACATATCGTGGTCTTAATTGGTCTGACCCAAGGGCAGAGCAGTCCGAAGAGTCATTCAAAACCATTTCGAAAAGTGTTAAAGTCCAATTTTAAAGCCCAATTAATTATTCATGATAATTAATTGTATTTGAGCTCAATTCTTTGAAAAGCCCAATTAATTGATAATTAATTGATTTATTTTAATAAATAAATATTTTCAAAAGATATATTTTTTAAGTCAAAATCAGATTTTATCATGTAAAATCAGATATCTGTAGTTAAAAGAAAAAAGAAAATCTTTTAGAACTCGTTTTTATCAAAAAACTACCAAAACATGTCAAAAACAAGTGCTGCGCTGAGCACAGTTGCTGCCCCGAGCGCAAGGCCTGTGCCGAGCACACGTGTCCTGACATGTGGGCTTCCACTGTAATCCTCCGTATTTTTATGAGTTTTATAAATATATTTTAATTTATAGTTATTTACATTTCAATATATTTTAGCATTTTAATGATTTGTTTCTTCAAAGGTTGACTATTTGAAAGTCAAAGAATTGTTTTAATAATTTATTCAAGTCAAATATTTTATTAAATTCATGTTTGAAAGTACTTGAAAATGTTTGAAACACTGAGTGGATGTGAAAAAGGAGTTTGAATGGGCTTGAGGAACCCAAATACTAATTGTAGTGATGTTAGGAGTTCAATCATCATTCTTATTCATCATTAAACTCTATTTGAAGCCCAATTGTCTTTTCCTAAGCCCAAAAAGGGGAAACTGTAAATACCCCATAAACCCCAATTTTTCCCCACAACTTTATTTTCTCTCTCCTCCTTCGTCCCACACTTTCAATCTTCTCTCTCTCCTTTCGTTTCCTTTTTTTCCGTTCGAATTTCGTCCACCATCGGACATCGCCGACCACCTGCTACCGCCGTGCTGCCGCCGACCTTCTTCTTTCCTTCTTGCTTTGGTTTGTTTCTTTTCTTCCTCCTCAAGTTTTATTCAAAGATTGTATTTTTAGGTTTTGTTTTAATTAGTTTATGTTTAAAAGTTATAAGTTGATGATTTATTATTGAATCTAAGTTATATAATTTGTGTATTGATAAAATAAAATTCAGATTTGCATATTTGGGTTTAAAAGTAGATTTTAATTATCAAAGCATGAATTTTTAGGGTTTTGAAAGTTAGAAAAACCTAGTAGTTTATTATAAGTTATTAAAGTTATTGCCTTTATGTTTCTAAGCATGTTTAAGTATGTTTAAAGGGAGTTTTAATAATTTATAAGTTGCTGGAATTTTAGAAAGGTTGTTATTAATGGAGTTTTAAGGATTTTAATGACTAGTATAGTAGTACTATGCTAGGAAGTATTAGTGATTGAAGTTTTAATGATGCAAACAACTTTTAAATATTTTTAAAGGAGGTTAAAATTATTTTAAAGTTGCTGGAAATTATTTGAGTATTGATTATAAATTTATATTGGTTATTTTAGGCGGAGAATTCTCTCTAGGCGACTTTTAAGTTGGTTAAAGTGGCATTCCAGTTTGTCTACACAAGGTATGTACATACCTATGTGTTGATTGTAATAGCATCATGATTTTAGGAAGGAAAATTATGTAGTATCATGTATAGGAACTATGTTGAGTTCATATATGATATTTATTATGTTGGATTTTGCATGTTTTATGCTGTGGTGTAAACATGTTGGTTATTAGATTATATTATGAGATTTATATCATGTTTGTATGGAAAATTGATGCAAGCATGTTGGTTGAGAACTTTAATTTATTAATTCACATGGGGGAATTAATATATTTATTAGTATTGGATCATGATTGATCAATGTTCCCTTTGAGTATTTCACTGCTTTATAATTAAGGACCGATGGCCTTATTTGGTAAGTTGTTATTTTCTATCTATAAAAGGTGATTTGGTTGTTGGCTAGGTTCAACAAATAAGAAAGATTGGATTAAAGTTGAAACTAATATTGGATTGTAAGTTGTGTGATCACTTATCAAATCCTAAGATAAAAAGTGAATTGTGATTGTTTGATGATTTTATTATTTGTGTTGCTTGTGAGTCATAACAAGTAATAACTGGTAAATCATGTAAAGTGAAACTGGATAGCAATAGCTTTACACTGGTGCACGTCTGAAGTGTTGGATAATTACGAGTTGGGGTACATGGTGAACGGACCATGGCTTTTTCTGGGGCCGGATTGATCACCGTGTCCTATTTTTATTTCAAAGGTTCCTCGATATCGTAGGTCATGGGAATACGGAGTCGCGCTCGTATTTCGTCTTCCAAAGGGAAGGCTGGTTTAGTTAGACAACTCGGTCCATTGACTATTCCATTTAAAGTAATAAGATTGTTGTTTAAGTTTAGTTCAGTAAAAGCTATCTGCAAGTTATTATGTTATTATTTATTCCTGCCTACTATTTATTAGTATCATGTTAGGATTGTTTACTTGTTTAGTATGTAGTACTCAGCTTTGCTGATTACGTGCTTTTGTTGTGTGCGTTGATCATGGCTTTGCCTTATTGATCCTGTGATGACCCATTTTGGTGAGCAGTCTCTAGGGATCAATAGTGCATAGTCCATCTAACAGGTTCAAAGATGATGCATCATTGGGATCGGGATTTTGGAGAGCTTGTGTAGTCTATTTATAGTACTTTTGAGTTTACTTTTCATAGTTGGTTTAATTTAGTTTAAAAGGTTGACTTTGGTTTTGTTGGTTGGTTTTGGAGTTGACTTTATTGTTGACTTCGTTTTATTTATAAAGCTTATTATTATTGTTTTTTCGTTGCAAAATTCTGAGTAAGCCGATACGTTTTCACACGGGCGAATACTTTGGTAATTCTCATTGTTTTACATTAAAAAGATATTTTGGAAAAGAGAGAATTGTCGGGGTGTTACAAAGTGGTATTAGAGCGCTTTAGGTTTTTATTGGCCTTTCGTGCCAACTTTAAGTTTTTAGGCGCCTAACTAGTTAGTTACTTAAAATGAATTTCTTAGAATTGAGCTCCTACTTATTCATGGTATTTAAATTACCTTCGAAAAGTCTTTTTCAAAATTCTAGTATTATTTCGATTTGAATTTATTTTTTAAGGGTCCAAAATTTTTTGTTTTTTCAGTTTGGTGTCCGAATTTTTTTTTTTTATATAGTCCGAAATTTTTTTTTTATATAGTCTTAAATTTTTTTTTTTTCGAGCATTATGTTCGAAATTTTCGAACTAAATTCGAAAAAAATTATTTATTTAATTAAATTATTTTCAATACTCTAGTTTATTTTTTATTTTGTGAGAGATGGGTAGTATAGGAAGGGCATATAGGATAGACATAGTATATGTCTGCATTAAATAGTTAGTTCAGCATGATTATATTTTTCTTCCCTGCTAACTGTTTATGTTATTTATATGCTTTATGTTGTAGGTTATTCTTGTTTATTGTTGATTAATGCGATTATATGTTAAGTGAGAGTACTAATTGCTTATAGAAGTTAAATTTATTGTTATAGATTCCTAGCCATGTCTGAAAGAGAAGATACTAGAGTAGGGAGCTTTTACAACCCTATCGTACTAAGTGATGATGAGAGTGATGGAGGTTATGAGTCTGATGATGATAGCTATACCAAACTAGAGTTCATTATGCGTAATGTATTAAGAGCAGGCGTGCCTGATAGTGATGATGAGATTCTTCATGAGTTTGACCATGCTAGAGGGCAGACCAGGAGCGATATCTACTATGCTTCTATCAGATATGAGACTGATTCTGAGTCAGAGGAGGACGAGCCTCAACCTAAACGGAGATCTACGAGATTTAGAAGATATATTTACTATAATACTGAGGACATTGATGAATTTGTAAATGAACTTTTCACTCCCGGAAACTACAGGGAATCAAAGGATAAGACTTATGATGTTTCACCTTAGTTTATATATTTATTCATTATTGCTTTAAAGAATAATGTTGGATAATTCGTCCAGCAATGGTTTAAATTTATAGTACCTTCATTTTATTTTTTATTTTTTATTTTTTAGCAAAAGTACACCATTATGGATTAAAAAAATTTGTTATTAACATATTTGAGGAATAAAAGTTAAATATTTAGTTATCCAAATGAGCAAGAACTTATTTTGGGCACGCGAATGGGAATATTTTTATTTATTTGTTATGATTGAATTTTTATTCATGATTCCTAAACTGTGTGTTCTTGATGTGAATATTCTTCATGGATGATTGATGATGATTATTCTGTAATATTGTTGTAACTTCATGAGAAATTGTTTGTCGATGCGATCATTATGGTCAAATCAAATGTTGCCTTCGTAGAGAATGGCATGTAATTATGTATCGAACCTAAAGTAGAGTACATTAATTTCAGGTTGCGCTCTAGAATGGCTAACAACAATAACGAATTAGCTGCTGCTATTCGTCTTTTGGCGGAGAAACTGACTCAAGAGAGAGCTGAGCGTCCCGATTCTGCTGGGGACATGTTTGAGAGGTTAGCAAAAGTTAAACCACCATATTTTAAGGGGCAAGCTGATCCTACCTTTTTGGAGAACTGGATTAGGGAGTTTGAGAAAATCTTTGGGGCTGTGAACTGTCCTGAGAATATGAGAGTAGGTCAGGCTGTGCTGTACTTAAAGGATGAGGCTGATTTGTGGTGGAGAGAAAATGGGGTTAGACTGAGTGTTGTTGAAGGTTTCAATTGGGATTCTTTTGTTACTACCTTGAGAGGGAAGTTTTACCCTGCCTCTATGAGGAAATAGAAAGCCCAAGAGTTTATTAACCTGAGGATGGGGACTATGACCAATTCTGAGTACTATAGCAAATTCATAGCACTGTCGAGGTTTGCACCTGAGGTAGTAGCCACTGAGGAGTTAAAGACTCAAAGGTTTGAGCAAGGTTTGACTGATGAAATCCAGTTGGGGTTAGGTGGTGAAACTTTTTCATCCCTAGATATTGTGTATAGGAGAGCCGCCCACATTTATGGTCTTCAGTCGAGGCGTGATAAGAAAAATGCTGTAGTGGGTGAGAAAAGAAAGGATTTCAATGCTGGAGGAAACCAAGGGAACTTCAAGAAGAGTAGAAATGGGAATGATGGTAGTAACGAAGTGAGGTATGGATTTAACCAGTCAGGTTATCAGGGTTCGAAGCATGTAGGGGCACAGAACAATCAAGGGAGCTACAATAAGCCTGCTAGTGAGAGCAACAACCAGAACAAGGCTCCGGGTAAACTGTTCGTGATGAGTCGCAATGAAGCTGAACGATCTGCCGACGTAGTGTCTGGTACTTTTTCTATTAACTCCGTGCTAGTTAAAGCATTATTTGATTCGGGGGCGACTTATTCTTTTGTTTCGTCGTCTGTTATTAAAAGTTTGGGGTTAGTAGATTGTGAGGTGATTGATTTGCATGTTAGTATACCTACTGGTGAAACCATAAGTTGTACCAAGTTGTTCAGAAATTTGCCTCTGAAGATAGGAGACTGTGTTTTTCCTTTTGATTTGATAGAGTTTAATCTGGGAGACCTAGATGTAATTCTGGGGATGGATTGGCTAAGTTTATACAAGGCCAAAATAGACTGTGAAGTTCAGAAAGTAGTTTTAAGAAACCCTTTGGGGAAGTTGACCTCATTTAGATGTTTTGGAAAGTCCAAGAACTTTGGGGTTATTTCTGCAATGCAAGTAAAGAAGTTGATGAAGAAGGGGTGTGAGTTATTTTTCTATAGTGTGCAAGATGTGAGTAAAGAAGCTGGGGTAAATATTGAGGATGTTCCAACTGTGAATGAGTTTATGGATGTGTTTCCGAGTGAGATTTCGGGTATGCCGCCTGCTAGAGCTGTTGAGTTCACCATAGACTTAGTTCCTGGAACTGCACCTATATCTAAAGCACCCTATAGAATGGCACCTCCGGAGATGAGTGAATTGAAGACGCAATTGCAAGAGTTGTTCGATAAGGGTTATATTAGGCCTAGTGCACCACCTTGGGGAGCTCATGTGTTGTTTGTTAAGAAGAAAGATGGGAGTATGAGGTTGTGTATCGATTATAGGGAGTTGAATAATGTAACCATCAAGAACAAATATCCTTTGCCTAGGATAGATGACCTATTTGATCATTTGAATGGAGCGAGCGTGTTCTCGAAGATTGATTTGCGTTCGGGGTATCACCAGTTGAGGGTAGCTGATAAGGATATACCTAAGACTGCATTTAGGACTCGTTATGGTCATTATGAGTTCACTATAATGCCTTTTGGGTTAACCAATGCACCTACCATATTTATGGACTTGATGAATAGGATTTTCCATGAGTTCTTAGATAAGTTTGTGGTTGTATTCATTGATGATATTCTGATCTACTCGAAGAATGAAAAAGAGCATGATGAGCACTTGAGGATTATATTGGAGATGCTTAGGAAGAATCAGTTGTATGCCAAGTTCTCTAAGTGTGATTTTGGTTTGGAGAAAGTAGCATTTTTGGGTCACTATGTGTCTAAGGAAGGAGTCTCTGTAGATCTTGCTAAGATTCAAGCTGTGAGTGAGTGGCCTACTCCGAAAAATGTGTCTGATATTCGAAGTTTCCTAGGTCTAGCTGGCTATTATAGAAGATTTGTGAGAGATTTCTCGAAGATAGCGAGGCCAATGACCAATTTGATGAAAAAGGAGTCAAAATTCGAGTGGAGTAAGAAGTGTGAGGAAGCTTTTCAGATTTTAAAAGAACATTTGACCTCTGCACTTGTTTTGACCCTGCCTGATGGGAATGAGGGATTTGAGGTGTATAGTGATGCTTCAAAGAATGGTTTGGGATGTGTGTTACAGCAGAATGGGAAGGTGATCGCGTATGCGTCGCGTCAGTTGAAACCTTATGAGGCTAATTACCCTACCCATGATCTAGAGTTAGCTGGTATTGTGTTCACCTTGAACATTTGGAGACACTACCTGTATGGGGTAACCTGTAAGATCTTTACCGACTATAAAAGTATGAAGTATATTTTCACCCAGAAAGACCTCAATATGAGGCAGAGAAGATGGTTGGAGCTGATAAAGGATTATGATCTAGACATCCAATATCATGAAGTGAAGGCAAATGTAGTTGCTGATGCTTTGAATTGAAAGTCGAGCCATAGCATGAATGACTTGGTAGTTCCTGAGAAATTGTGTCGAGATATGCAAGGACTTGGCCTAGAAATCTTAAATTCTGGGGAGAATGAGGCAAGATTGAGTGCTTTGTCATTGGGGTTGTTAGTATTCGACGAGATCAAAGAGGGTCAAGTTGGAGATGAGCATCTAGATAAGATTAAGGAGAAGATCAATTAAGGTAAGGAAGTTGATTTTAATATCCATGATGATGGAAGTTTGAGCTTCAAGGGAAGGTGGTGTGTACCACAAAAATATGATGAGCTTAAGAGGCGTCTTATGGATGGGGGACATAATACTCCATATTCGGTACACCCTGGAGGTGATAAGTTGTATAAGGATCTTAAGAAAAGCTATTAATGGTCGAATATGAAGCGTGAGGTCGCTGAATTCGTGTCAAAATGTCTAGCCTGTTAGAAAGTCAAGATAGATCATAAGAGACCCATGGGGAAGGTTCAATCCTTAGAGGTTTCGGGATGGAAGTGGGATTCCATTTCAATGGATTTTGTGACTGCTTTGCCTAGAACAAGGAAGGCAATGATACTATTTGGGTTATTATGGACCGTCTGACGAAGTCGGCCGTGTTCATTCCAATTAAAGAGACATGGAAGAAGAAGCAATTTGCGAAGACGTATGTTAAGCATGTAGTGAGATTGCATGTGGTTCCAACCGATATTATTTCATATCGTGATTCAAGATTCCTCTTGAAATTTTGGCAAAAGGTCCAGTTAAATCTTGGGACAACATTGAAAATGAGTACTGCCTTCCATCCTGCGACCGATGGTCAGACCGAGAGGACTAACCAAACAATGGAGATATGTTGAGAGCCTGTGCTATTGACTTTCAGGGTAGTTGGAAAGACCAATTAGATTTGATTGGGTTTTCATACAACAATAGTTATCAGGCGAGTATTAAGATGACACCTTTTGAGGCATTATATGGAAGAAAGTGTAGAAGTCCCATTTGCTGGAATGATTTTAGTGAGAACATAGTATTGGGGATAGAGTTCATTGAGGAGACTGTCAAGAATGTGAAGTTGATTCAGGCTAGAATTCAAGCTGCTCAAGATAGGGAAAAGAGTTATGTCGACTTGAAGCGAAGGGGAAGATGAGTTCGAAGTAGGTGATAAAGTGTTTCTAAAAGTATCACCAACTAAGGGTATGATGAGATTTGTGAAAAAGGGCAAATTAATTAAGTGCCAAATATGTAGGTCCATATGAGATTCTGCAAAGAATTGGGAAGGTAGCTTATAGGTTGGCTTTGCCAATGGAGTTCGAAAAGATGCACGATGTATTTCATATTTCCCAACTCAAGCGTTATATCCCTGATGAACGTTATGTCTTGGAGCCTGAGCGGATCCAGATTGATAGTAGCCTCACATATGAGGAAAGGCCTGTGAAAATTCTTGATAAGAAGGTGCGTAGTACACGCAATAGGGATGTCAATATAGTAAAAGTGCTTTGAAGAGGCGATGTGGGAAACTGAAGCTGAAATGAAGATGAAGTATCCAGATTTATTCCTTGAGGTGAGTTACGAGGGCGTAACTCGTTTTCTGTAAGGGGGTATAATGCGATAGAATTTCGCGCTTTTTACCTATTTTATGGTATTTTTATGCATTTTATGCTTATTTTGGCGATTTGCACATGTTTGGTGCAAAATAAATAGATTCTCCGCATAAGAAAAGGTGTTCATGAGTGATAGGGTCGTAAAAATGTGTATTTTTGTTATCCTAAACCCTTAATTTAATATTGAGTTTTATATTTTACAAGGAGTTTTAAGTTATTTTTCTCCCGAGACATAAGTTGCTACGATTTTATTTATTTGTCTACAGGTAGATGATTTGGGCAACAAATTTGCAATCGCATTTGGGAGCCCATTTTCCTTCTCCCACTTGGGCCAATTTTTATAAGAGATTAAAATTAGCCACATGGGCTTTATTTTACTTGTGTGCTGGGGCGTGTGACTTGATGAAGAAAAGAAGACCAAGTGTGAAGATATACAACTAAAAAAAGGAAAGGTGAAAAAAAGAAGGTATGCAGCAATTCGAGGAGAATTAGGAAATTTAGGGGTTTGTTAGGGCGAACATTAGAGCAGCGAAGGAAGGCAGCAGCGAATTGGAGAGTAGAAGAATAGCACCAGTACGCAACATCAAATTACAGACAATAGTGGATACCAACATCAGCAAATTACAGAGAACAGTGGGTAGCATCAGCGATTCTTTAAAGTATAGCAACAACGAATTTGTCTTGCTACAATTAATTGATTTGGTAATTTAAGTTATTGGTACAATTAGTATTAGAACTTTGAATTATATGATTTATTTATACAGTTTTTAGATTTAACTATGGATTATTTGTTTCTTCTTATTTTTATTCTTAGTATTATTTTTGTTCTTAATATGTTAGGCTAAAACCTTTTAGGGTAAGGAGATATACTTAGTATTGGATTATTGAATTGTGAGAATGAAAAAGTTGTGATCTTTCTTGTTGGATGATTATGTTTATGTTTTGATTGGATTAAAAAACTTATTTTTATTGTGTTAAGTTGTCAAATTATATTTTAGACTGGCCATCTTTAGTGTAATTTGTTAGTTGACTTGCTAGGATTTTGGCGTGTGATACGTAATTGTCCTAGTTAAATCCGCTAGTAGCAATTAGGTGTTTGATTGGCGACTAAAGCTTGTCGTAATGCCTATAGTTATTTAATCCTTTAAGTTGCATAATTCGAGCTTGTGCAATTATGGCTTAAGTTAACTTCTTCCTAGTCATTTATGCTGCTAATTAATCGAGTCTAGAGAGCTTGTTCTAGATTATTAGTTAGTTAGACAATATTCCAAGAGCTTATTTGGTTTATTTGCAAACTAAGGGAAGTTTAGAATACTTGTTTGTGTTTTGGGTTAACGTTAAGATATATGCATAACTTGTCTAATTTACATTCATGATTTATTAATTCTATGATCAATTAATATTCCAATACCAAAATATATCTCCCGACCCGTATTTTATTATCTTTGGTTATCCCTTTCTTAGTTTTAGTCATTTAGTAGATATTTTCTATTTAGTAGTTTATTTAGTTAATTAAGATTCTATCAAAATCAGGGATTTTTAACTAACACAAGAAATAATAAGATAAATCCAATTCTCTGTGGGATCGACCCTGACTTACCCGACTACATTGCTAGAAGGTTATAGTTAGGTTATTTTTGGTACGCACGCGACAGCCGTACCAAATTTTGGCGCCGTTGTCGGGGAATTGGTGTTTTATTTTAGTATTTTTTGTGTTTTCACTAATTTTTCTCACTAACCTTCATTACTAACGTTCCTCCAAGTTCTCGTGTTCTTTGTTTGTGAATGTTTGACAGAAACTTAAAGCACAAAGGGTTAAGAGCATTTGCAGCAAGTAACAAGGGACTTATAATTCCTCCATTCAACTTTCGTTCTCTCACCCTAGCTCAACAACTTGAGGAGGCGTGTCATATTCCACTTCCTCTTAGTGAAAGTTCATCTTCGGAGGAGGAAGCAGAAGCTAAATTTGAGATGGCGCACACTTTGAAGGAGCTAGCAGCTCCTACTTTCGATCCAAACTTGTTGTGCATTGTCTATGAAGATAAGGAGACCGAGTGTGAGATCAAGCCTGGGTTGTTACGAGCATTACCTACTTTCTCGGGTTTCTGTAATACCAACTCTTTAGGTTCTGCTTATATGACTGATGCGAACAAGTTTTTGAAGGAATTTCACATAGCTTGTTCCGTAATGAAACCTACTGGAGTTACACTTGATAAACTCAAACTGAAGGCATTTCCGTTTGCGTCATCTGATGCTGCTAGAGATTGGCTTTATGATCTACCTGCCCAGTCCATCACCACTTGGGTTGAAATGCAAAAGGTATTCTTAGCAAAGTACTTCCCAGCATCTTTGTCATCCAACATTAGGAAGGATATTTGCGGAATTAGGCAAGATGACACAGAGACACTTCATGAGTATTGGGAACGCTTCAAGAAGTTATGCAAAAGCTGCCCTAATCATCAGATCAGTGAGCAACTATTAGTTCAGTACTTCACGGAAGGGTTAACATACAATGATAAAAGCATGGTTGATGCGACAAGTGGTGAATCACTCGGTGATAAGACACCAGCCGAAGCAATGAAACTCATAGCAAACATGGCAGCTAACTCTCAATATTTTGGGTGTAAGAATCAGTTTGTAACTTCATCGCATCAGGTAAAGGAGGAAGGTAACTCTAACCTTGAGCAACAAGTAGCTAATCTTACATCTTTAATGGAGAAAATGATGGCTGGAAAGATAGTTGACCAGCAAGTTCATGCTGTAGGAGATTTTCATGGGCAACAAAATGGAGGCAGATCCAACTTCAGACCAGCAGCCATGCAGCAGCAAGGATTCCACACTCCACATGGTTATCCTTCTTTGCAGCCACCATATCATCCCAAATACCAGTCTCGACCTCCACAACAACAATCAGGTGGTATGTCATTGGAGGAGATAGTGAAAAGTTTGGCTACTAACACTCTCCAATTTCAACAAGAAACAAGGAGTGGTTTGAAGAACCTAGAGAATCAAGTGTCTTAGTTAGCTGAAACTGTAGGCAAATTGCAAACTCAAAGTTCTAACAAATTGCCTAGCCAACCAGAGAGAAATCCGAGGGAGAATGTAAGCTCAATCACATTAATTGGTGAGCAAACGTATAGCTCACAGAAGGATATTGAGGAGCAAGAGATCAAAAGTAATTTAGAGGAAAAGAAGGATAAAAAAGCTTTCTAAGGTGAGAGAAACATTTTATTTTGATCCTAAGTATGACCGCATTCCTTTTCCATGCAGGTTGTTGTGCCAAGATTAAGAACAAGAACAAGAAAAAGAACGACTCCAAGAGCACCTTGATGTTGTCCCTACGCAACATATATCTACAGGAGATGAAAAGGTGAGTATACAAGAGAACATTTGTGATGCTGTAAAAGATAAACTCCCTCCTAAATGCAAGGATCCAGGTTCCTTCACTATCTCTTGTAGCACAGGAAATATGAGAATTGAAAAGGCTATGTTAGATTTAGGAGTCTCAATAAATGTCATGCCATTATCCATTTTTAAGGCTCTCAATCTAGCTCCCTTGAAGAAAACTCACGTTATTATTCAGTTAGCTGATGGTTCTCATACATCACCGTTTGGAATATTAGAAGATGTTTTAGTACAAGTTGATAGTTTGGATTTTCCGACAGATTTTTACATTGTTGATATGGATAACAATAATTCTTTTATTCCTACATCAATTTTATTAGGCAGACCATTTCTTAACACATCCCAAACTAAGATAGATGTTCGAGCAGGGGCTCTTTTTATGGAGTTCGATGGAGAAATTGTTAATTATAATATTTTTGATTCACTGAAAAATGCAGTTGATGTTAATGTTGCTTATGCTACTAATGTGATTGCTTGTCAAGTGCATGCATTTTGTAGGAAAAAGCCACTAGTTACTCCACTTGGGCATGTGAAGAGCAATGAATTTGATGGGAATTTGGCTAACCCGATTGATGTTGGTTAAGTGAGAATGAAAGACGTCAAGCTAACGATGTTAAATGAAGCGCTCTGGGGAGGCAACCCAAGTTCCATGATCCTTTTCTTCGTTATTTATTTATTTATTTTTCCTCTTTTTCTTCCGTATTTTACTGCTTTTTGTGAAAAAAAAAAAAACCAAAAATATTTTCTTTTTCTTAGGATCTGGGAGTTATGTCTTTTCATTCTAGGATTTCTATCTCTCCTATTTAGTTTTATTCATTTTTCTTCGTTTTGTAGGAATTAGTCTTTATTTTCTTTGTTTCCCCCCCCCCAAAACACCTTTGTTGTGTTTAGTGTTACTCATATGGTTTTCTTTATCCTGGTGCAGGAACATCTTCTCTTTGCATCCGATATCAACACTTCCTGTCGTCCAAGCTTGGGGGAGAGACTACATTTGGTTCCGATTGGTAGAGCCATGGCTATGGCAGATCTAAAGTGGCAACACTCTGTCATATGCTTTAGCACCCTTTTGCACTTTACAGCACCAACTACACTCAGTCATGTGCTTCAAGCATGGGGGAGAAAGGTTCGAAGTTCAACATATTCCTTAATCCGGTGAGCTCTACTCCTTTCCTTTTTTCTTTTTTTTTTCTTTTTCCCACATTGAGGACAATGTGTGATCTAAGCTTGGGGGAGGAATTATGCTTGAATTTGTGGAGAACGTATGGTTGTGTTGAAAATGTTTGTGATGGAATATTGTTTTGTTTTGTTTTTTTTGGTTGAAAACAATTAATTTTGTCCAGCTTTAGGGGAGATTCTGCCGAAATTTTTGCAAAATTTAGCTCCACTTTATTTGACTTTGGTGTTTGGACTTGTGTATATGCCTTTGTATGAGCTTCTAAAAGTCCTAACTCTGTGAATTTTCAATCGTTTTGCTAAAGCTATTTGTGTAGTGAAGTGAAAAAGAAGAGAGTGATTCAGGCATATAAGTTGTACCACCACATTGAGCCAAAAAGCCTACCAATGACATTTTCCTCTAGTGAGCCAACTTTGAGCTTTATTAGCTTATTTTTCATGATAAACTCACAAAATAACTTTTTAGCAGAAAAACAAGTGTTTTACCTTTCTCTAAGATTAGTAGAGCATTTTGTAATTGTGAAGTGGAATGTTGTTCTAATTGAGTGGTGATGTTTATATATTGAAAAAAAAAAATTCCATATTTTGAAGGCTCTGCGTACCAATGTTTGGGCATGAAAAAAAACATGAAAAAGAAAAAGTTGAAAACTCTGAAAACAGAATATGAAAGTGATTCTGATGTCAAAAAGAATGCAAAAAAAAAAAAAGGGAACCCAAATATGTACGTGTGGTGTTTCTATCTTTTGTTTAGATAGCTCGAGTGAGTAGACTCGTTGGGGTATTTTCATACCTAGTGCCTTGGGCCAATTAGACCTGGAGTCACTAGTTGAAATCTCGTTACAAGAGCTACTTGACAAAGACAGAACATTTAGAGTCATGAAATTTAGTGAAATGGTTTATCAAGTTAATAAAGTTGGTGTGTTTTTGTATAATGTTTGTGGTGCCGCTTCGCTCTACTAGTCTTAGAGTTTTTACCACCACTTTCCTAAATATTTCCCACACCTTTCTTTACCTTAGCCCCATTACAACCATGATTAAAGTCCTAATGATCTTTGAAGTTATTTCACTACAATTTAGCATACGTAACTTATGTTTGATTCATAGAATTTGTAAGTGGCCTAAATAGTTCATTGATTGCATATATGCTAGTTTGATGCTATTGTTGGGTGTTATGGTGTGTTTGGCTAAATCTCATCCCTTTTTCAAGAATTCAACTTTCCTTCTAATTCATGTCTTTGCTTGAGGACAAGCAAAAGTATAAGCTTGGGGGACTTTGATAGGGTCGTAAAATTGTGTATTTTTGTTATCTTAAACCCTTAATTTAATATTGAGTTTTATATTTTACAAGGAGTTTTAAGTTATTTTTCTCCCGACACATAAGTTACTACGATTTTATGTATTTGTCTACAAGTAGATGATTTGGGCAATAAATTTGCAATCGCATTTGGGAGCCCATTTTCCTTCTCCCACTTGGGCTTATTTTATAAGAGATTAAAAGTAGCCACATGGGCTTTATTTTACTTGTCTGCTGGGGCGTGTGACTTGATGAAGAAAAGAAGACCAAGTGTGAAGATATACAACTAAAAAAAGGAAAGGTGAAAAAAAGAAGGTATGCAGCAATTCGAGGAGAATTAGGAAATTTAGGGGTTTGTTAGGGGGAACATTAGAGCAGCGAAGGAAGGCAGCAACGAATTGGAGAGTAGAAGAATAGCACCAGTACGCAGCATCAAATTACAGACAACAGTGGATACCAACATCAGCAAATTACAGAGAGCAGTGGGTAGCATCAGCGATTCTTTAAAGTATAGCAACAACGAATTTGTCTTGCTACAATTAATTGATTTGGTAATTTAAGTTATTGGTACAATTAGTATTAGAACTTTGAATTATATGATTTATTTACAGTTTTTAGATTTAACTATGGATTATTTGTTTCTTCTTATTTTTATTCTTAGTATTATTTTTGTTCTTAATATGTTAGGCTAAAACCTTTTAGGGTAGGGAGATATACTTAGTATTGGATTATTGAATTGTGAGAATGAAAAAGTTGTGATCTTTCTTGTTGGATGATTATGTTTATGTTTTGATTGGATTAATAAAGTTATTTTTATTGTGTTAAGTTGTCAAATTATATTTTAGCCTGGTCATCTTTAGTGTAATTTGTTAGTTGACTTGCTAGGATTTTGGCTTGTGATACGTAATTGTCCTAGTTAAATCCGCTAGTAGCAATTAGGTGTTTGATTGGCGACTAAAGCTTGTCGTAATACCTATGGTTATTTAATCCTTTAAGTTGCATGATTCGAGCTTGTGTAATTATGGCTTAAGTTAACTTCTTCCTAGTCGTTCATGTTGCTAATTAATCGAGTCTAGAGAGCTTGTTCTAGATTATTAGCTAGTTAGACAATATTCCAAGAGATTATTTGGTTTATTTGCAAACTAAGGGAAGTTTAGAATACTTGTTTGTGTTTTGGGTTAACGTTAAGATATATGCATAATTTGTCTAATTTACATTCATGATTTATTAATTCTATGATCAATTAATATTCCAATACCAAAATATATCTCCCGACCCGTATTTTATTATCTTTGGTTATCCCTTTCTTAGTTTTAGTCATTTAGTAGATATTTTCTATTTAGTAGTTTATTTAGTTAATTAAGATTCTATCAAAATAAGGGGTTTTTAACTAACTTAAGAAATAATAAGATAAATCCAATTCCATGTGGGATCGACCCTGACATACCCGACTACATTGCTAGAAGGTTATAGTTAGGTTATTTTTGGTAGGCACGCGACAGCCGTACCAATGAGTAACACAAGTGATTTTAAGTTGGCAAAAGAGTGCACATGGGTGGCACAAGTATTTCTCCAATAGGAGTTGAGTTGAAAAACTTTTGAAAAGGTGTGAGTTTTCGTGTCAACTTTCGGGATGAAACTTCTTTTAACAGGGGTAGACTGTAATCCCCCGTATTTTTATGAATTTTATAAATATATTTTAATTTATAGTTATTTACATTTCAATATATTTTAGCATTTTAATGATTTATTTCTTCAAAGATTAGCTATTTAAAGGTCAAAGAATTGAAAAAATAATTTCTTCAAGTCAAATATTTTATTAAAGTCATGCTTTGAAAGTACTTGAAAATGTTTGAAACACTTAGTGGATGTGAAAAAGGAGTTTAAATGGGCTTGAGGAACCCAAATACAAATTCTAGTGATGTTAGGAGTTCAATCATCATTCCTACTCATCATTAAACTCTATTTGAAGCCCAATTGTCTTTTCCTAAGCCCACAAAGGGGAAACTATAAATATCCCATAAACCCCAATTTTTCCCCACAACTTTATTTTCTCTCTCCTCCTTCCTCCTACACTTTCGGTCTTCTCTCTCTCCTTTCGTTTTCTTTTTTTTTTTTCCGTTAGACTTCCGTCCACCGTCGGACATCGCCGACCACCTGCTGCCGCCGGCCTTCTTCTTTCCTTCTTGCTTTGGTTTGTTTCTTTTCTTCCTCCTCAAGTTTTATTCAAAGATTGTATTTTTAGATTTTTTTTTAATTAGTTTATGTTTAAAAGTTATAAATTGATGATTTATTATTGAATCTAAGTTATATAATTTGTGTATTGATAAAATAATATAAAGATTTGCATATTTGAGTTTAAAGTAGATTTTAATTATCAAAGCATGAATTTTTAGGGTTTTGAAAGTTAGAAAAACCTAGTAGTTTATTATAACTTATGAAAGTTATTGCCTTTAGGTTTCTAAGCATGTTTAAGTATGTTTAAAGGGAGTTTTAATAATTTATAAGTTGCTGGAATTTTAGAAAGGTTGTTATTAATGGAATTTTAAGGATTTTAATGACTAGTATAGTAGTACTATGCTAGGAAGTATTAGTGATTGAAGTTTTACTGATGGAAACAACTTTTAAATATTTTTAAAGGAGGTTTAAAGTATTTTAAAGTTGCTGGAAATTATTTGAGTATTGATTACAAATTTATATTGGTTATTTTAGGTGGAGAATTCTCTATCGGCGACTTTTAAGTTGGTTAAAGTGGCATTCCAGTTTGTCTACACAAGGTACGTACATACCTATGTGTTGATTGAGATAGAATCATGATTTTTGGAAGGAAAATTATGTAGTATCATGTATAGGAACTATGTTGGGTTCATATATGATATTTATTATGTTGGATTTTGCATGTTTTATGTTGTGGTGTAAACATGTTGATTATTAGATTATATTATGAGATTTATATCATGTTAGTATGGAAAATTGATGCAAGCATGTTGGTTGGGAACTTTAATTTATTAATTCACATGGGGAATTAATATATTTATTAGTATTTGATCATGATTGATCATTGTTCCCTTTGAGTATTTCACTGCTTTATAAGGACCGATGGCCTTATTTGGTAAGTTGTTATTTTCTACCTATAAAAGGTGATTTGGTTGTTGGCTAGGTTCAACAAATACGAAAGATTGGATTAAAGTTGAAACTAATCTTGGATTGTAAGTTGTGTGATCACTTATCAAATCCTAAGATAAAAAGAGAATTGTGATTGTTTGATGATTTTATTATTTGTGTTGCTTGTGAGTCATAACAAGTAATAACTGGTAAATCATGTAAAGTGAAACTGGATAGCAATAGTTTTAGACTGGTGCACGTCTGAAGTGTTGGACAATTAAGAGTTGGGGTACATGGTGAGCGGAATATGGCTTTTTCTGGGGCCGGATTGATCAACGTGTCCTATTTTTATTTCAAAGGTTCCTCGATATCGTAAGTCATGAGAATACGAAGTCGCGCCCGTATTTCATCTTCCAAAGGGAAGGCTGGTTTTAGTTAGACAACTCGGTCCATTGACTATTCCATTTAAAGTAATAAGAATGTTGTTTAAGTTTAGTTCAGTAAAAGTTATCTGCAAGTTATTATGTTATTATTTATTCCTGCCTACTATTTATTAGTACCATGTTAGGATTGTTTACTTGTTTAGTATGTAGTACTCAGCTTTGCTAATACGTGCTTTTGTTGTGCGTGTTGATCATGGCTTTGCCTTATTGATCCTATGATGACCTATTTTGGTGAGCAGTCTCTAGGGATCAATAGTGCATAGTCCATCTAACAGGTTCGAAGATGATGCATCATTAGGATCGGGATTTTGGAGAGCTTGTGTAGTCTATTTACAGTACTTTTGAGTTTACTTTTCATAGTTGGTTTAATTTAGCTTAAAGGTTGACTTTGGTTTTGTTGGTTGGTTTTGGAGTTGACTTTATTGTTGACTACGTTTATTTATAAAGTTTATTGTTATTGTTTTCCGCTGCAAAATTCTGAGTAAGCCGATACGTTTTCACACGGGCGATAATACTTTGGTAATTATCTATGTTTTACATTAAAAAGACATTTTAGAAAAGAGAGAATTGTCGGGGTGTTACATCCATGTAAGCTGCGCCAAGCGCACAGGCTGTGCTAAGTGCACCAAAGCTGCCACGTAGACTTCTGTTTCTTGTAGAGTCCTGCGTCAAGCGCAGTTCTTTGCTTAAGACGCGGAATTTCTTTCTTATCTTTTTTAAAAGCGCGTACCACGTGTACGCTTTTTACTAGTCATGCGCTTGCCACGTCACCTGCGTCTGGCGCAGCCAGCACGTGAGGCGCAGTGCCGTTTTCCCTATAAATAGGCCTGATTGAAAAAACGAATTTTTCACATGACACTCAACGAATACTTTACGAACCTCTCGACGAACAACAAAAACTTCCCTACAAAACTCATACTTTCAAACACAAATACATTCAATCTACATACTTTCATACATTCAGATTTTCAGGCTTCACGATTGCTCGTCCCGAAGGTTGTCAATCTCGCAGACCCAAGCCACGGTATAATCCTGAGGGTCCTTAAATAAATTATTTTTATATTGAAGTTACTAACAATTTTCTTTCCTGATGTAGATCTTTAATATAAAATCGCTATACTGTATATTCTAACCTCTTTTCTATACTTTATTTGATATTCATATTATTATTATTCTTGCCTTTGTATATTATATGCTTGCCTGATCATTCTATTCATATTATATGATTGTCCTGCATGAATATTTATCACTCACATGTTATTTATTGCTAAACAAGACCTAAAGAAATGTTCTAACATTAATCAGATTAATTTGGACAACCTGCTAGATTCCTTAATATTGATTGCATAATAACATGTCACTAAAAAATAGTCTTTTTATGTGTTTCCTGAACCAACTTAGACTAAATATTTTTAGGGTGAATAAAACATTATTTGATTATTCTTTGGCATAAATTCTGCAATGAATCAATATTTAGTAGAGGCCAACTTTGGGCGAATGTGGTTCATTATGACTATATTCATACCCTCACCCCCGAACTCAATCTTTGGTTCATTTTGACCATTTATGGAGTCAGGACGGGGAAATATACATTGAATAATTTGTCCCTACGGTTTTCCCATATCCAATTATGTTTATGATTCTTCCTAAAAAGAATTGTTGGCGACCTCTTCCAATACAAAACAATTTTCAATAAAACCTTAACAGTGGGGTAGTCAAATCTAATACGCTGTCATCCCGCGTAGGCGAAATAAAAACACGCCTACATAAAGTAATGGCAATATTGTCAACTAAAGTTGCTTTTTTTTCCAAAAGTGGAATTGTTGCAATAGATTGTAAATGTGAAACTACCCAAAGTGGTAATTGTTGCAATAGAAAAAGAACATATAAAGTGTGGGAAAACCAGCCAAAGTTTATATTATTCTAGTTAAGTAATATCCCCTTTTTGTTATAAAAGTAAACCAATTTATTTATAAGAGCAATGCCTTCTTATTGTTAAGAGTAACCTCATTCGTCAGAGTAACCACATTTATTCATACGAGTAATATCATTCGTTCATAAGAAAACCCCTTTTATTCATTTCGTATTTTAGCTATGTTTTTAGAACTTAGTAATGCACCCTTTTGTGTTTTTATGTTTTACTTTCAAATGTTACCTCCAAGGTCATCATTCCACACACTAAGCATATAATAGTTCGTGGGGGTAAAATAATATGTTTTGGAAAGATTTGTGTACATGGGTCAACTTCGAATGGACATTTCTCACAACGCACTCAATATTTTGGGAAGATTCAAGTTAAAGACGAAAATTTGGCTCGATAACTTTCCAGTCCGTGATCAAAAACCAGTGCCGAACCAGCGTGGGTTCAACTGAACCCACGGTGGATCCGGAGAAAAAGCTGAAATTTACTGGTTAAAGAAATATCGGTTTTAAGGAAAAGCGCCCAACTTAGTGACACAATGTTATGCAGTTAGCTCAGCGGTTAAGGCTTCGGTGAGATTTAGGCTCCGTTTGGTTGGGCGTAAAATATTTTCAGTGTAAAATGATTTTAATGGAAAATAATTTACAATGGAAAGAACAATTCCAAAATTAGTTTTCCATTGTTTGGTTCCATGTAAGAAAAATGATGAAATGAAAGGGAAAGTAAGGAGGTAGTGAGAGGAGTGTACAAGAGAGATAAGGAAAAGGAAGGAAAACAGTTTTCCTTTCATTTTGAAGGGAAAATGGTTTTCCATCATTAGGAGAGCAATTTTACTCTAAGGGAAAATTGTTTTACACTCCTTTGCAAACCAAACAATGTAAAATTGAAAATAGAGGAAAATATTTTTCTAGGAAAACGTTTTACATCCTACCAAACGGAGCCTTAAGGCCGCGGGATCGAATCCCAGCAAGGTCATGTGCTATGGTTTTAGTTTTGTTTCCCTGCCTTTGTTTTTATTAATAATCTATGTTTTTATTCTTGGTTTTTTTTTTTCTTTTGATCCTCTATTTCTAGCTTTCCTTCTTCACAAATACTCCCCTCCCACCAAGTACTAATATATTAATAGGAAATGAATTTGGTATAATTTCCCTTTTCTTCCAATTTACTTGCTTAAGCAATCAATTATTGATAGCATTTAAATACTTTATTAGCTAAACTATATTAGAAAGACCTTATTGTTGGTGAGTCGTTAATTATTGATAGCATTAATAATTTATTAGCCAAACCAGTATAAGTGTTTTTAACGCCTTTAAATATAAGTATTAATAGTAAAATTTGGCCGCATGCTTCACATGCATATAAGACTAGTTTTTGTTCTATGTTTAAACAAGTTCGAACCCACGTGGTTCAATTCCTGGATCCGCCACTGCAAAAAGCTCAATTCCAATGAAAACGAGTGAGATATGACCCTTTTGAAAATGAGCCGATGGAGCTAACGCGGGCGCACCGAAAACATGCAAATAAGTACATGCACCCAAGTGCACGTAGAGCATGGTGCACCCTCTTTTAAACTACGTCGTTTTATCATTTTTAGAGTATATAATTTTAAAAAATTGTTGTTATTTGTTTCCTTAAATTTTGCAACTAAAGCTTCTTTTTTCAAATTTAAATTTAAAAGGTACATGTTCTTTTACCTTTAGCATAGATGTTCATTTACTATATGTTCTTTTCATTATAACCTATGTTCTTTTATAAATATAGATTTACATGTTCTTTAATTTTAAATCGTGTATTCTTTTTTAAAGTAGAAAAATTGTTGAAAAAAACTCGTATTATTTTATATAAACGGTATGTTCTTATTGGGTGCACAATTCTCATTGTGCACCCTAGTGCATAATCCACGCTTTGCCGAAAACACTGGGATCGAAATTTGGCCCAAGCATCCAAATTCCAAAAGCATAAAAATAGAAAGAATCAAGGGCCAAGAGCGCAAGACAAACTTATCCTAGCTTGCAACACACTCTTCCCGCCCTCTCTTTCCCTCTCGTTCTTCTCCTCCGTAGATGGCAGAGAGACTAGCTTTACCAGTTCTTTTACCTTGTCCTTCATCCACTAACCTCACAAATTATCGCCACTCTCTCTCCTCGCTCTCACAATCACAATCACAATCACCACCATCATCTGTTCCCCTAAAACCTGTTGTTCTAGAACCCCAAAAACCCAAATTTGTCCGGACCCACAACCCCAACATCTTAAACCCATCTCTAATTCATCTTCCCAAACGACGTCATCGTCCTCTCGGCAAGTTTCGGGACCCTAACCGTGGTAAACCCTGGACACACCATAGTCTCTCTCCTCAAGGTCAGCAAATTTTCAAAATTCTTGTTGATATTGATTCTCATTCTTGTAATTTGGACCATATTTTGATTCAATTGTTTGAAAATCAAGGAATTAGTGGAAATCAGCATGTGGGTGTTGTTGGTTTTGAGTCTGTTAATGCTGACATTTTGGGTATTGTCAAGGGTTTAGGGTTCTTGGGGAAGTGTGACTTGGCTTTTAGTGTGTTTAGCTGGGTTCGTAATCGAAATGATTATCAAATGTTGTTGGATGGGCCTGTTGTTGCTGTTATGATTAGAATTCTTGGCAAGGAAGGCCATGTATCAGTCGCGGCTTCGTTGATTAATGATTTAAATGAGAATGGTTTTGATATTGATGTTTATGCTTATACTGCTATGGTGAGTGCATGTGCTAGTAATGGACGGTATAGGGAGGCTGTGAGTGTTTTTAGGAAAATGGAGGATGTTGGGTGTAAACCTACTTTGGTTACTTATAATGTCATTTTGAATGTTTATGGTAAGATGTGTATGCCTTGGAGTAAAGTTGCTGAAATTATGGACAAAATGAAGCGTGATGGGATTGCGGCTGATTTGTACACTTATAATACACTTATTAGTTGTTGTCGTCGTGGGTCTTTGTTCGAGGAAGCAGCTAAAGTATTTGAGGAAATGAAGTTGGATGGCTTTGTGCCAGATAAGGTCACTTACAATGTTCTGTTGGATGTTTATGGGAAGTCTCGACGATATAAAGAAGCAACAGAAGTTTTGCAGGAGATGGAGACTCATGGGTTTGCACCCAGTGATGTGACTTATAATTCTTTGATTTCAGCTTATGCAAGGGGTGGTCTATTAGAGGAGGCTATGGAGCTTAAAGCTCAAATGGTTAAGAGAGGGATCAAACCTGATGTTTTTACTTACACTTCCCTCTTTTCTGGTTTTGAGAAGGCCGGCAAAGATGAATGTGCAATGAAAGTTTTTGAGGAGATGAAAAAAGCAGGTTGCAAACCCAACATTGCCACCTTTAATGCCCTTATCAAAATGCATGGTAATCGCAAGAAGTTTTCTGAAATGATGCGGACGTTTGAAGAATTGAAGCATTGCAATTGTCCCCCCGATATTGTTACTTGGAACACTCTTTTGGCTGTGTTTGGACAGAATGGAATGGACGTTGAAGTCTCGGGTCTGTTCAGAGAAATGAAGAGGGCAGGGTTTGTACCTGAGAGAGACACTTTCAACACCTTAATAAGTGCTTACAGTCGATGTGGCTCGTTCAATCAATCGATGGCTGTTTATAAGATGATGCTGGAAGCTGGTGTCATACCAGATCTTTCAACATACAATGCTGTTTTGGCAGCACTAGCTCGAGGTGGGCTATGGGAAGAGTCTGAAAAGGTACTTACTGAAATGAAAGGTGGTCAGTGTAAACCTAATGAACTGAGCTACTCCTGTTTGCTTCATGCTTATGCTAGTGGAAAGCAGATAGAACATATGTGCACTCTTGCAGAGAAGGTGTATTCTGGTGAAATTGCACTTCATCCTGTGCTACTGAAGACCTTAGTTCTTGTAAATAGCAAAACTGACCTTTTAGTGGAAACAGAACGAGCTTTTAGGGAGTTGAGAAAGAGAGGCTACTCTGTGGATTTAACTACTTTAAATGCCATGATATCCATTTATGGCCGCCGGCAGATGGTTAGAAAAGCTAATGAAATTCTGGATTTCATGAAGGAGAGTGAATATACTCCTAGCCTGACAACATATAACTCTTTGATGTACATGTACAGTCTGTCTGGATCTTTTTTGAGAGCAGAAGAAGCTTTAAAAGAAATTGTTGGTAAAGGACTGCAGCCAGATATCATTTCATATAACACTGTTTTATATGCTTATTGCAGAAATGGTCGATTGTCAGATGCCTCTAGAATTTTCTCTGAGATGAGGTGCTCAGGGATTATTCCTGATGTAATAACTTATAATATTATCATTGCATGTTATGCTGCAAATGATATGTTTCTGGAAGCCATTGATATGGTTCGCTGCATGATCAACCATGATTGCAGACCTAATCAAAATACATACAATTCTATTGTCGATTTTTATTGTAAATTTAATCGCCCAAATGAGGCTGCTATGTTCATTAATAATCTTTGCAAACTTGATCCGTATCTCGCAAAGGATGAAGAATCAAGGTTATTGGAGCGAATAAGAAGTAGATATTTTAGGTAAGACTCATCATTCTTCTGACGACCTGATGTTTGGAAGGCGAAGTTTAGGTGCTATCCTTGTCATGAGCTCATAAGACAAGAGTTTGACTTATCTATTCTACTGCAAGTTGAGAATATAAGCTTCTGCTGTCCTAAGGTATCCTCTTCTAATGTATGGATAATTTTATACGGGGGCTTATCATGAATGTATTCATGTGAATGTAGTTTGAGTGAATGTGAACCCTATATCCTTTCAGGAGGATGCAAAAATCAAACTTTAAAGACTTTGTGCTATTCTTTCTATGACCGGGAGAGGATTTCTACCAGACTGCAGCTTTACATCGATGCCCTCTAAGCTGGTATGTTCTCTGATCTTTGATTCACAATTTTAGTCTTGTGCCGGTGTTGGTATTGGGAAAAATATGTCTATGTTCTCGCACTTGATTCTACATGCTCTTTTATTTTTCCTTCTTCAATTGGTTGTGGGAGAGGGAGGGGGTGGATGTGGTATGAGGATTGAAGCTTTGGCTGGATGCCAAATTGCCAATATATGAAAGCAGTTTGCTTAAGGCACAAGTAACATTCAGAGTAGCTGACAGGTTGAAAATACTTCATTTGTGGGAGTCAATGAAGAATCACTTGGCTTAGTGGGCCACAATTAAATTATCTCAATAGAATGTACATCCATGGAATATTCAAAAAAAATTTGTGTCAATCAATAACTTTTAGGGAATGCAGTGGGTAAGAATCAGGGCCTTAATTCTCGGATGCGATCAGAATCACTCCCGTGAGATGTGGACGGTTTGCAGCTATTGCTGCCTAACATTACATTGGCAACAAGCTCGATACCTTTACAATGCTGTCGCAAGGCAGTGATGTGGCTGAGATGGCGAGATTCAATGCCCTGAAATTACCAGAATCTCATCTGATATACTCTAAGAATGTCATGTCTTACTGAACCAAAGTTTCTAATGAAACTTGCATTAAGTCTAAAAAAATATGCCGGTCAACCCTAAGGCCAAAGCTCTGCATGGGTTTGGAGCTACAAGAAGCCTATTTAGAGGAGAATGAAGGTGTCAAACAAGAGGCGCAAAAATGGAATTTGTAGGGACCACCAATGGGCTTAGGCCTTAGAGAGAGCCCATAATACCATAAGCCAAATGTGATTTAAGGACAACTGATAAAAGGATGGATGCAAGGTACAATCTCGCCCGCGATTCCTCCGATCAAAAGCCAAATGTATTTCGGAATGACTCCAAGCCTTGGCTAGAAGCAAAATTTTAATCTAAGGGCGATGGTATGGATTTGATGTGGTGTGTATTTAAGTACTTCTACATATGATTGGTTTACTATTTGCAATCTAAGTTATTTAAGAACCTTGCTAATAACAATTTTAAAATTTTGATACCCTTAATAAATTGAATTATACTGACTAATTAGTACTTAATACAGATCCGAAATCGATGCTCACCAATTTATATATTGATTCATGGTATCCAAATTCCAAACTGGTGGTCCTTCCTCTTCCGAGAAAGTTAAGTTGATTCGGTGAGATATGAAGCACATGAATTAATTAATAAAGGAATCAACACCTTTGTTTTGTCACCTATATAACAAGTTATAAGTTACGTGAGAGTGCTTGGAGAATGGAGAAGGCATCCTTCAAAGTTAGGATTATTACGAGTTAATTAATAGTTGGACTGTTGAAAGAAGATGAGCCATAGTTGGACTACTTACACCAATTTTTCCAGTAATTACGCAATGCAAACTATGTAATTACCAATTAATTGAAAGAGTTAAGTTGTATTGTGGGTATTATATTCCTCATCTTTTGTTATTCATTGATTAGGACAAACTTGTATTAGTTATGAATATACCCTGATTGTTGACTAGGCTTTTCTCTTAGCTTACTGAAAGAAAAGAATAAAATTCAATAGACTAGAGAAAAGCTTGGTGAAGCACGAGGGGATGGGGATCACCACAACCAACATCACATGATGAACAAATGAACATCTTATAGTTGGCATAATTGAGGAGAAATCCAACTATTGCCTCACCCCTCAAACAAGTTGCGTTCAAGTTGGATTCCGAGTTGCTTAATGTTAGTCATCAAAGTGGAACTACGAAATGGTCAAAACTTTTCTGCTGTGCCAAGTGCCAACCTCTTTGGAAGAAACCATACAGGATCCCAGTGTGAATTTAGTATAATTCTTTCGGTTCTAAGGTCCTTGGTTGCCTCTATCCCTGAAGGATGTGTGGCCAGAATTGCACCTAAGAAATCACATGCCAGTTCAGATCCTCAAATTAAATAAAAATAGATTTCATTTCAACTTCCACATTGATTCTATTACTTGCTTGGCAGGTCTTGTTGGTTAAGCTAAGAGAACAAGTTTTCTTCGATCTCCAGTGATGGAGAGCTGGGAAAATAGCTTTGTTTGGCAGTTAGGGGTGCTGCTATGACTAAATATTTATAGAATCATATTTGCAATAACATAAACAAGTTAATATTCATTAATCAATTAGCAAAAGGAAAAAGAAAAAGGGTAATTGCTGGAAGTGCTCACTCAAATCACCCTGCAACTGCTGGGAATTTGAAAGAGATTTTCCAGAATTGCACCTAAGAAATCACATGCCAGTTCAGATCCGCAAATTATATAGAAATAGATTTCATTTCAACTTCCACATTGATCCTATTACTTGCTTGGCAGGTTTTGGTTAAGCTAAGAGAACAAGTTTGCTTTGATCTCCAGTGTTGGAGAGCTGGGAAAATAGCCTTGTTTAGCAGTTAGGATGCTGCTATGACTAAATCTTTGTAGAATCATATTGCAATAACATAAACAAGTTAGTATTCATTAATCAATTAGCAAAAGGAAAAAGAATAACGATCATTGCTGGAAAATTTGTGCTCCCTCAAAACACCCTGCAAATGCTGGAAATTTGAAAGAGATTAGCTCACTTTTTCTTTCATTATTGAGTACATGACGCTGACATTTTCTATAGATTATGCAGTAAATTGGCATAAGGAGATGTGTCCCTGTTCTGGTTCTTAATTTTGTGGGTGAGCATGTCAAAGTGAAGTTAGTTCTTTCTAATATACAAGTTGTACCACCAGTAAATATAAGGGCATGACTTTTAAGTGGATTTGTTCTTTCTAATGTAGAAGATTGTATCATCAATGACAGAAGCATAAATTACGCTTGCAAGTTATTCACTTGTTGAGGGCTGGATGATTGTGGGTTAGTGGAGGATGATCTTAATAAGCATTTTGTTGGTTCTAGCAATAAGAATTCTGATGGGAATTGAACCAAGTTAGCAGAGATGACGGGCTTAATAAGCAGTTTGCTGGCTCTCGCAATAAGTAAGAATTTTGTGGGAATCTAACCAAGGTAGCTACTGAGGTAAAGTCTGAAGAGGCATTCGTTGATAAATTGCTAAAAATTCCATTGGATCAAGTTAATTTCTGAGGATTGTGACGATGAGTCATGGTATAAAGATTCTGATGACAAAGGTCCTCTCTTACAGAGGCCTAGGGCTCAGGCACCCCTATCTGTAGTCTGTATACTTTCAGGATATTTAAGTTGAGGATGAGGTTCACTCTAAGGCCTTGTTTGGTTGAGCTTTTTGAGAGCCTGTAAACGTAATCTGAATCCATTTCTCCTTGTTTGGTTTGGGTAGTAGGTTAATCATTACCCTTACTTGAGGGTAACCCAAACCCCCATGTCACCCTCCAAATTAGAGGAGTAACAAAATCCTTTCCATTCCCTTATAAGTGATTCCTTTCTATTGTTGAACCAAACACCCAATAAAAGAGACAATTATTGTTACCATTCCTCCCCTGTACTTGATTCCATTCCCTTTCCATTCCTCTATTTGAACCAAACGCCCCCCTAAATCTATTTGAGTTGATTCATGCTTCTTTCCACCCCCATACTTGGTTTGGCCCTAAAGGCCTATTTATTTCACATCATATTTGCTTAGCTGCAATCATTTTACTGATTAAGCTGACTTTAACTGATTAAAAATTAATTTTATTGATGGAAATGGATTTTTGCTGATCAATTTACTGTTAAAAACTGATGTTTACTGATTTAAACATATTTTTCTTTTTGAAACCGACTTTTCTGAATTTATTAGCATTTTTTTTTTATGCAATTTGCAGAGTTTTACTGATCAAAGCTAATCTTTTGCCTAATCAAACTAAATTTTGCTGATTAAATGAATTTTTTTCGACGAGAATTCAACTTTACCTAATAATATCATTACATGTTGAAGTGTGAGATGTTTTGAATCTAAAAGGGAACTTTACTGCTTGATAGATTAATGTCATAAATGAAGAGAACCAAATCGCAGAAGAAATAGTGAAGAAAGGAAGCGGTAGATTAACATGATAGAAATAATTGATAAATCATAGCCAGGGAGTTGGGACTTCTCTAGATTTCTATATTTACCTTTTCAAAAATACCTTCCTTGTGAAGCTTTCAATATTAATCCACATATTTGTTCTTCAAAAGTCAACATAAAAAATGTTGCATTAGAACGAGCATATTCCTAGAACTAAAATCTGAAAGCAATACAGTATTTCTGTAGCTACATAATGAATGTTGTGTACTTTATACTTTTTGTTATTAGAACTATTCAAGGTTTGGGAAGCTAAGACGTCTTTTTTTTTTTATGGCTTGCCTTCTGTAGGATATTGTTTTGATTGTTAGTTGGGGTATGACATGAATCAAGTGATTTTTTTGCAAATGCTTATGAGATTAGAATTGTGATTATAATAAAATAGAGCCGTGAAAGGTTATGTAAGATATTTTATCTGATAATACAACTAGTCAACAGCTGCCCCGGGTCCCGTCGTCTAATATACCCTCTTTTGCTTCTTACCTATATTGTCTTATCTCTCTTTCTCTCCCTGTGTTCTCGTATTCAATCAGGAGTTTTGTGCAAAAATATTTGCTCCATGAGTTGGTGGTGGCTAGGATCTATAGGTTCTGCTTTACATGTAGGTGACATATTTCCAATTCATCGAAGCGTATTTAAACTCTCAACTCATTTTTTTAGTGCATGTTAACTCTGTATTTTGCACCTCTGAATTGTTGACTTGCGTCTCTGATCTTATTGCAGAGAATAGAGAATGGAGATATTCCATCAAAATTCCAAAATGTAGCCCTCATAGTTGGCGTGACGGGCATCTCTGGCAATAGTCTCGCGGACATCCTTCAACTACCTACAACACCTGGTGGCCGCTGGAAGGTCTATGGTGTTGCGCGGCGACCTCGACCACAATGGCAGTTTCACCACAACCATGTTCAGTACATCCAGTGTGATATGGCTGATCCTGAAGACAGTGAAGCTAAACTCTCACATATAAGTGATATTACTCATATTTTCTATGTTGGATGGGTAACCAAATCTAGTGAAGCTGAAAGTTGCGTCGAAAATGGGAGGATGTTGCGTAACGTTCTTAATGCGGTCATACCTAATGCTCCGAACTTGCAGCATATTTGTCTTCAAACAGGTCAGAAATATGCCCTCCCTTCTCAAGACTCATTGTCTGAGATACAACATGAACCCCAATTTGTTGAGGAATTTCCCAGGGAAGATAATCCAAATTGTTACTATACTATGGAGGATATATTGTTTGAGGAGGTTCAGAAAAAGGAGAATCTGACATGGTCAGTTCATCGACCTGCTGTAATGTTTGGGTTTTCTCCATACAGTACTCGGAACATTGTCGGCTCACTCTGTGTTTATGCCACTATTTGCAAGCATGAAGGACAGCCTTTGAGGTTTCCAGGCATACAGGCGGCTTGGAATGGTCACTCGGAGGCCGCAGATGCAGATTTGGTAGCAGAGCAGCAAATATGGTCAGCAGTTGAATTTCAAGGCAAGAGGCAAGCTTTCAATTGTAGTAACGGCGACAAGTTTTACTGGAAAGATTTGTGGAAGGTTTTGGCTGATGAATTTGACGTAGAATTTGTGGAATTTGAAGAAAGTTCAATTTGCCTTGAAGAAATGATGAGAGATAAAGATCCTGTATGGGATCAGATTGTACAGGAGAAGGAACTACTGCCCACTAAACTGGAAGAAGTTGGTACCTGGTGGTATGTTGATTCTATTCTCCGGCACGAGGCTGAATTAGACGCTAATATTAGTCGTAGCATGGACAAAAGCGTGGAGTATGGTTTCGGCGGTTCTAGAGACACTGCAGAGTCATTCCGGTTTTGGATCGACCATACACGAAGGTACAAGATTGTTCCTTAATCTGTATTAGATTACTTGTTGCTGCAGCTAATGGTAGCTGAACCAGATTGTCATTTGAATTGTAGTGGCATTGTTTTTATTGGTCAACTTTGAATTAGTCTACAACTACAAGTTATGTTTTTCCTTACTAGTTGGTGAATAGTTGTGCCCATTGACCTGATCATTTATGTTGATCAAAACAATCTGTCAATACATGCGTTAAGGATAATAATTATCTTTCTTTAAATTTCTAACGTTACTAATACTAGTCTCCTAGTTCCATCAACAGGCTGCATTCATGAACTGTACGATGGTGATTATTTTTTTAAATCATTTGGAATGCTTCTTGGCATTAGTGCTACATTGTGCATATGTTTATGATTGTTTATGTTTTATTTTATTTTTATTAATCACGAAATCTTCTGGGCTTTTTTGCCGTCCATGCCACCCTCAAAAAGTCCTCTATTTATATAAAATTAAAACATAACACAAAAAGAATAAGTATATGCTAAATAAGTACTTCCCAACATGCTAAACGGAACCTTTTTATATCTCCATGGACCAATCTTGCAAATATGGATTTTTCCTTTCTCTTTTTTATTCACTTGTGTTTTTTTTTCCTCAATTTCTTTTTCCGTTGGTTAACAACTTAAGCAATGTATAGGTAACTCTTTTTTCTTATTTGTTGAGTTGATTCTTCCCTTTGCTATGTTTTCATGATAACATGACGGAAAAATAGATCATAATATTTCCAACTATGGGCCATTTTCTTTTAGTAATTTCAACTATGACTTACTATAGAATAATCTCAACTATGAGTGTTGTCTTCCAAAAATGCTCCTAGATAACCTTTAACGGGATACTCAGATAAAAATATTTGATGATAGTGAAAAACCAAACCCAAATTCCTCATTCAATCTTGGTTTTCTTCTCCATCATCCTTAGCCGTGTCACCCTTTCTTAATACATTGACCCTCTTCCTATTAGGAGCCAAATTTATCTAATCGAATTGGATTCTTTTTTTATTACTAGATTCGTGTTGGATATTTTGCTTTGTATTCGGTCCAACTAGAGTCAGGTTCGCTTATATTGTTATTCCTATATATTCATAAAAGTTCTGTTCAAATAAATTTATTTGTTTGGAACGAAACAATTATTAAGTTATAAAAGCCAGGAGTGCTTGTGTTGATTACCTTGAAGCTATGAGTTCATCTCCCACTAGAGGATTTTAGGATTTGATTATGTCATGTCTTATCGCTTGAAATGTTGGAGTTGAAAGAGTCGAGACTTTGAGAGTATCCTCATTCCTCACAATAGACTCCTGACCAGGCTAAGTTGATTACCAAGAAAAAAATAGAAAGGACGAAGAAGAAAGGATCTAGTATGAGTGTATGACAATCGTAATATCGTGTCTATTGTTGGGTGGAAATTGGAATTGTGGAAATTAGAAAAGCTCTACATACCAAATACACAGACATAACACCTACTTGAAATCGGTGAATTATTGATGTGGCTCCGTGATAATGATTCATGATGGATCTTCTGTTGATCCAACAGAGCATTGGTCCCACTACATGCCGCAATCAGATGCCACAATATACAAACTGAACTAATCTCATCAAGTATAAAAAAATTTAAACAAAAAACAAAGCAATCCTTGATATATCTCCGAATTTTTTCCCCAAATAATGTTAGTTTAAAAATTAATTCCCAATTTACGCCAAGTTTAAAATTATTTCCGACACTATCGTTCACGTAGAATAGGAAGATGTAAAAATTAATTACCTTAGCAAGAAACCGCTATTGGGAATAGCGGTTGAATTTTTTGTATAAACCGCTACATGTAGTAGCGGTTGACTCAACACACCGCTACTCAAAGTAGCGGTCTTGTACCAAGAAGGAAAAAAAATGGAAGAAGACAACTGCATCATACAATAGCAATGAATAGATGATAATATTCTCATATAATTCTTCTTCTTACCTAACAAATAAATTTAGCAACAATCCATACTAATTAAACAAACACCCAAAAACAACCCATTTCACATTTTTCACCCATAATCAAAACCCATTTCAACAAAAAAATCAAAAACCAAACAACAAACAGAAAAACAATCAAAAAAGAGAAAGAAGAGAACATATAACAGGGTAAAACGTTAATTAAGAAGAGAAGGGTTTTCTTTGAGCAATCTCTGGAACCCAGTAATATTACACGACTGTGCAAACCCACTGAACATTTGTGGGTTTCAAAGATCTTGGGCGTGGATGATGCATGGCAGGGGCCAATTTTCTTTTTCTAATATTGGTATTATTAATGTGATCAATTTTTTTTGGTTGCTAAAAAAAATTTGCCTCTTTCTTGAAGTTTTCTCTCTCCGTGTTTCAGAGAGGAAAGAGAAAAGGGGGAAGAAAACTGCTAGTCCCATTAGCAAATCGGATGAAGATTATTGAAGGGTGGTCGGCGGTCGGCATCGCATGGTGTTGTGACGACGGATGGCGAAGTAGGCTATGGTTGGCCGAGGCGGAGGAGGCTGTTGATGGGTACAGACGTACAAGTTGTACAAGGGTCGAGATGGAGGTTGAGGGAGAGAGGTGTTATTTTGTTGGGGAAGTATAGAGAGAGAAAGCAGGGTTAATATGTGGGTCATCAACAAACCGCTAGTCCCATTAGCGGTATCAATCAATGAACCGCTAGCGGTACTAGCGGTTTTACTCTCTTTTAAAAAAAGATATATATTTTCTACCTATATCCTACGTGGACGGTAGTGTTGGAATTAATTTTAAACTTGGCGTGAATTGGGAATTAATTTTTAAACTAGCATTATTTGGGGAAAAAATTATCATCTTCTTTTCTTTTGATATAGCATTTTGTTTCTTGCCTTTTGTACTTGGCAATTTATTATATACTCCCTACATTTAAAGTATATACAGATCATATTCTAAATAAAAAGAGAAATAATTACCCTTTCATTTGGAAAGTGGTAATAGAGATCATCTCGAGATTTAAGAGGGTAAAATGAAAATGAGATTTGTTACCCTTGTACAGGGTATTATTCTAGGGCATATGCATATAAAATATATACACAAATTCTTGGGTGTAACTGTTACACCATAATTTATGGTGTAACAACCCATAAACTACCGCTTCTTTGTTGAAGTCTATGTCATTATGCATGTTACACAATAAGTTATAGTGTAACATGTTATACACCCAAAACGCACACTAAAAATATAACTATTACTTCAAAAAGTTAAGGCCAATAATTCTCTCTTTTTACATAATTACTATCTCGTCTTACCCACTACCACCACCTGACCCCATCTACTTTCAAACTCTTTATTGTTTTTCTATCACCCTTTTTAATACATCAACTCTAATGCAAGCATGATCAATACTCCTATAAAACAGTTATAGTGTTTAGGTTATAGTGGTGAAGGAAAAGAATTAGAAGAGAATGGTTAGGGGGAATCGTAATGAATGTTTTCAGGACTTCGGGAAAAAATTATTAGAATTAAAGAACAAATTATCTATAACAAGTATGTATGTTTGTTTATTATATTGTTATATTAGTTGTATCTATTAAGGCCCTGATCTTTCGAACTGAATTGAACTGGATTAAACTAATCTGAAAAATTTGTCTAATTTGAACTAAACTGAAATGAACTCAACTTAATTTACAGAATGTATATTTCACGAATTCATTAACATTATTATTAATAATAATGAGAACAACAACAACAACAACAACAACAACAACAACAACAACAACAACAACAATAATAAATAATAATAATGACAATAAATAATCTTAACAATAATACTAAATGATAAGAAGTACTAATAATAATAATATAAATAATAAATGATAAGTAGTAATAAGAATAATAATAATAATCATAAATAGTAAATAATATTAAAAATACTAATACTAATAACAATATATAGTAAATGGTAATAATAAATAATAAACAATAATAATAAATAATAAACAATAATAATAAATAATAATAATAATAATAATAATAATAATAATAATAATAATAATAAATGAATAGTAAATAGTGAATAATAAATAGTGAATAATATATAATATATAATAAATAATACATAATAAATATTCCTTGAAGTTCTTCCAACTTTCCATTTAAGGGTGTTCAATAAGCTTCTTCCCATTCAACTTTATTCAATTTTTGGCAAATATTTGTTCCTTTATTTTTATTTGACGAGAAATGTTGATTTAATCATTCATACTTAAAATGTCACATGGTACATGGTTTTGTGCTTCAGGAGGAATTTCCTCAATCCACACACGCATAATATCAAAGCAGCTACTAATCTTAGCAAGTGTGTGTGCTACTGTGTTACATTTTCTGCTCACATGAGCAACATCAAAACAAGAGAAACGAGTGGCAATATGTAATATATCTCCCACAATGCTGCCAAAATTGGTTTTGTCTGTTCTCTTTGCCTTCACATGTTGAATTAGCTTTTGATTATCAGCTTCCAGTACCACATTTTGGAGTCCTGCTTCCAAAGCTATTTGCATGGCCGCAAGGGCCTCAACAACATCTACCTCTCCTCTTCCTTTTATCTTGTGACAAGTAGAGACCATTACATCACCCATACTATCCCTCATTACTCCTCCAAGTCCATACCATCCACCTTAAAAAATTGCAGTATCTGAATTAATTTTGTACACACCCATTTTAGGTGGTTTCCACACTTTTGGAGCCACTACTTCACTTCGAGAAAAAGGTTTCACCATTTCAGAGATTTTTACCATCTCACCCACTATACTAACCGCCTTACTCAGCACCTCCTCTTCTCCCATTAATTTGTTTATTGAAGATCCAAGCATTCCTCCTCAACCATATTCCCCACAACAAGCTCCAAAATATGCTCCACCAAATGCTATCCGAGAAAGTTTTATGGAGCGCAATACACCAATCCATCAGCGATGTATCTCTATTGATATCAACCACCATACGAAGGGGTGAGAAATACCACACTCTTCTTGCTTTCTCACATGTAGCCACCATGTGCATGATTGATTCCTCTTGCTCTCCACACATGGGACATACCTCATCATTACCAATATGTCTTTGGGCCAAAAGAGCTCTAACTGGGATGCCATTGTTTAGAGCTTTCCATCCAAAGGTCTTTAATTTCGGAGGAACATTTACGTTCCACAAGGGCTTCCGCACTCGCGTTTTGTCTTCATCAGTAGTTGAGGGGCCAACGATTTGTTTATCTTTCAGTGCTGCGTAGTAAGCACTACGAACTGTAAAGTCACCATGTTTGGAAAGATGCCACGACCACACATCCTCTCCCACGAAGCTAGGAAGGGGGATGTTTGTGATTTCTTCTACTTCCCACTCTGAAAAAAATTTCTGTAATTTGCTAACATCCCATTTTCCTTCATGAACGAGCTCATTCACCAGAGAAGGTGCATCATCTTCCATTACCTTTCTTGGTAGACATTGAAAATTAGGGAGAGTGGGGACCCAAGGGTCATGCCACACCTTAATTTAGCTGCCATTTCCAACTACCTTCACTGCACCCTTTGCCATAATTTTCCTAGCTACTAAAATGGATCTCCAAGTATAACTAATATTGCTGCCCACCTTTGCTTCCATAAAAGAGGAGTTTGGGAAATACTTCATTTTCAATGTTTTCACCATGAGTGATTTTTCTTCTGTTAAAATTCGCCGTTTTGCTAACAACGCAAAGTTGAAAGCTTGCATGTCTCTCATCCCCAATCCTCCCTCTTTCTTTGATTTTTGAATTTTTTTTTGCCACGCCACCCATGCTAATTTTCTCTCCTCTTTCTTTTGACCCCAATAGAAATTGCGACAGAGGCACTCTATCTCACGAAGAATACACATCGGGAGGGTGAAACATTGCATAGCATAAGTCGGGATTGCTTGTGCAATTGATTTGATGAGAACTTATTTTCCTGCCTGAGATAAATAATTTTCTTTCCATCCCTTGAGCTTTTTCCAGATTCGATCTTGAATCGATTGAAAAACCCGCTTCTTCGAACTCCCAAGGAAAGTTGGAAGTCCTAGATATTATCATGTTCGTCTACAACCTTAAAGGATAACTTCATCTGAAGGATTTCTTTCTTATTTGGCTCCACATTTCGGCTAAACGACACCTCGGATTTTTCCATGTTCAATTTCTGACCTCAAGCAGCTTCGTAAATGGAAAGAATGTCCAACAAATTTTCCACCTCATCTTCATTTGCCCGAACACACAACAGACTATCATATGCAAAAAACAAGTGAGAAATAGGTTCCACTTTTTTACCAATTTTTACCCCATGAATACTCTTTTTTGCCTCTGCATCACGAAATAAAGTTGAGAGACCTTCCGCACACAATATGAACAAAAAAGGGGACAAAGGGTCCCCTTGCCGAAGCCCTTTTGATGGTAGGAAAGATCGAGAGGGTTGACCATTAACCAGTATGGAGAAAGATACGGAACTAACACACTTCATGATTGAGTTCACAAAATTTGTAGGAAATCCCAACTTGCTCATCATTTCTTTCAGAAAACACCACTCAACTCTGTCGTAGGCTTTGCTCATGTCTAGTTTAAGCCCCAGAAAGCCATTCTTGCCTACTTTCTTTTTTCTCAAAAAATGGAAACATTCATAAGCGACTAAAATGTGATTTGTGATTTGTCGACCAGGCACAAACCCACTTTGAGATTCATGAATTACATCAGGGAGGAATTTTTTTAGTCTATTAGCTAGGACTTTAGCAACAATCTTATACAGGACATTACATAAACTAATAGGTCTAAAAACAACAGGGGACTCACATTGTTTTTTTTCGGGATTAAAACAATATAAGTCTGATTTATTGATCCTATTTCACCATCATTATTCAAAATGTCTAGTACTTTATTTATCACATCAGGGCCAACAATACTCTAAAATTTTTGATAGAAAAGAGCACACATACCATCCGGACCTGAAGCTTTTGTGGGGGTGCATTTGTGAGATGGCCTCCAAAACTTCATCTCCGTTGTATGGTTCATCTAGCATATTACACATCTCCACTGTGAGAGTTGTCTGCACTTTGTCAATCACCGGCTTCGGTCAACCACACCTGACGTCCCAAATAAGCCATCGAAATGGCTCACCAATAGTTCAGCAATCTGGTCTTCATCCACATACTCGTTACCTGCTTCATCCTTCAAAACTGCAATGTTGTTCCGCGTCATTCTTTGCTTTGTTTTGGCGTGAAATTTTTTTGAATTTTTGTCGCCATTTTTAAGCCATTCCTGTCAGCTTCGTTGACGCCAATAAAGCTCCTCTCTTGCTTCCAATTCATCCATCCTTTCATCTATTGCTTTCATCCTGGCAATAACCTCTTCGGTTTGTTGTTCCTCCATCAGACCCCCCATAGTTTGCTTGCACTCTCTGAGTTCTTTTGCAAAGTTGCCGAAAGTTTTTTTACTCCAAGAGCTAAGGTTTCCTGCTGTGTGTTGTATGTTCAGAGTGACATCTCCTCCTCCATCCCAAGCATGTTGTATAATACTCGAGCAATTATCATCTCTAAGCCACATTTCTTCAAAACGATACAACCTTTTTTTCTTCTTTTTTGTTGTTTCCACTTGAACTCGATTTTGTACAGTAAGAAGAAGAGGGAGATGATCTGAGTGCCTTTTCTCAAGATGAGTTACAAAGGATCCCATGAATTTCTCTCTCCACTCTTGATGTGCAAGGAATCTGTCAAGACGTTCTTGGATATTTTCATCACCACCCCTATTGTTCGTCCACGTGAACGGATGACCAACATAACCCAAATCTTCTAGTTTGCAAACATCAACAGCTTGTCTCAAAATAGCAGCGTCTTCGAATTTGAAATCCCCCCACCTTGGTTCTCCATAGACCACAACATCAGGTTGAGATCTCCTCCACAAAGCCAAGGCAGCGAGTTATCTTCATACAACTCCTCCAATAAAACTCTTGTTTTGTGTTTTTGGGTGTCTTCAGGAAAGCCATAAACTCCGGTGTATCTCCATTCCTCCTCATTCACACATTTTATTCTTCCATCTATATGGTTGAGTGAGTACGATGTAATGCCCACATCACACTCATTTGTCCACAAGTACTAAACCAACCCTTCTTTTTCACCCCTCTCCTTCGCAACTAACAGCCAACATGCCAGAACATCTCAAAATTCTACAAACTCGCTCCATTTCACCCTGCTTAAGTTTCGTTTCTTGAAGAAAAATTAAAAAGGGATGCTCAGTGAAAACAATGCGTTTTAACGCATTGACTGCGCAGGGGCTTCCCAATCCCCTGCAGTTCCATGACAGCGTGCTCTTCGTTGACCACCAAGAGCCCTATTAGTGGGGCTCGCCACCTTCAAATTGTCCAGTGTAATACTCCGTATTTTTGGGAGTTATTCTTTTATAAATAAGAAAATATAAAGAATAAAGTTAAAAGTATTTTTATAATTATATTATATTTCGGTTTTATTTTGCTTTCCAAATAAATAAAATAAGAAACAAGAATTTGAGTTAGAAACAAATCCTATTAAACCTAAGTTTACCATGCTATAAATAAGAGAAAAAAAAATAAAGAAAGAAACAAAAACCCTATTCAGTTTTAATCAGCCGTTTGTTTTACCCTCAAAGTTTTCTCTCTCCTCCTTCTTTCTCCTCTCCTGCGTTACTTTCTTTCTTCTCCTTCCTCCTGCACTACTTTTCTCTCTCCTTTCCCTGTGTCTTCGTCGAGTGTGTGTGTGGTGCGAAGGTCGGGGGTGAGCAGTGCGTCGGGGATTCGAAGGCCGTGCTGTGTGTTGCGCGAGTCGAGGCTTTGAGTGTGCGGCGAGACGAGGGTGTTGTGCGAGCGTGTGTGTGGCTCGAGTGGTCGTTGCTGCCGAGGTTGTGCAGCGAGTGGGTGTTGGGCGAGGCGAGGCTTCGAGGGTGCTTTGCGAAGTGTGGCTCGAGGGAGACGAGGATTGGGGTGTGTGTGCTGTGCGCGGAGTTCGAGCAGGGGGTGTGCGAAGTCGAGTGTGTTCGAGGCTCGAGTTGGACGAGGGTGCGACGAAGGCCGGACTGTGCGTGTGCGACGAGGGCTGTGCGTCGAGGCTACGAGAGCCTTGTGCGTCACTGCCGGAATCACGTAATCACCGGCGAGTCTATCGGTATAAAAAAATAAAAAAAATAATAATATGTATAATATGATTTTCCATTTTAGTTTTAATATTATATAATCTGTTTTCTATTATATTAAGTTGTAAGTTAATTAAATTGTAATTAGAGTAAATTATTAATTGATTTAAGTTGTAAATCTGATTTGAGGTTTTGTAAGTAAGTAAGGTGTAAAGTTAAAAAAAATCAGATTATTAGTTATAGTTAGAATGTTATAAACGACGAGATTAGTTATTTTTATACTCCGAAATACTAAGTCGATATAGATAGTCACGTGTTATATGTTAATAATATCAAGGACGTAGCACTGAAGTACTTCCTTACTCGTTTAGGTCCCAATTTCATAACGGGACGTTTTAGATTGTCAGCGAAGATTCTCCGTTACAAGGTACGTACGCGTACCAGTTCAGTTGCAATTACTAGTATCATGTTAGGTTGTGATTTATTCTATTGGAACCTAGAACCATGATAGGAAACAATTGTGATTGCTGAGATTGTTTGGTAACATGATTGTGATTGGAAATCGATATGTAGCATGGTTATGCGAAATTCTATCGTATCATAAGCATGATTATTGGATTTGTATTCTTTGATCTATGGTGTAACAAGGATGTTACAGGAAGTAAAGATTTGAGTATTGTATCTAAGAAGGAATGTTAAATGATTACATGTTTAATGTGGTATGAATGGACAATACTAAGAAAGGATTTTGGCAACAAACTTGTAGTTGGACTCCTTACAAGCGATGAACAATTGGGGGAGTGTGGGACTTGTTCTACACTCCTACGCAGGCCTACTGTGATGTCGGTAGTGTCCTTATAAATTTTGATAACTCAAGTAGGCGGAAGGTTCCGTACGATCTTGGGGGTATGCATACTAAGGTGATGGATGTGGAATGGAACAAAACCGTATTTACATTTCATCTAATAGACCAAGTTGGCTATTAAGGATTAAGTAGTCCGTATGATTCTAGAAAGATGACGGTGCCCGTTCGGTGCCAAATAAATTGTAAAAATGGAATTTAATGCTTTTGTCGAATCATGTTTAGGAACTGTTATTATTATTCTGATTATGTTTAGTGTATTATGTAACTGATTATGTACGTACTCAGCATAGCTGATTGTTTGTTATTTGTGTTGTTTGTTGACCTGTGATGAACCATTGATGTTTCAATGGGGAGCAGATTAGGTATGCTGGTGATGCTGCATGAGTTTGGGCATACGGGGGATATTCACTGGTTTATAAACTTTTAAAGTGTTTTGGTTGAACATTCTAGAGTTTGTTTATGATTCACTTAGTTAATGGTTTAAATAAAAGGGGTCAATGTTGATTCCCGAGTTGTAGTTAAGTTAACATTTTATTTCCGCTGCAATTTAGTTTTCATAGTAGAGAGTAAGTTAGTGTTTTAATTTCAATAAGCCTTGCGTTTCATCGCGGCGGTAACACTCCCAAAGTCGATGCAACGTAGTTTAGACGTGTGTGGATTTTGGGGGCGTTACAAAACTGGACACAGAGCCAAAAGTTCTTATTTTCAAAGTTGTTTTAAACGATTTTCAAATGGGTAGTATGGGATAAGAGCATATAGATTAGTTTTGCGTGCATTAAGTCATATGAATGAATTTATTTGTAATGCCTTTCTTTCCTTTACTTGTCTGATATGTTTATAGAAAGCATGCAAATACTGTGGAATGAATAAGATATTATGATTATGTGAAATGTGGTGTTGTTTGCTTGATTGAATTTGTGAAAGGTTCTTTGAAATCTTCGAAGTATGAATAGATTAGAAGGATGTACAAGAATAGGTGCATAGATAGTGATATTTTATAGACGCACTAAGTTAGATATTGAAATATTTTATTCCCTAAAATTTCGAAGTAGTATAATATTCCAAAGATGTTTCAAAAAGGTATTGAACTAAAACCTTATTTCGAATGTTTTAGGAAAGAACCATCTAATTGTTGTAAATATTTTGAACCTCTTTAAGGAGTTCTAAAATTGAAACTAATCGTTTTACCTCTTATATATGTTTATATATAATGTATATTTAAAAACCTTTACTTCCCCGGAACTTAGACTATTTTCTTCTTTTAATTCGCGAATAGTTTACGACCTAGGTTCTCAGGAATACCTGATGAAATACCGAATAGCGGAAGATTGGAACATCTGGGCCTATAAGATTAAAGCTGTTATGGAATATAGAACCTTTCATGGAGATCCTAGACTAAGGACTGAAATGGAGAAAATATACTTTATATTGCAATACGTCCCTAAGGAGGAACCCTACCTTTTCATACACCGCAAATATTGGGATATATGGTTAGAAAATGGAGGTCTTAATGCAATCAAACATACTTACTGGAACCAATACCTTCCTACTGTAGGGCAATTCATCACTGATCTTAAATACTATGTAAATGAATGGAGAATTCGTGAGAAAAGAAGTTGGAAGCCCTCTACCTCATCACCTCTAGTTAGAGGAACCTATCTTGTGGGGGAAAGCTCAGGAACTAATGTGAATTATGAGAACCCTAGAATTAAATCTGAGTCGCAAACGTCATTTAAAGCTGCAAAAAGAGCTAGGTATCAAACTTTTGAGGATGAGTTCATACCCGAGGACTACCACATAGCGTTAAACCTCAGAACTATTACCTACATTTCCGATGATGAAGGGAATAATAGGACATTCATTACAGTGATTGAGGAGGATCATGTTTCACCCATACTTGACATAGAAAATGAGGAAGAGGAAGAACCTAATGAGAATGAGCCTGCTGAACGGGATCCGATTAAGGAAAATGAGCACGAAGAGCCCATAGAAAAAGAAGAAGAGCCCATACAAGAAGAACCTCTGGAGGAAGATGAACCTATAGGGGATGACGAGTCTTCGGACGACGAAGCTGACATGGAAGAAGGAATAGAAAATCCTAATTCAGATGACGAAGCTCACCATTGTAGTCCCTAGTTTCTTATAATTATATAACTTAGATTAGAATATTATTTTATTTGTTTATTTCAGTTTTAATAAGGCTTGTATGCCAAGTAGCAAATTAAAATTCTTTTTATTCCTTTATTTATTCATATTATGTTTTCCTTGGAAACAATAAATTTTACCCTTTTCAATAATAATACAATATTTTATTTCTTTTATTATTTTATGTAACGTCTTATTTGAGATGTTTATATTGCAAGTCAATAGAGACTTAACGATTGTTCGCAAAAAAAAAATGTGTTATATAAACGTGCCAATGTGTAGTACTCCCTCCGTCCCAGAATACTCTTGACACATATCAATGCACGTAGTTTTAGATGATAAGTTGTTGTTTGGTTATCAATTGTTATTTTATTGAAAAGTAGATGTGATAGGAGTTAGTAGTTAGTAAAAGTAGTATTATTTTATTTTAAGGAGGGAGAGTGTGGGGCATGGTTAGAGTTGGTGGGTAGTAGGAGTGGTATTATTTTATTTGGAGGAGAGAGAGTGTGAGCCAATGCTTAAAAGGTAGAAGGATTAAAATAATAGTGGGTCATATCCAAAAATATAAGTGTAAAGAGTATTCTGGGACAGATGAAAAAGGAAAGTGTAAAGAGTATTCTGGGACGGAGGGAGTAGCTAAATAAATAAACGACTATGTGCATATCGCTGAAACAGCCGTTGTATCATTTTTCAGCGCAGAATGGTTCGTCAAGGCGGCACGCCTGATACCTCTCTGAATGTCGAGCAATCGATTCGTGATCTAGTGCAGATCACAGCTAACCTAGCCCAGGGTCATAACCGGGATGGGGACTTGTCTGAAAAGGTTGCCCGTAGAAACCCACCAGTACTGAATGGAAAAGGGGGACCCGAGGAATTGGAAAACTGGGTTGGGGAGTTTGATAAACTGTTCTTTACCCTCTCCTGTCCAGATGATAAGACTGTGCCCTTAGCAAGCTATTACCTACAAGGGGATGCCCACTTTTGGTGGACCCAAGCTAAGGACAACCTCCTTAAACAACCTGACTTTGGGTGGGAAACTTTTAAGAAATCCCTGAGGAATAAGTATTACCCACCATACCTAAGAAAAGCAAAAAGCCCAAGAGTTTATGATGCTAGAACAAGAGAACTTGTCTGTTGAGGAATATTACTGCAAGTTCATTGAACTGATGAGATTCGCTCCGGAAATTGCCCCTACTGAGGAAGCTAAGGCATCACGCTTTGAATTAGGGCTCACCCTTGACCTGCAAGGGAGATTGAGGGGAGATACCTTCACCTCATTGGACCATGTTTTTGGCAAAGCTGCCCACTTATATGCAATAAGGCAAAGAAAGGAAGGAGGTAAACAAGGTGCGAAGCGAAAGGAGAATCCAAACCCCGAGGTTCAAAGATTTGAAAAGAAACACCATGGGAATCATAACAATCAAACCTCCCAAAGAAACTTCAACAAGGGACCCAACAACGATAACAATAACCGCAACAATAACACCAACAACCGCAGACCTGAGCGTGTGTACAGGTGTAAGAAGTGTCCATACAACCATCCTGGGAAGGATTGCGAGGGTAATAAGGTGGAGTGTCATGAATGTGGGAAAATGGGGCATAAAGCGTACGAATGCTATTCGAAGAATAAGGTTAACCCCAATGGACAAGAAAGGAGGAACAATGGAGATAAGCCTAGGAATGAGAATGGGAATGGTGGAAATGCATTCAATGGGTCAGGGAACTCCAATTACTCCAAACCACCAACCAATACAAATAATCAGGTACCATCTGGGAACCATGTGACCAACAACAATGATAATAAGGGCAAAGGAAAGCTGTATATGATGATGGCTAGCGAAGAGGAAGCTCGTAGAGATGTTGTCACGGGTACTTTCTCTATAAACTCAATTACTGTTAAAGTCTTGTTCGATTCTGGAGCATCTTGGTCTTTTATTGCCCATACAACTATTAGAACTCTAGCACTAGTTGAGTCCGAGTCAATTTCTTATGCCTATAGTTATTCCGTCTGGGGATACTGTTAATTGCTCTAAGAAATTCCTTAATGTCTCACTGAAAATAGGGGATGACTTCTTTCCTTCCGATTTAATAGAGTTTAAGGTCTGGTTACCATCAATTGAGGATTGTTGATCAAGATGTACTTAAAACTGCCTTTAGGACTAAGTATGGACACTAGAGTTTACCGTCATGCCTTTCTGGTTAACCAATGCACTTGCTGTTTGTATTGGACCTCATGAATATGATTTTTCGACCCTATCTTGATAAATTCGTAGTCGTGTTCATAGACGATATATTGATATATTCAAGGAGCAAGAAAGAACATGAGGGACATTTGGGGCTTATTTTATAGACACTTAGGGAGAACTAATTGTATGCAAAGTTTTAAACATGTTATTTGATTGCATAAAGTACCCGGAGCTCTTTCAAGGGGTAGGTGAGTTACGGGGACGTAACTTTTCTTTTAAGGGGGGAAGAATGCGATAGAATTTCGCGCTTCCACCCTAAAGTTTCCTAAAGTTTGCTTAAGTCTGTTATTTATGTGTATTATTGCTTTTGTGATTTGCGAAAACTAGAAAACGCTTGTGAAATATTGGGACTTAGAAGTGCAAAAGATCGTCGTTAAGACTGGCTACCTCAAAGTTTCGGGACGAAACTTCCTTTAAGGGGGGAAGCCTGTAATACTCCGTATTTTTGGGAGTTATTCTTTTATAAATAAGAAAATATAAAGAATAAAGTTAAAAGTATTTTTATAATTATATTATATTTCGGTTTTATTTTGCTTTCCAAATAAATAAAATAAGAAACAAGAATTTGAGTTAGAAATAAATCCTATTAAACCTAAGTTTACCATGCTATAAATAAGAGAAAAAAAAAAAAGAAACAAAAACCCTATTCAGTTTTAATCAGCCGTTTGTTTTACCCTCAAAGTTTTCTCTCTCCTCCTTCTTTCTCCTCTCCTGCATTACTTTCTTTCTTCTCCTTCCTCCTGCACTACTTTTCTCTCTCCTTTCCCTGTGTCTTCGTCGAGTGTGTGTGTGGTGCGAAGGTCGGGGGTGAGCAGTGCGTCGGGGATTCGAAGGCCGTGTTGTGTGTTGCGCGAGTCGAGGCTTTGAGTGTGCGGCGAGACGAGGGTGTTGTGCGAGCGTGTGTGTGGCTCGAGTGGTCATTGCTGCCGAGGTTGTGCAGCGAGTGGGTGCTGGGCGAGGCGAGTGAGAGCGAAGTGTGTGCAAGGCGAGGCTTCGAGGGTGCTTTGCGAAGTGTGGCTCGAGGGAGACGAGGATTGGGGTGTGTGTGTTGTGCGCGGAGTTCGAGCAGGGGGTGTGCGAAGTCGAGTGTGTTCGAGGCTCGAGTTGGACGAGGGTGCGACGAAGGCCGGACCGTGCGTGTGGGACGAAGGCTGTGCGTCGAGGCTACAAGAGCCTTGTGCGTCACTGCCGGAATCACGTCGCCGGTGATTATCGCCAGCGAGTCTATCGGTATAAAAAAATAAAAAAAATAATAATATGTATAATATGATTTTCCATTATAGTTTTAATATTATATAATCTGTTTTCTATTATATTAAGTTGTAAGTTAATTAAATTGTAATTAGAGTAAATTATTAATTGATTTAAGTTGTAAATCTGATTTAAGGTTTTGTAAGTAAGTAAGGTGTAAAGTTAAAAAAATCAGATTATTAGTTATAGTTAGAATGTTATAATGGCCTTGTTATTCAAATCTGATTTTAGTAGTATTGGACATAGGGATCAAAAAATGGAGTTGGTAAAGGTACTATGTTATTAAGTTAACTAAAATCAGCTTTGCTCACTGTTATTGGCTCTTAAAAGATGCTAAGTTCAATAGAGTTATGAAGGAAAAGAAAGTTAATAAACGACGAGATTAGTTATTTTTATACTCCGAAATACTAAGTCGATATAGATAGTCACGTGTTATATGTTAATAATATCAAGGACGTAGCACTGAAGTACTTCCTTACTCGTTTAGGTCCCAATTTCATAACGGAACGTTTTAGATAGTCAGCGAAGATTCTCCGTTACAAGGTACGTACGCGTACCAGTTCAGTTGCAATTACTAGTATCATGTTAGGTTGTGATTTATTCTATTGGAACCTAGAACCATGATAGGAAACAATTGTGATTGTTGAGATTGTTTGGTAACATGATTGTGATTGGAAATCGATATGTAGCATGGTTATGCGAAATTCTATCGTATCATAAGCATGATTATTGGATTTGTATTCTTTGATCTATGGTGTAACAAGGATGTTACAAGAAGTAAAGATTTGAGTATTGTATCTAAGAAGGAATGTTAAATGATTACATGTTTAATGTGGTATGAATGGACAATACTAAGAAAGGATTTTGGCAACAAACTTGTAGTTGGACTCCCTACAAGTGATGAACAATGGGAGGAGTGTGGGACTTGTTCTACACTCCTATGCAGGCCTACTGTGACGACAGTAGTGTCCTTATAAATTTTGATAACTCAAGTAGGCGGAAGGTTCCGTACGATCTTGGGGGTATGCATACTAAGGTGATGGATGTGGAACGGAACAAAACCGTATTTTCATTTCATCTAATAGACCAAGTTGGCTATTAAGGATTAAGTAGCCCGTATGATTCTAGAAAGATGACGGTGCCCGTTAGGTGCCAAATAAATTGTAAAATCGGAATTTAATGCTTTTGTCGAATCATGTTTAGGAACTGTTATTATTATTCTGATTATGTTTAGTGTATTATGTAACTGATTATGTACGTACTCAGCATAGCTGATTGTTGTTATTTGTGTTGTTTGTTGACCTGTGATGAACCATTGATGTTTCAATGGGGAGCAGATTAGGTATGCTGGTGATGCTGCATAAGTTTGGGCATACGGGGGATATTCACTGGTTTATAAACTTTTAAAGTGTTTTGGTTGAATATTCTAGAGTTTGTTTATGATTCACTTAGTTAATGGTTTAAATAAAAGGGGTCAATGTTGATTCCCGAGTTGTAGTTAAGTTAACATTTTATTTCCGCTGCCATTTAGTTTTCATAGTAAAGAGTAAGTTAGTGTTTTAATTTCAATAAGCCTTGCGTTTCACCGCGGCGGTAACACTCCCAAAGTCGATGCAACGTAGTTTAGGCGTGTGTGGATTTTGGGGGTGTTACATCCAGTTGCTCAGAATGGTCCTGTTGCGGGGTTAACATCACAATTCTCTTTTTTACATCAAGGGGATTTTCTACTTCCATCATGTCATATCCCTCTGGGTTTTTTTCTCTATCTTTTCTTACTGCCCCCACTTTCACAGTTTGATCTCCATGGGCCTTCACATCTACCTTCTTTATTCTGGTCCACTTCTTCTTCTTCTCAGATGCTTTGTTTTCCCCTCCCCCTTCATTCTCTTTTTCTTCTATCATGCTCAATTTTCCTTCAGTTGACTTTGCACTTGTGGTTTTATTCCCTTCTGTCTCTTCCACATTCGTGACGCCATGTTGACCCTGCCTTTTGTGGGCTTTTTGTGTTTCAACAATTGCACAATCATTCAGTTTCATCATGACCTTGCTGACTTGTTCCTCCCCTTTATCACATTGCACGTTTTTTGGCTTAGTGATAAAAAGAGCTCGAGCACATGTTTGTCTCATTCCTCCTTCTCCTCTTCAGTCTCCTTGATCAGCTTGCTTCCATGGTGAAGCTTTCAACCACTCATCATGCATAATATTCGGCTCGTCAATGTCACGACAATCATCACAGTCCTTCAGTCCATGTCCTACCTTTCCACAATGAAAGCAATAGAGTGGAGGCTTTTCATATTTTACGTCATAGCTGCCTTCAGTACCATCTCTCAACTTCAGCTTAACCATACTCACAAGCGGTTTCCGCACATCAATTTTGACCCTGGGACGGATGGATTTGTCTATGCCTATGCCTCCATTGCTTCCTACTTTGACAAAACTTCCAATCTTGTTCCCCAGTTTATCCACATTCGAAGTATTGAATCTACCTTTGAATGGTAGATTGCACACTCTAACCCACATAGGTAACTCAAAGAGTTGAATATCTGTAGGTTTAATTACGTTTTCAATTTCTCCAAAAAGAATCGCATGCTTGTCAAAATGCCACGGTTGATCGTCAATTACCCTTTTTATGTCACGCCAGTGGTGGAATTGAAACGTGAACATAGTCTCTCCCAAACTATTAATGTCTACCCCATACTTCGGTTGCAATACGTTCTTGATGGTGTTTATGAAAGCATTAATATTTATGTGTCTACTTGTCCATATTTTGCCAATCAAGCCCAGTTCAAGCCGTGCTTCCTCGTCTTCCTCGTCCCCATCTTCCCAATCTATCGCCTCTTCACTTTTCCCTTCATCCATTCGCCCCTCAATTACACTATTACGATCCTTATCTTCCATCTCCTTATTGCTCACTACATTATCAATTTCATTCGTGTTACTGAATTCAATTGTGTGTGTCATGTTTTCACAATCCATCATTGCAGAGTATTCTTGATCGAAATCAAGAAGCAGCCTTCGAAAAGGAAACCCTAGCAGTTACTAGAAAACCCTCCCAAGGAATAATCTAGAGGGAACTTTTTTTTTTTCCTTTGTTATCCGTCCTTGCTCCACCATTTGGTTTTAGTTCATACTCACTCTTTCTATCTCTTTCCTCCATAAAATAACCATGTGACCTCACTCTTCTTTGTTTAGTGTTATACCTTGGTTTTGGAGTAAAAGTAAATCGAAAGAATATTTAGAACGGATTAAGTAGATAATAAATAATAAATAATAAATAAGAAATAATAAATAATAAATAATAAATAATAAATAATAAATAATAAATAATAAATAATAAATAATAAATAATAAATAATAAATGATAAATAATAAATAATAAATAAACAACAACAACAACAACATCTCAACCCGAACAATGTCTTTGCGGTCCGGGCACTTGAGAGTAGGGGGAAATGTGAGGGGAATCCCTACTCCTAAGTAACGTAGTTAGGAGGATTCGACCTTGTGACCTTAAGGTTACAAGGTGAATTCCCACTCAACTACATCAAGGAAGCTTGGTGAAGATCATTAGGAAATGGAAGGAGTATTTTATAGATAATTTTTTTTTATCAAATGTATTTAGATATTGTTCCTTCATCAAGTATAATTAATATACTATATGAATTTATTTTGTTGTTAAAAAGTTGTTCAACAACCATTTTTAGTTATATTGTTTTTTTTTTTTTTACTTTGTTTATACCTCCTATAATGATTTATTTACTCCCTTATGTTATTATATTTAATGAAATACTTTTCTTGGAATTGATTTCACTTGATTATTATTGTTAGTATTATGATCATAATTTTTTTACACAAGGATGAAGGTTTGTCTACTACGGAGGCTTAATACATGGCTCTGACTGCTGCGGCAAAGGAGGCTATATGGTTACGTGGTTTGGTTAGTGATTTGGGTCTACATCATGATCGTGCGACTGTGTATTGTGATACCTTGAGTGCTATTTGTCTCGCCAAGGATCAGGTGCATCATGATAGAACTATGCACATTGATGTGTGGTATCATTTTCTGAGAAGTGAGAAAATGATAGTGGTGAAGAAAGTTGGGACTGCTGATAACCTAGCTAATATGTTCACCAAGCCAGTTCCGATTCGCAAGTTCAAACATTGTTTGAACTTGTTGAACGTTGATAGTCACATATAGCCCCCTTGGGGGGTTGTTGCCTCAAGGTGGAGGCAAACCCGGCCTCGGGATAAAGAGGACAAAACCCAACACCGGGTTAAAGGTGTAAGACTTGGGAGGCCGGGATCGATATCTCGTGTATTGTTGAGAGTTATCGAGGTTATTCTTTCAAGGCGGAGTACTTGTAGAAGATGCAAGTCAAGGTGGAGATTTGTGAGTTTGTGACTTGATCTTGAGCATAGGAGGATTGTGGGTGTATGGCAATCGACGAAGGAGATCGTCAATCGTCAAAGGAAATCGCCCCAAGCCACTGGTCATGGCTTCAGTCTCGCAGGTAGCTGGTCGAGCAAGAGTGTGGCCCAGCGAGCCGCTGGGAGCTCGTTGAGCAGAAGCGTGGTGTGCCGAGCCGCGGGCCTCGGATGTTGCTGCTGGTCGCGGGTTATGACAAGCCTAGCAGCACGCACAATGCCCGGGGGGGGTTTAGTTCCCTAATTTTGTTTCTCTTAGCCTCCTATTCTCATGTATTATTAACCTAACAATATATACTCTTTGTGTGGGTTAATTAGAGATCATCACAAAAACAAGAGAGAGAAAACAATAGAGAAGTTCATAGAGAGAACTTTGAGAGATTCATAGAAGAGAGTATTCTAGTGAATTTGCTTGCCTATTGTAATCGTTGTCTCGCTTGAACCATAGTGAAAGAGTTTATCCCTGCCCTGAGGACGTAGCAATCAAATTGATAGTGAACCTCGTTAAATCTTGCATGTTCTTTATTCGCTTTTCTCGTTTTATTGTTTTTTTATTCGCTTCCGTTGCAACATGTTACATATACAAACACGATTTGTTATATACACAATTTTTTTTAGATGTGTCTACTGGTTAGATGTATATCATTACTCATTAAATGCTGGCTTGACATTGCTTTTCCTAGTAAGGAGTATGGCAGGACATGTAAGTGGAGTGGGCGATCAAAGTACTATTCTTTTCAAATAAAGGTTATATTTGCAGGAGTCAATGCGTATTTGTATCATGTTTGAAAAGTTTAAAATGAAGATTTTCTTGGAGATGAAGATGGCTACTGCTAGCCAAGTCACAAAGTACATTAAAGAAAATGTTAGGATTAAAATATGTGCCTTGTTGCCTATGGAAGTTTGTGTAAATGATAAGGCTTGGATTGGAAGCTTGTAATTAGGAGGTTTGTTTTTCTCATAGGGGTTATTGTCCTTTTAGCTTGGTTGTAAACTGTCTTATAAAGGTGCATATTGGATTATGGCATCATAGACATGTTTTAGGTTTTGGACATAAAGAATACAACTTACTTTCACCAAAATTAGCAAAAATAATAATACAAAAGGTTAGGTTCTTATTTGGCATATATATACTTTTATTGCCTTGTGCATTCTTGATAGCTGAAAATGCTCTTATCAATAAGCAATTGGTTAGCTTATTGTTTTTCCTTTAGAAGTACCGATTGTGGTGGTTTGAGCATGAGGGAGATTAACATTAATGATTCACTAATAGAGTAGTGCAAAGATACTTGGGATTTTTAAAGAAAAGTCCAAGAGGCTGAAGATGACTTGAATGGACGGCGTCGAAAAAGTATATGAAAAAATTGGGTCGTTTTTGAGAATATATAGCTCTTGTTAGAAGAAAATGCAGGTAGAAGATTCATGTGGACGACTGTTGGAGATAGAAAAAAAAAATTACCTATGCAATTGGCTTCGTTTCTATAGGATTAAAGCTTTAATATTGTATTTGATTTGTTTCAATGTGTAATTTGACAATATTAACTTTTTATAATTTGGGAAATTCTACATGGTGGCCTCCTACTTTTAATTTTTCTATTTGGTGGCAGGCCAAATTTTTTTTATACAAAGTGACATCCTAATTTAAGCAATTATATATACTTAGTGACCCTAATCCACTTAAAACATGGCTAAGCACCCAATTAAAGCTGAATTACTAACATGCCCCTAAGTTAATTATCATAAAGCAAAAAAAACCCTCCATTGATTAAAAATCGCGTTTCATGTTAATCTTCGAAAATCACGTTTCTCCTCCAAACATTGTTTTAATTCAGCAAATGTTAAAATTTAACAAGTTACAAGGAGACAGTGTTCAATGTAATGATTCATTGGATATGTGCTCCTCCAAACTCTATTCAATTCTAGTTTATCAACTTGTCCTTTTAAGAAATGGTAGGTTTCACAAATGCAAGATACAATTCTCAAATATCATTATGAACCATGCTCTATGTCTAGTTGCTTTTATCTATCCTCCAAGAGCAATACAATCCTCTCTGAGACCATTAACATAAATCAAGCTCTGACTTCAACTTGCTTGTGTCTACCCTCCTCGAGCAACACACCAAGCCCTTCTCTCCCACCACTTCTCATAACTCTAGCGCCATGACTATCCTGGTGAGCAGGATTAGCTGTCAAAACCCATACCTCTGAATTCTTAGTGATCTCCAAAACCTCGGGCAATCCATTGATACACCCTCTTGACATACCCACATCAATCCTAATCGCCTTGCCCTCACAAGCACCATTAATCCCTTTTCCTTGGATGGATTTTTTTTTTGTTTTGTTATAATTAACTTAGGGGTAGGTTAGTAATTCACCTCTAATTGGATGGTTAGCTAGGTTTTAAGTGGATTAGGGTCACTAAGTATAATTGCTTAAAGTTGGATGTCACTTTGTATAAATCTTTTTTTGACCTGCCATCAAATAGAAAAACTGAAAGTAGGAGGCCACCATGTAGAATTTCCCTTATAATTTTGATTTTTGGCAATAAGTAATTAAAGAGATTAATGTTCAAAAGTGTGCACTAGAGATAGTAAAAAATTCAGATAGGTAGGATCTAAAGTAATACTATACTTCTGTTGTTCTTTATTAATCACTAATACATTTTCTTTCTCCATTTTTGTCTATTGCATTATGCAAACTTTTACTATTCACACACTCTCCTTTGGTCATTTCCCAATAATTTAAATGTAAGTACAAAAATATAATCATGTGGAACTGTGGATCTTGTTAGATTTATTTTTATATAAACTTTTTATAATTTTTACTAATTCAGAGTTCGAAATATTCATATGCAGAGTTGTGTATTTGCAAACATATTTGGGGTATGTAGTGAATACTCCCTCCGGTTCCTAAAGATCTTCCATCTTTCCGTTTAAGTACGTTTCCAAAAGATCTTCCCTCTTTTGCTTTATTCCTTATTTGGCAAAACAAATTTCCCTATTTACCCTCTCATGTCACTATCATATGGGTCCACCAATGCACTTTATTATACTTTATTACCCTCTCTCTCCTCTATGGTCTTACTTTATTATACTTTATTACCCTCTCTCTCTCCTCTCTATGGTCTTATTTTATTATTCTTTACCCACCCTAGACCCCACATAAATGGATCCTCCTTGGTATTTGTAGGAATAGTAACAAGGAAGATCTTTAGGAACCGGAGGGAGTAAGAGTTAAAATTATCTATATAAAAATCCGAACTTGTGACCTCAAGTTTAAATGAAACAAAATTGACTATACTTACACACCAAATTAACAACACAAACAACTCAACGTCTTGAGTGAACTGGCGTTTATAATAATTTATTGTGCATCCAAACTGACTTCAACACACAAAAATTGACTATATTAGAAAAAATAAACTGACTATATCATAAAATTGATTGTATCATACAATAATTGACTATGTGAAAGGTGATTATATCATACAAAAACTGACGATATCAAATGAAAACATACTATATTATATTGTTTCGGTGCACAATAAATTATTATGAACCCGATCCATTCAAGTGTTTTTTGCACAAATAAAAGTAATCATAGTAATTATTCATCATTTGCCAAATATAAAACAATCCAAACTACAATCTACTCAATTAGCTAGTCCTAATGTAAAAATGGTCCTATAAATGGACTATTTGATTTCCTTTACATCATACCCTAATAGGCTAATAAGAACGAAATACATGTTAAAAGGAGGTGGTACTTGGTTTTTTTTTTTTTATCCATATGAGCCACGAAGGCAGTACAAAGTACAAAGAAGGGGAAGGGGGATTCGAACCTATGACTTATTGTTTACATCACCTCAATCTTAACCAATAGGCTAAGACATCCTTGGTAGGAGGTGGTACTTGCCTACTTGGTAGTAGTATTAGTATATTACTAATCCATAATAATTTGTACTATAGCCGTATACCTTGAGATTTAAGATGAGACATCCCAACCTGGGCCACCAAATAAGCAAGGCCCACCCCCAAATTTTTTTGTTTTGGTTGGTAGTCTTAATTACTAGTGGCATGTGATTGTTAATAAGCTGGAATCTTCTTTACGCAATACTTTCTCTCTCCTCCTCTACACCGTACACCCCCTATATTTACTACCTCCTCCCCATCATCTCTTCTCCGCCGCTCACTCCTCACTCCTCACTCCTCACTCCTCACTCTAATCTTCCAAAAAACAAAAAAAAACTCTCAACGCACAAACAAGAAAAATGGATCTAAAGGCCACGCTTTTGCTTGGCCTCATCTGCATTACTCTCTCCGTCGTAGGTGGCCAATCACCCGCCGCATCACCATCACAATCTACCCAACCACCACCCACAACGCAACCACCACCCGCAACGCAACCACCGCAAGCTAGCCAGCCACCACCCGCAACACAACCACCGCAAGCTAGCCAGCCACCACCCGCAGCGCAACCACCGCAAGCTAGCCAGCCACCACAAGCTAGTCAGCCACCACCAGCAATGCAACCACCAACCGCCTCACCACCAACTCAAACCTCCACCGCACCACCACCACAAGTAGCCCAAGCTCCACAACAATCACCACCACCAGTTGCTACGCCTCCACCTGTTGCAGCAACACCACCTCCGGTTGTTTCTTCTCCTCCTCCGCCAGTGGCTACACCACCTCCGGCTACTCCACCACCAGTTTCTGCACCTCCTCCAGTGGCGACTCCACCACCTGCTGTTACGCCAGCTCCTTTGAGCACTCCTCCTGCTGTTTCCCCTGTTGCGTCCACACCCGGTCCATCTCTTGCAGCGTCTCCCCCTACTCCTCTTTCTGAAGCTCCTGGACCTAGCTCGTTGGGTGCTGCCTCTCCTGGCCCCGGCAATGCTCAGGCTGATGATGAGGTATTCTTTCTTTCCTTTTTTATCTCTGTTGTTAAACGCCATCCCCCCTAAAATTTCTTACTAACGCCCTAAATACGTATAGATCTAAAGGTTTTAGGGGTTAGATCTGGTGTTACATTTTAAGCTAACATGCGCATGTGTGTTATGAAATGTGTGTGTTTTTAGTGTTCCTGCGTACGGTACTCGGATATGTTTTGGATCTTTTGTCACATTATTACTAATTTACTGTCATGGAAATTGGCATGCATTTCAACCCCCTTTTTCTTTTGTTTTTATTACCACATTTGCTTGGTAATTCATTTGAAAGGGGTTGACTGAAGTCAACTGTACACTGACATGAGGTTTTTTTCTAGTCAAACACTCAAACATGACAAATGTACTAGTATAGCGGTGGTTTTTATCTTCTTATGTCGTCCGGTCTATTTTACTGAGGGAGTAAAAAACGTTTCACATTGATTTACTACTATCGAATATCGATGATGATGTAAAATTTCTATTATATAGTACTTTATTAAGATACTTTGATTTGACAATAATTTTTAACTCAAGTACTATATATTAAAAACATTATACTTAATTTGTGTTAATGTGTATATCTAATATATCACCATTTTATAAGTTTTTACTCATAAATTTGTATCTATGTAATTTTTGTGCATTGGCATGAGTCAAAATGTTATAATTTCGAAAGAACGGAGTAAATATCAAGTTTTACTAAGCCTTTTGATTTACCGATGTTTAAAATTAAAATTCTATTATGTATGATTTTGTTGGATTTGTTTTACTGTAAATTACTTTTTAGTAATGTTATTGATCAAGCTTGTGCATTTGAAAGTGTGAAAGTTAAAGTATTGCGTCTGATATGGAGAAAGTGATTAGTAGTAATGATCCACTGAGTCATTCATGATTTGAATTGTCAACATTGGGGTAATTTGTAGCAATGTATCCCCAAACTCCCAAAGGCTAATAATAAGAAGTAAAAGTTGAAAATTTGGGCAATAACTAAGTATTAAGAACACTGATTGACTTTGTCATAGATCTCTAAACTATTATCATTGGAGGCAACGGTAAGATAAACATTATATATATGAACCTTAATTTTATACCCTATAACTAGTGTTCCATTTGCTTGCCACTTTTTTTCCTTATTGAATAATTGAACTACTATAAAAAGGTGGGTCATATTAATAACCTTTATTATAATAAAGTATCGCACACTTTGTAGGATAAAATTGACTAGTAAGTAGTAACATAATGGCATTTCCTGCATTGCATTTAACAAAATCTTGAATATTTATATTCACTTCCTTATTACTGAGATAATGAATCTAATACATATGTTATTAATTTAAACAACCTAAAATACTTCATTCGTCTAGATAGTAGACATGTATAGCGGTTTTATTACTCAAGTGAAATACTATGGGAAAGCCTATAGTATATTTTAGTATTGCTTCCAGCTGTTTGTTGCCACATTGAAGATCCCTAGATCGGGATAACTTTGCTTAGCTTTAAAGGGAACCACGGGTGGCCTCTTGTACAAGATATGGGGACCACCAAATATGGATTATTGCTGTAGCTTTGTGATGAATTAACCATGTGCTTTTAGTTGATTTGTCTAGTACATTATGATGTTATTGCCTTTTGGGCTAAACATATGCTTTGTTTCCTTTATTCATTTATGAGGACCTACATACCATGTAGCTTGCATGAAAGAGACTCTGGTTGTTATGTTTTCACTTCCATCATATTCTTTTAACTCTCCTTATCTTAACAAACAATTGATACATTCCTCTTGATGAGGATTGATGACTTGAATTGTTTCTTTTTCTTTTTTCTTAGATCTTATTACTCGGTAGGTTAGGGGTCAAACTCTTTTCCTTTTAGGCATTTTAGTTTGCGAAACTGACACATTACGGACATGTAAGAATATATAGACGAAATCAACAAAAACTTATTAGATCAAACGATCCGAGAAGCACCGGGGTTTTGGTATTCATTATTTGCTTTAGATAGCTATTGAATACCGATAGTTGGTAGGTACTATATACTTCCTCTGTTTGTTTTAATTGCACTATTTCGATTTTGGCACTATTCATCAACCAACTTTGTAAAGCTATCTCACAGCATTATATAAGAAAAAACATAGTCTAGTGGGGTTTTGTTAGATTTGTTTCAATGAAGGATTCCAAATCTCAAATTTTAAATTTTTTTTACTTTTACGCAGTTAGAGATATTGACGTTCAAAGAATAATCTCGGCAAACTTAAAAAACAAAATGGTGCATTAAAAAAAAAAACAGAGGAAGTATATATAATACAAGGTCCTTCCATCTTTTGATATGATCTAATGAGGTCGAGGATCCATCTATTTCATTTAAACCTTGTTACCTAGTGTGACAATTTCAGGACCCTAACACTATAAAAAGAGTTGTTCCCAGATCTATTAGATGAAAGGATTCAAATAGATACATTATCCTATCAATCTATCATTGTTCAATGTTGTTGGGTGGTGGTTAAGTGATTTTGGTGGGTCCATCTACAACATGGAATAATATTGCTTTGAGAAGACATGTTAGGTGGCAATTATGTGATAAAATAGCTCAATGATCGCAAAGGGAACAGTCCTTGAGCCTGTCAGCTACCTTGGATGCTATTTTATGGTTTTTTTCTTTTCCTGTTTACCTTAATCATAGTCATGAGAATTATGAAACATGATTAGTAGATCTAATCTCATTTCAAAGTTAAGTATTTGAGAGATTCTGTCCTTTTTTTTTGAGAGTAATTATCTCAGCCCAATATAAGGAGGGGTGCCTTTGCTTTCAAGGTATATTCAATGCTTACAAGATGAAACTCGTGACTTAGGATAGACATGCTAGTTTTAGTTAGCTGTTATTTGTTAGAAGAGTTTGTGGAGGTGGCCCCGCAATTCACCTATATAAGGAAAAGTCAGCTGTTTCTTAAATACTTTTGTACCCTCAGAAAAAGAAAAACAAATTTCCTAAATTCATGGACTGTAATTAATGGGAAGTGATATGTTTCAAAGTACATAAACGTATCCGAAATGGGGAAACCTCCCGCCATTGTTGGCCTTTATTAGCACAGATTTGGCCGGGGATTTAAAACTTTTTGGGATCAATTTTTCGAGTTTCATAGGTGATATACAATACTATGCATGAATAATGAATTGACATGGCTTAATGTAATTATATATTTGTACAATATGTAGTTTAGAGCTGATATGAGATATAATATTGTAATGCAGAGTGGAGTAGAAAGGATGTGGTCCATGTCAAAGTTGATTGGAAGCTTGATCTCAGGATGTGCTCTATTGGCCTTGCTATTCTAAGAAACATTCAGCTGCTTCTGGTTATCCCTGGGATACTCATATTATTGTTGTATTGATTACATTAATGTATTATTGGATATGTCATTTTGTGCCCTCTTGTATTTTGGATTTATACATTCAGGTGGATTCTTTTTTCTTGTGAGATTTTTGAGGGTTAGTTTATGTTCTCTCCGGGTGAGTCGTTATCTTGTATGAGATTGTATTAGTAAATTCATTTAGCCTATTACTTTTAGTAAATACTGCCTCTATTTTGTCTCCAAGTCTACATTTCATGCCAGAACAAAACAACCCCCCCATCCCAAAGGAGGGCTATACGTTTCTTATTCAAAATGCACCGAACAAAAAAATATTTCAAATCTTTGATTGTTTATACTTTCTGCATAACAAAATAACTACAGCAAATTTGTTCGGAGATTTTACGGCTGTACATCTTATGCATATAATACGTATTTTTGATTTTTTTTTTAAAGGAAACGCGCTAATGTATATTTGGCCTCCACGACTGTATCAAATTATCAGTAGCTATGCCATGTGCGTTACAGTTATGAATTGATTTATCTCGAAGATGAATTGGAAACTTTTCTTTCCCAAATGACACACAAAAAAGAAAGGGAAAGGAAGCAAAGGACAAAATGAAATGGGTTAAAAGAGAAGTCTTCCTAAAGTTGAAATTACCAATAAAAGCATAGACTGACACGCAAATTGTGCTATCCACGGCAATTAAAGATGACGTTGACACAACATGCTAGACCAATTTTATTATTTTATACTAATGTAGGTAATGTTCAATGTGTTGGTAAATTAAACGAAAAGCTATGATGTTGAAGTATGACGCACTGCCAATAAACACTACTAAGCTAAACAGAACCATCACATTTCTGTTGGGGAAACAGCAATGCTTTTACAGTTGTACCATTGATTACATTAGCCTGTCATGAATGACTTAGCAGTTTGGTCTGTCTGTATTGGCCCAAATTACATCCGAGCCCGAAGACTTAGGTGTGGCCCTAATGTTTAACTCATGTCTTATACTTGTATGTACTTTTGTTTATCGCCTGCTGGCCCAACCTAAATATTGAGGGGATAATTGTGTTGGTTTTCTCTTAAGATTTGAGTTTTATAGAAGTATTATTTTTCAGAACTATCAAACCCTTTGCAAATGTGATGCGGAGGTTACAATTTTTTTTTTGGATTGGTGGAATTAACAACAGAGTCTACAGGATAGAACCTGAAAGTAAATAACTAAAACGAGCTCTCTTGACTCGTACATGACTGTATAGTAAAGTAGAAGAAACGAGTGATCATGTCCTTTTGTCACGGATACCTACCTTGAGGAAGGAAATAAACTTCATGTATTTTCTTTTCCTACGCAACATGGATGGAGTAGCTCAATATGTAATTGAAACTTGAATTGCAGTGAGCATACAAATTCTTAATTTTGTTGAGGAATAAAGGGGGTAATTGCTTCCAAGTTGTGTACCAGGCCAGTGGAGGAAAGTGTGGCAACATCACTTACCTTGACATCGACATCCATTGTTATTCCTTGATCATCATGTTCTCCGAGAACAATAATATCCTCCTTTATGTGTTGGTAACTTCAAGTTGTTGATCCATATCCATTGAGCTACCTACTCTCATTTTAGCAAAAACAACTCTTTCTTAGTGGGCTCTAAATTTGAGGTTGACCGAGAGTTTGCTTCTTTAGAACATCAAAGCTTACTTGATTTCAAGAAATCAAAATTTCCATGTGTTAGAGGCCGAGCCATCAAAAATATGTCATTCAGTGTGTAAGAAAGGTACAATGTTCTTGTCGGTGGAGGATGCATGCAATTATAACTAATCTTACATATTCAAAATCATAAAATATGGAGGCTCTCATGCAAGAAATTGTGTTAGAGACATTAGTTTGCTTGACCATCCTCTTCTTTCTTCGGACTTTGTTGCTAATCTTATTGAAGATTTTATTCAGTTCGATCTGTCATTCAAGGTTCAGTCCACATTGGTATTTGTGAAACAAAAATGTCATTTATCCATCACTTATATGCGAGCATGGTTAGCTAAACAAAAGGCTATGAACCAAGTTCTTTAATTTGGTGATTGGTAGAAGTTCTTTGAGGAGTTGCCAAGGTACATGGGAAGCAGGTATGAACCATTCAAATATTCATAATTACATTGAGATATATGTGTGTTTAACTTAAGTTTGGATATATTATAGATGACTTGGCAGTCGTACATTATGGCGAGGCTAGGTTACTTCTAGAGGTATACCAAACGTATATACTTGAGTGGGGTCAGCGGGAGATCAGGATTGTGCAAGGCACTTCATTCACATGCCATATTGCTGTAATCCCCCGTAAATTTATGAATTTTATAAATATATTTTAATGTATATGTATATATAATTAAGTATATTTTAGTATTTAAACGATTTATTTCTTCAAATGTTGACTATTTGTAAGTCAAATGATTTATTTTAATGATTTAAAGAAGTCAAACATTTTATTTAGTCATAATTTAAAATGTATTTGAATAGCTTAAAACACTTTTTGGGTTATGAAAAGGATTTTTAAATTGGGTATAAGGAACCCAACCACTCAAATCATCAATCATTAAATACTAGTTTTAGCCCAATCACTTTTTCCTAAGCCCAAAAGGAGGAAACTATATAAACACCGAAAACTCCAAAATTCCCACACACTATTTTCTCTCTCCCCCTTCTCCCTCATATTTTCGGCCCTCCTTTTCTTTTCTCTCTCTCTCTTTTCTTTTTCTCTCTTTCTTCTCTTTTCTCCTCTTCACTTCATTGACCACGGCCGACAGCCAGCAGCAGGACGCCGCCCAGCCGCCGCCGCCGCCCTTCAGCCGGCGTCCCTCTCCTCTTTACTTTTGTTTTGTTATTTTTATTCCTCCTCAAGTTTTATTTTAATGCAAAGTTTTTATTTTTAAGGGTTTGTTTTAATATGTTTATGTTTAAAAGATATAATTTGATGATTTAATTATGAATCTAAGATTATATAATTTATATAATAAAGTACTTAAATTTCAGATTTACTTATTTTGTTAAAATAGGGTTTTGAGTAATAAAACATGGATTTTTAGGGTTTTGGAAGTTGTAAAATCATAGTAGTATGTTGTAGTTTATGAAATTGGGTTTTCTTATGATTTTAAGGATGTTTAAGTTTGTTTAAAAAGAGTTTTATTATATTATATGTTGCTGGAAATCTAAAAAGGATGTTGATGGTGGAGTTTTTATGATTCAAACATGGGTTTTAAGGGTTTTTAAGAACTAGTGTAGTAGTACTATACTAGGAGGCTTTAGTAATTAAGTTTTAATAATGGGAAAGGTTTTTAAACACTTTTAAGAAGGGTTTAAAGTATTTTATTATTGCTGGAAATTTATAAGGTAATGACTATGGATTTATATTGGTTATTTTAGGCGGAGAATTCTCTTTAGGTGACTTTTAAGGTTGTGAAAGTGGCCTCTCGATTTGTCTACACAAGGTACGTACATACCTATGCGTTGATTGGATTAGTATCATGTCCTAAGGATGAGAATTATGTAGTATCATGTATATGAAACTATTTTTAATTCATACGTGATTTCTATTAAGTTGGATTGCATGTTTTATGCTATTTTGTGAAGCATGTTGGTTACGATATTTATATTATGTTTGTATGGAAGATTGATGCAAGCATATGAGATTTGGAAACTTTATTTTATTAATTCACATGAGGGATTAATATTTATGTTGGTTTGGATCATGATTGAATCATGTTGTTTTTGGATTATTTAATTACTTTATGAGGACCGAGGGCCTTAATTGGTAAGTTGATTTTATACCTATGAAAGGTTGGTTGGTTGTTGACATGGTTCAACGAATAAAGGAAGATTATGGTTAAAAGTTGGAATCAATCTTGGGTTGTTAAGTTGTTGTTGATCACCTTATCTAATCCTAAGATAAAAATGGAAGTCTATGATTGTTTAATGATTATATTACTTGTCTTATTTGTGAGTCATAACAAGTGAATAACTTATTAATCATGTAAAGTGAAATGTGGATAGCAATAGCTTTATACTTGTGCACGTTTGAAGTGTTGGACAAGTATGAGTTCGAGTACATGGTGGTAGCACATGGCTTTTCTTGGGACCGGATTGATCACCGTGTCCTATTTTTATTTTAAAGGTTCCTTGATATCGTAGGTCATGGGAATACGGAGTCGCGCCCGTATTTCGTCTTCTAAATTGAAGACTAATTTTGGTTTTGACATCTCGTTCCATTAACTATTCCATCTAAATTGATTAACTTACTAGTTGTGAAGTTTAGTTTAGTAAATGTAGTCTGCTATGTTGTTGTATGATTATTTATTCCTGTAACTTATTAGTATCATGTTATGTTTTACTTATTTGTGGGTTATGTCGTACTAATTGCTGATTACATGCTTTGTGTGTATGTGTTGATAATGGTTATGCCTTATTGATCCCGTGATGACCCATTTGGTGAGCAGTCTCTAGGGCGGGATCAATAGTGCATCGTCATTTACAGGTTTGAAGATGATGCATCATGGGTTCGGGATTGGAGAGCTTGTGTTGACTTTTCATTTTACTTGACTTTATGCTTTCCTAGTTGACTTTTACTTTGGAGGTTGACTTTTGACTTTATGCTGGTTTGACTTTTAGAGTTGACTCTTTGGGTTGACTAAGTTTTATTTCTAAAGTTTATTTAATTATTATTTCCCCTGCAAAATTCTGAATAAGCCGATACGTTTTCACACGGACGATAATACTTTGATAATTCTCTAAGTTTTATATTAAAATGTATTTTAGAAAAGAGCAAATTGTCAGGGTGTTACAAAGTGGTATCTTGGAGCTTTAGGTTTTTATTGGACTTTCGTGGCAACTTTAAATATTTTTAGGCGCCTAGCTAGCTAGTTACTTAAAATGAATTTCTTAGAAATCGAGCTCTTACTTATTTGTTTTGTTCAAATCACTTTTCGAAACAGTTTTTTTTAGACTCAAGATCTTGTATATTTATTTTCTCAAATTATTTGAAAATCCGAATTTTTTTAGTTGGTTCGAAAATTTCGAACTTCTTCATTTTATTTATTTATTTCGATTCTTTTCGTTTTTTTTTTATATAAATTCGAAAAAATATATATATGTTAATTACTTATTTATTTTAATACTTCTAGTGTATTTTGTTTACTTTATTTTGTGAGAGATGGGTAGTATAGGAATGGGCATATAGGATAGAAATATTATATGTCTGCGTTAAACAGTTAGTTCAGCATGTTTATGTTTTTTTTTCTTTTCCTGCTGGACTGTTTTTATGTTATTCCTATGCTTTGAGTTGTTGGTTATTCTTACTTATTGGTTATTGTTGGGAACATATGCTAAGTGAGAGTATCAATTACTTATAGAAGTTATATTTATCTGTTATAGGATCTCTAGTCATGTCTGATAGAGAAGCTACTAGAGTAGGGAGCTACTACAACCCGATTGTGTTGTGTGATGATGAGAATGATGGAGGTTATGAGTCTGACAGTGATAGCTACACTAGCCTAGAGATCATTATGCGTCATGTGTTGAGAGTAGGCATGCTTGATAGCGATGATGAGGTTATTCAGGAGTTTGACCGTGCTAGAGGACAGACCAGGATGGACATCTACCATGTCGTTTTGAGACCTGAGAGTGATTATGAGTCAGAAGAGGACGAGCCTCAATCTAAGAAGATGCGAAGATCTACGAGATTTAGAAGATATGTCTACTATAACACTTAGGACATTGAAGATTTTGAAATGAGGTTTTCACTCCAGAAAAGTACAAGGAATCAAAGGATAAGCCTGATGATGTTTCACCCTAGTTCATGTATTTATGCTTGGAGAATAAATGTTGGATAATTAGTCAAGCAATGGTTTAAATTTCTTTCTTTAGTACCATTATTTTGTTAAGGAAAAGTATAGCTATTATGGATTGGAAAAGTGTTACTAGTATCTTTTGAGGAATAAAAAGTGAAAATTTAGTTATCCAAGTGAGCAAGAATTTATTTTGAGCACGTGATAGGAATATTTTATTCATTTATTATGATTGAATTTTTATTTGATCCTCACACGTGTTTATTCTTGATGTGAATATTATTCATGAATGATTATATGATTGATGAGTTATTCCGTGGTATTATTATAATTTCATGAGAAATTGTATGTTTATGCAATCTTTATGGTCAAATCAAATGTTGCCTTTGTGGATAATGGTATGTAAGTTGTGTATCGAAACCTAAAGTAGAGTTGCGTTAATTTCAGGTCGCGCAGTAGAATGGCTAACAACAGTAACGATTTAGCTTTTGCTATTCGCCTATTGGCGGAGAATTTGACTCGCGAAAGAGTTGAGCGTCCCGATCCTGCTGGGGACATGTTTGAAAGACTAGCCAAAGTTAAGCCACCATACTTTAAGGGGCAAGCTGACCTACCTTCTTAAAGAGTTGGATTAGAGAATTTGAGAAGATTTTCGGGGCTATGGATTGTCCAGAGGATATAAGAGTAGGTCAAGCTATACTGTATCTGAAAGACGAGGCTGATTTGTAGTGGAGAGAAAATGGGGCTAGACTGAGTGCTTTTGAGGGATTTAATTGGGATTCCTTTGTTACTGCGTTAAGAGGGAAGTTTTACCGTGCAATTATGAGGAAACAAAAGGCCCAGGAGTTTATAAACCTTAGGATGGGGACCATGACCATCTCTGAGTACTATAGTAAGTTCATAGCACTGTCGAGATTTGTACCTGAGGTAGTAGCCACTGAGGAGTTAAAGGCTCAAAGGTTTGAGCAAGGTTTGAATGAGGAAATCTAGTTGGGGTTAGGCGGTGAGACTTTTGCATCTTTAGATGTGGTGTATGGAAGAGCTGTCCATATTTATGGTCTTCAGTCGAGACGTGATAAAAAGAATGTTGTAGTGGGTGAGAAGAGAAAGGATTTCAATGCTGGAGGAAATCAGGGCAACTTTAAGAAGAACAGAAGTGGGAATGGGAATTTCCAAGGGAGAAATGGTCAGGGCTACAACAATAAGGGCCAATCTGAGAGGGTTTACCATTGTAAAAAGTGCAGTAAGAACCACCCTGGTAGATACCGTAAGGGACACCTAGTAATCTGTAACTACTGTCAGAATAAGGGCCATAGGGAGAATGAGTGCTTCACCAAGCGAAAGAAAGAGCAAAATGGTAATGGGAGTGGTAACTGATAAGAGGTTTTTAGTGTGTCGTTAAGGCACCAAAAATCGCTTTTCAAACAATATTTATAAAACCTAACAAGCAATTACTAAGAACGTAGTAAAGGCAAGTCAAGGGTCGATCCACAGGAAAAATGGGATTAATTAAAGTCTATCAAGTCTAAATTACTTAATTGAAGGGTTTTTGGGGGTTTAAAATGATTTGGTAGCAACTATGACTAGCTACTATCAAAGGACTAGCAAATAACACGAGATGAAAATATCAATAGGGAAGACACTAGAGTTAAGGTTACTAGTATGGATCAAAGCGGAGCAACAATCATTAATGCAATTGTGAATCAATGGCGACGATTACGCAAGGTATAGTTTTCCTCTAAAATACTCGAGTCCTCTCTCGAATGGTCCTCGAGAATGATCGCTTAATCAATCGACTAAATCCTCTCTCGAATAGTCTTTAGTCAATTGATATGAAAGAGATCCAAACTTGATATTCCAAAGAGGACTCGATAAAACCATCACATATATAATAAATCCAATATTGGAACCATCCCCGATTATATTTTTTACCTAAAATATACCAAAAAAAGAAGCAATTTTGAATGCTTTGTTATGACAAAGTAACAAACAATCGAAATTCAAGCAAAACCTTAATTTTTACCTAATATCTTGGCTAGAAATTAAGGGGATGATAAAAGAGTTCAAAATTCGATTAAGAACATTTGAAATCAGAATACCAAAGCATAAATGTGATCAATATCTATCCTAAGGCCTCAAAACATCAAGATCAATGCATAAACATATGTAGATCATCACAATCACATTAACAATACATTTAAACCATAATCCATACTTTCACCCTAACCCTAGATAGGAGACTACTCACTAATCATGGATTCTAAGCAATAAAACATGAAATCTATAACTAATCTAGGGCTAAACATGATTAAGGAATAATAATTCTAATAAAGATAACAATTATGAAACTATAATAAAGAAGATCTACTAATATGGAAGAACAAAGAATAACAATGAAAAAAGAGATAAAAACTGAAAACTTCGAAATTAAATTGAATAAAAAGTACCTTCGATGTTGTAGAAATCACAAACTTTAATCTACGAATCTCAAATCCAGGAACAAGCTCAATGTTTTTCTCTCTAATATCAACCCTAATAATCACTCTCTAGTCTAACGAAATAAAGCATAAGTATTAAAATTAATCCACTCTATTGTTTTTATTAGGCACGAGGCCTCACGAATTTTGACGAAACATAGATGGTGCGGGAGCACAGCACAAACAGGTGCGGGAGCACCAAACATACTGATCTCGGAATGCAGCAATCTGTCGAGAGGTGCGGGCGCACCTCAATAAGTGGTGCGGGCGCACCTCATTTGCTGGTGCGGGCGCACCAACTGGTCTACTTTGGTCGGACAGTTCAACTTAAAAAGAGCATAACTCTTTCGTTTTAGATCCAAATCAAGCTTATGGCCAATCATTGGAAAGCTATCAAAACAAGCTTTCACCTCCAACTAGTATTACCTTCATACGATTTGTGGTTCGAAAGTTATGTCTGTTTAAAGTTCCCTGAACAAGATCCTATTGTGCAATGTGCTCCTTTGTGCGAGCGAACATGGGGCATGGTGCAAGAGCATAATTTCTCAATGTGTGCTCTATTTGCATTTTTTCCTTTGCCAACTCTACAACTCGTAGCCATCTTAGGTAGTTCCACCTATATTAAGAAAATGGCAAAACAGGGTGAAAGCAAATATATACTAGAAATTCGGTAAAAAAATGACTGAAAATCTAGTAAACTATCACTATGATCAAGAATGATCAAGTGAATGAAATAGAAGGGGAATGGGAGAAGAAAGAGGGAAGAAAGGGGAGAAAGAGGATCAAAATGAGCTAAAAGGAGTCCATAAAGTGCGTTAGAAACGCACTAATCAAATTCCCCCAAGCTTACCATTTTACTTGTCCTCAAGTAAACCAAGAATGAGAAAGAAGAAAGAAAAGAGGAGAAAACGATGAAAAAGAAAAACCATGCAACACGCTAGCCTAAATGCTCTATATGCAAAGCTACAAACATGACATGCAAGCTAAATGAGTTCATACCAAGATTTAGTTGACCAATCAAGCACAAGGGGGACGATGATTAGGAAGTATAAGAGTGACTTAAGAGATCCAATCCACCAATCAACCGAGATTTCTTAAAAACTAGGCTTTCTAGGAGTGGTTTCTCACCTCTCTCCACTTCCAAGTCCCGAGTTTGAATGACCCCTAAGGATGCTCAACCATAATAGCTTGCCTCAACCACATTTTGATGACCCTCATCATGACTTGCACAAAATCTCAGCCGCCACTACTGAATTGACCAAGACTAATCTAGAAGTCAAAATGGACTTTATCATGGTTGTAACGAGGCTAGGTTAGGGGTGAGGATATCAATTTGGGAATGTGGTGCAAAAAGGGTAAAGCGGAGTACGAACTAGGGGGAATAGACTTCCCCAAGCTAGTCCTAACACCAATTCAATTTGAAATCTCAAACATAACCAGTTTTTTTCTTTTTCACTTTGATTTTTAATTTTTGAACATATTTTTTTCATTTTTCTCATCATTTTGCTCTGCACTTTCTTTTCTTTCAACAAGAATCCAAATGAATGAATAAGAGCTTTCTTTCTTTTATTTTTTTTCTTTTTTTTTTCTTCTTTTTTCTTCATCTTTTGCAATTATACAAACACATTAACTCACTTTCACCCAAAAACTTATCATCAAAATAACTCGACTCAACACAACCTAGACATGTACTCCACTTTGAGGAAAGTTTGGACATGACTTATTATGAGGGTTAAGCAAAAATGGGATAGAAAGGCTCAGATGTTTTGAAAAGCGGATAATTATGCCGGTATAAAAGCTTTTTGGCTTTTGAGCTCCTAATTTTAGCAAAGTGAAATGCCCTAAATCATTCTTCTATTTAGTTCGGTCATATGTAATCTTAGGGAGCTAAAATGCAAGTCACAATTTAGGCGATAAATGGTGAGGGTTGTAAATGAGTCTTACGAGGATCGTGGCCCTCCTTCAAGGTTCATCGCACAAGGAATAATCCAATCCAATCAACCAACTCATCTAATTTCAAAAAGACTCTACCAATGTTACTAGTCTCAAAGATCACCTAAAGTCACAGCAAGGCTTTCAAAACCATCAAGTCAAATGCAAGGAAGGTCTTCCAATCAAGTTATGAACTTTCTTAGCAACATATCATGCATGCAATCAAACTAATATAAATGCATAGTAAAAATAAGAAAAGAAAAACAAAATCTTTTGTTAGGTTTTTTTTTTTTTTTTTTTTTTTTGCAAAACTAATATGCAAATATACTAATATGAACCTAATTAACATGCAAATACACTAATATGAACCTAATTACAAAGAGGAGGAAGAAAATGTTGAGATGGAAGGAACACATGGTAACTCCCCCAAGCTTAATACAAACTCCGTCCTCGGAGTGTACAAGCAAAGAGAAAGTAAGGGAGGAAGTAAGGGCACAAAATCAAGCAAAAATCCTAACCAAATACGATAAGGAGAAGGGTCCCAGAATACCTGCCAAAAAGTGCTCTTTTAGGATATTTAGCTAGACCTTACCACTAAATAATTTGAAAAAGATCTCAATAGTTTGTCATAAGCATTAGCACACATTTCATAGTGGATCAAATAAGTATGACATAAACTAAGAGCATGCACAAATTTCAATGGGTCTATATGCTTACCAAGTGATGAGTGTCGAAAATAATGAAATTTTCGAGAGAATCCTGGAAAGTATGAAGAACAAACATCAAAATTCAAATAAAAAGAACAAAACAATGAGTTCTCCTTTTGATGGTCCTTGCAACTTTTAAGCTCGATCCCGTCCTCGACGACTTCCATTTGAGTTTTGTGAAGGTTTAAAGAGGCCAAAGGCTCTTCCAATGGTGAAAATTTGAGGAAAGGGAATAAGATGGAAAAGGAAGGAACTAAGTCGAGTTTCCTTGAAAAGGGAATATAAAGAGGACGAGTAGAAACAAAAGTCTCATCAACTACTTCTTCAACATCATTAGACTCTATAGTGTAAGCTTTCTCAACAAATGATTCCTCTACTATGGGTTTCTCATCCATATCCCAATCATCATATTCATCGGTTATAGTCATGCAAGAGTGATTTTGATTATTGATAATTCGACCCAATGTTTCGATTGATATTTTGCTAGATTCGACAATGTTGTCCATGCATCATAGAATCACATCTCTTTAACAATGCCATATTTTCTTTGAGATAATTAAGAATTTCATAATAGACATGTAGTTCACAGCTAGAGACATCTTCTTCTAAATTTGAGATAGTAGTATTTCCATGGTCCCACTCATAAGTGTCTCTAGACAGCCACCCAAAGAAACTCCATGCTTCATCAAAGTGTTGGGATCGAAATTCACTATTAAACATAGACTCCACCATTTCTCTTGTATGCATATTCAAACCCTCATACATCACCTCACACATCTCCCAAATCTCAAGTCTATACATAGTTAGAAGAATGTTCTCAAAATCTCTGATAATAATTCCAAAATGGTTCATCCTCATATTGAGGAAAAAAGAAGTTTGCCATTTTTTTGGAATTCTCATAAAAGAAGAAAAAAAAAATTATATACAAATTCCTAGACTCATATAAACAGCATTTTACACATAAAATAAAAACAAAGTAAAAAAAAAAAATCAATTATGCAATGTCAAACTAAAAAAAAAACTTCAATCAATAGCACAATTTCCCCGGAAACGGCGCCATTTTGATAAGAGGTTTTTAGTGTATTGTTACGGCACCAAAAATCGCTTTTCAAACAATATTTATAAAACCTAACAAGCAATTACTAAGAACGTAGTAAAGGCAAGTCAAGGGTCGATCCACAGGGAAAATGGGATTAATTAAAGTCTATCAAGTCTAAATTACTTAATTGAAGGGTTTTTGGGGGTTTAAAATGATTTGATAACAACTATGACTAGCTACTATCAAAAGACTAGCAAATAGCACGAGATGAAAATATCCATAGGGAAGACACTAAAGTTAAGGTTACTAGTATGGATCAAAGCAAAGCAACAATCATTAATACAATTGTGAATCAAGGGCGACGATTACGCAAGGTATAGTTTTCCTCTAGAATACTCGAGTCCTCTCTCGAAGGGTCCTCGAGAATTATCGCTTAATCAATCGACTAAATACTCTCTCGAATCGTCTTTAGTCAATTGATTAAGAGATCCAAATGAATTCCAAAAACCCCTAATAAAGGATCCCCTTAATTTCTACCCAATATCTTGGCCTAGAAATTAAGTTGATTCATGGGGATGATAAAAGAGTTCAAAATTCGATTAAGAACATCTGAAATCAGAATACCAAAGCATAAATGTGATCAATATCTATCCTAAGGCCTCAAAACACCAAGATCAATACATAAACATCTTTAGATCATCACAATCACATTAACAATACATTTAAACCCTAATCCATACTTTCACCCTAACCCTAGATAGGAGACTACTCACTAATCATGGATTCTAAACAATAAAACATGAAATCTATAACTAATCTAGAGCTAAACATGATTAAGGAAAAATAATTCTAATAAAGATAATAATTATGAAACTATAATAACGAAGATCTAATAATATGGAAGATAAAAGAATAACAATGAAAAGAGAGATAAAAACTGAAAACTTTGAAATTAAATTGAATAAAAAGTACCTTCGATGTTGTAGAAATCACAAACTTTAATCTATGAATCTCAAATCCAGGAGCAAACTCAATGTTTTTCTTTCTAATCAACCCTAATAATCATTCTCTAGTCTAAGGAAATAAAACATAAGTCTTAAAATTAATCAACTCTATTGTTTTTATTAGGCACGAGGCCCCACAATTTTTGACGAAACATAGATGGTGCGAGCGCACCGCACAAACAGGTGCGGGCGCACCAAACATACTGATCTCGGAATGCAGCAATCTGTCGAGAGGTGCGTGCGCACCAGTTTGGTGCGGGCGCACCTCATTAGCTGGTGCGGGCGCACCAACTGTTCTGCTCTGGTCGGATAGTTCAAATTAAAACGCACATAACTCTTTCTTTTTAGATCCAAATCAAGCTTATTGCCAGTCGTTGGAAAGCTATCGAAACAAGATTTCACCTCCAACTGAAATTACCTTCATACGATTTGTGGTTCTAAAGTTATATCCATTTGAAGTTCCCTGAACAAGATTTTATTGTGCAATGTGCTCCTTTGTGCTAGCGAACATGGGGCATGGTGCAAGAGCATAATTTCTCAATGTGTGCTCTAATTTCATTGGTTCCTTTGCCAACTGTACAACTCGTTGCCATCTTAGGTAGTTCCACCTATATAAAGAGCATGGAAAAACAGGGTGAAAGCAAATATACTAGAAATTCGGTAAAAAAAATGACTGAAAATCTAGCAAAATGTCACTATGATGAAGAATGATTAAGTGAATGAAAAGGGGAAAGGGAGAAGAAAGAGGGAAGAAAGGAGAGAAAGAGGATCAAAATGAGCTAAAAGGAGTCCATAAAGTGCGTTAGAAACGCACTTATCAGTAACCAGGTGAGGTATGGGTTCGACCAGTCAGGAAGTCAAGGTTCGAAGCCTGTAGGGTCCTAGAACAACCAAGGAAGCTATAGTAAGCCTGCTAGTGAGAACAACAACCAGAATAAGGCTCCGGGTAAACTGTTCGTGATGGGTCGCAATGAAGCTGAACGATCTGCCGACGTAGTTTCTGGTACTTTTTCTATTAACTCCGTTGTCGTTAAAGCGTTATTTGATTCTGGGGCGACTTATTCGTTTGTTTCGTCATCTGTCATTAATAGTCTGGGATTGGTAGATTTTGAGGTGATTGACTTGCCTATTAGTATACCTACGGGAGAGATCATAAGGTGTACCAAGTTGTTTAAAGATTTGCCTCTGAAGATAGGAGACTGTGTATTTCCTTCTGATTTGATAGAGTTCAATCTGGAAGACCTGGATGTTATTCTTGGGATGGATTGGTTAGGTTTCTATAAGACCAAGATAGACTGTGAAGTTCAAAAAGTAGTGTTGAGAAGCCCATTGGGGAAATTAACTTCGTATCGACGTTTTGGGAAGCCTAAGAACTTTGGGGTTATTTTTGCAATGCAAGTGAAGAAGTTGATGAAGAAGGGGTGTGAACTATTTTTCTGTAGTGTGCAAGATGTGAGCAAAGAGGTAGGATTGAAGATCGAGGATGTTCCAATCGTGAATGAGTTTATGGATGTGTTTCCAAGTAAGATTTCGGGTATGCCGCCTGCAAGAGATGTTGAGTTCACCATAGACTTAGTTCCTGGAACTGCACCCATATCTAAGGCACCTTATAGAATGGCACCTCCTGAGATGAGTGAGTTGAAGACGCAGTTACAAGAGTTGTTGGATAAGGGTTATATTAGGCCTAGTGCGTCGCCATGGGGAGCTCTTGTATTGTTTGTAAACAAGAAAGATGGGAGTATGAGATTGTGCATTGACTATAAGGAATTAAACAATGTGACTATTAAGAACAAGTATCATTTGCCTAGGATAGATTACCTTTTTGATTAGTTGAATGGGGCAAGCATGTTTTCAAAGATTAATTTGCGTTTGGGATATCGCCAGTTGAGGGTAGCTAATAAGGATATACCTAAGATTGCGTTTAGGACGCGTTATGATCACTATGAGTTTACTGTGATGCCGTTTGGATTGACCAATGCTCCAGCTATATTTATAGATTTGTTGAATAGGATATTCCATGAGTTCTTAGATAAGTTTGTTGTGGTATTCATTGATGATATTCTGATTTATTAAAAGAGTGAAGAAGAGCATGATGAGCACTTGAGGATCATATTGGAGACGCTTAGGAAGAATTAATTATATGCCAAGTTCTCTAAGTGTGAGTTTCGTTTGGAGAAAGTATCATTTTAGGGTCATTATGTGTCAAAAGAAGGAGTTTCCGTGGATCCCGCTAAGATTCAAGCTGTTAGTGAGTGGCATACTATCCAGATTTTGAAGTGCGAGTGGAGTGAGAAGTGCGAATAAGCTATCCAGATTTTGAAGGAGCGTTTAACCTCTGCACCCATTTTAACCCTGCCTGAAGGAAATGAGGGATTTAAGGTGTATAGTGATGCTTCAAAGAATGGTTTGGGATGTGTTCAGCAGCAGAATGGGAAGGTGATCGCATATGCATCACGTCATTTGAAACTGTATGAGGCTAATTACCCTACCCATGATCTAGAGTTAGCTGCGATCGTTTTTGCCTTGAAAATTTGGAGACATTACGTTTATGGGGCAACCTGTATGATCTTTACCGACCATAAGAGTTTGAAGTACATTTTCACCCAGAAGGATCTCAATATGAGACAGAGGAGATGGTTCGAATTGATCAAAGATTATGACCTAGACATCCAGTATCATGAAGGGAAGGAGAATGTAGTTGCCGATGCTTTGAGTAGAAAATCGAGCCATATTATGAATGCCTTGGTAGTTCATGAGGAATTGTGTCAAGATATGAAAAGGCTTAACCTAGAAATTTTAAATCCTCGGGAGATCGAGGCAAGATTGAGTGCTTTGTCATTGGGGTTGTCAGTTTTTGACGAGATCAAAGAGGGTCAAGTTGGAGATGAGCACCTAGATAAGATTAAGGAGAAGATGAAGCAAGGTAAGGAAATCGACTTTAAGATTCATGATGATGGAAGTTTGAGGTTCAAAGGAAGGTGGTGTGTACCATAAAAATGTGATGAGCTTAGAGATGACTTATGGATGAGGGGCATAATACTCCATATTCTATGCACCCTGGGGGTGATAAGTTGTATAAGGATCTTAAGGAAATCTATTGGTGGTCAAATATGAAGCGTGAGGTCTCTGAGTTCGTGTCTAAGTGTCTAACCTGTCAGAAAGTGAAGATAGGTCATAAGAGACCAATGGGGAAGGTTCAATCCTTAGAGGTTCTTGGATGGAAGTGGGATTCTATCTCAATGGATTTTGTGACTGCGTTGCCACAAGACGAAGGACGACAATGATACGATTTGGGTTATTGTGGACCGTCTGACGAAGTCCGCCGTGTTCGTTCCATTTAAAGAGACATGGAAGAAGAAGCAACTTACGAAGACGTACATCAAGCATGTGGTGCGACTACATGGAGTTCCAACAGATATTATTTCAGATCGTCATTCGAAATTCCTCTCGAAATTTTGGCAGAAGGTCCAGTTGAATCTTGGAACAACATTGAAGATGGTCAGACCGAAAGGATTAACCAGACTATGGAAGATATGTTGAGAGCGTGCGCAATTGACTTCCAAGGTAGTTGGGAAGACCAATTAGACTTGATTGAGTTTTCATATAATAATAGTTATCATGCGAGCATCAAGATGGCTCCTTTTGAGTGTAGAAGTCCCATTTGCTGGAATGATTTTTGTGAGAATATAGTATTGGGAACAGAATTTATTGAGGAGACTATCAAGAATGTCAAGTTGATTCAGGCTAGAATTTAGGCTGCTCAAGATAGGCAGAAGAGTTATCACTAGTGGAAAAACAAGGAAGGGCTGCGTTTTTGGCCAGCAGCCCTTTCCATAGCAGCCCTTCAATAGATAAGAAGGGCTTGCCAAAAGGCTTATAAGCTTGAAGGGCGCGTTCTAAACCTTCACCCTTCTCTATGGGCTGCGGTTTTAGAGCCTAAACCGCAGCCTCTATTTAAGTGAAGGGTCGTGTTTTAGGCTTAAAACCGCAGCCCTTCACATTCAAATTTTTTTAAAAAAAAAAAATAAATTGCACCCTCCACCCCCGGCCACCCCCCGCCCCCGCACACCCCACCCCCGCCCACCCCAAAGACCCCCCACCCCCGCCCACCCCCCACCCCACCCCCCCCCCCCCCCCGCCACCCCCCCCACCCCCCCCTCCCCACCCCAAAGACCCCCCCCACCCCCGCCCACCCCACCCCCCGCCCACCCCAAAGACCCCCCACCCCCGCCCACCCCCACCAAAGACACCCCACCCCCGCCGCCCCCGCACACCCCACCCCCCCCACCCCAAAGACACCCCACCCCCGCCCACCCCTTGCCCCCCCCTCACCCCCACCCCGGCCCACCCCCCGCACTCCCACCCCCAAGCCACCCCACCCCCCACACCCGCCCACCCCTACACCCCCCGCCCGCCCCCTAGCCCCCCCCCACCCCCCCCCACCCCCTTCACTCCCCCGCACCCCCACCCCACCCCACCCTCTCGCCACCTCCTCCACCCATTGTTGCCACCACCCCAAAGACCCAACCAGCCCCATAGCCCACCCAAAGAAACCCACCATGGCATCCCCCCCACCCCACCCCCCACCCAAAACCTCCCTTCGACAAAAAAAAAATCGATGAAATTGCAATAAAAATATATGACAATTTTTTGAGCGTAATATAATAATTAACTTTAAATATGTATATATTTAATAATGTGAAAAATGTACATAGAATTAATACAAACTAGTAGATGTATCATAAGCAATCATCGCAAATGTGGGACGCCAACTTATCCCGAACTTCATGTAATTCGTCTGTGGTGAAGGCCCTCAAACGTGGTGTGTTATTCATATAAACCTTGCAAAACAACCAAGGAATAAACACATAATATAAGAATTCAATCATTTACGTACCGTAGTTAGTAGTTCTAAAAATGACATATACCTTCCCGAAATTCAATCAAAAACAAATGCAAGCCTAAAACTCTACACACTAGTTATATTATACCTTATATTATCATATTGAAAAAGAAAATGGAGTTAAATGAAGCGATAAGTACGAATTAGACGCGAAAAGGCAAAAATAGGCCTAAAATGCCCTTTTCGTTCCCAAAATTAAACCTACAACAATTGCAAACCTAAAAATCTACACAATAGTTACATTATACCTCATATAATCATGTTCAAAAATAATTTGGCGTTAAATGACTCGATAAGTACGAATTGGACCCGAAAAGGCAAAATTTGGCCAAAAATGACCTTTTCGTTCCCGAAATGCAACCAAGAACAAATGCAAGCCTAAAAATCTACACAATAGGTACATTATATCTCATATAATCATGTTCAAAAAGAATTTGGGGTTAAATGACTCGATAAGTACGATTTGGAAGCGAAAAGGCTAAAATAGGCCAAAAATGCCCTTTTCGTTCCCAAAATTCAACCTACAACAATTGCAAACCTAAAAATCTACACAATAGTTACATTATACCTCATATAATCATGTTCAAAAAGAATTTGGGGTTAAATGACTCGATAAGTACGAATTGGACACGAAAAGGCAAAATTTGGCCTAAAATGACCTTTTCGTTCCCGAAATGCAACCAAGAACAAATGCAAGCCTAAAAATCTACACAATAGGTACATTATATCTCATATAATCATGTTCAAAAATAATTTGGGGTTAAATGACTCGATAAGTACGATTTGGAAGCGAAAAGGCTAAAATAGGCCTAAAATGACCCGAGAATTGAATCAGGTCACATGGCAATGGAATGCCCATCAGCTGGTAGCGGCGGAGTTAGAAGTGTTATAAATGTGGAGAGCACCAGATGGGATTTCGATTGCCATGTGACCTGACTTTCCACATTTACAACACCCCACCACCACCGCCACTACTGCCCCCCACTGCAATCCCTCATTGCCATGTAGGCGTAAAATGACCTTCAATTTTCGTTTCCGAAATTCAACCAAGAACAAATGCAAGCCTAAAACTCTACACAATAGTTACATTATACCTCATATAATCATGTTCACAAAGAATTTGGGGTTAAATGACTCGATAAGTACGATTTGTAAGCGAAAAGGCTAAAATAGGCCTAAAATGACCCGAGAATTGAATCAGATCACATGACAATGGAATGCCCATCAGCTGGTAGCGGCGGAGTTGGAAGTGTTATAAATGCGGAGAGCACCAGATGGGCTTTCGATTGCCATGTGACCTGACTCTCCACATTTACAACACCCCCACCACCACCGCCACTACCGCCCCCACCGCAATCCCTCATTGCCATGTAGGCGTAAAATGACCTTTAATTTTCGTTTTCGAAATTCAACCAAGAACAAATGCAAGCCTAAAACTCTACACAATAGTTACATTATACCTCATATAATCATGTTCACAAAGAATTTGGGGTTAAATGAGTCGATAACTACGATTCGGAAGCGAAAAGGCTAAATTAGGCCTAAAATGACCCGAGAATCAGGTCACATGGCAATGGAATACCCATCAGCTGGTAGCGGCAGAGCTAGTGAGAAGTGTTACAAATGTGGAGAGCATTCCATTGCCATCTAGGCGTAAAATGACCTTTAATTTTGGTTTTCGAAGCCTAAAAATCTACATTGTTACATTATAAAACAAAAAAGAAAATGAAAGATAGTAGTGATACCAAACATGTGTTACAACTTACAACAATGCCTCACCCACCCCTATCCACCCTCCCCCACCCCCCCGTCCAAGATCCCCCGCCCTCCCCCCACCCCATGCCTAGCCTCCCCAGCCCCCCCCACCCCCCTTTCCAAGATCCCCCCGCCCTCCCCCACCCCATGCCCACCCTCCCCACCATCCCCCACCCCCTTTCCATCCCCACCCTCCCCCACCCCATGCCCCCCCCACCCTCCCCCACCCCCCTTCCAAAGATCCCCCCGCCCTCCCCCACCCCATGCCCAGCCTCCCGACCATCCCCCATCCCCCGCCCAAAGACCCCCCCACCCCCTACCCACCCTCCACAAGCCCTCCCCCACCCCCTACAATCGGTTTTTACAACACAAAATAGAAGAGAAATTAAATAAAACAAAGAGGAGAGAGAGTGAGAGGGGAATTACCGACAATGCAGTAGTGGTGGTGGTGGTGGCGTCAAGGCGCGCTGAGAGAAGAGAAGAAGAAGGAGCTCAGGCAACGCTGAGAGAAGAGAAGAAGAAGTGTGCACCGGCGATGGGACGGCGCTCCGGCGATGTGTCGGTGCTCCGGTGACGGCCGTTAGGGCAGTGCAAGTTAGTGTGAGGGAGAGGAATGAGTGTGCGAGTGAGTGTGAGGGAGAGGGGTGAGCTGAGTGTGCGAGGGAAAATTTACGAGTGAGTGCTACTGTGTGTTGCGCGCAAAACTCACGTTGAAATGGGCGGGATAGGAAGGGCTGCGCTTATCCTAGAAAACGCAGCCCTTCGTGTATGAAGGGCTGCGGTTTCTAGCATAAGCGCAACCCTTTTTGTAAGCCTTAAAACCCTTTTGTACAAAAAAGGGCTGCGGTTAGCCTTAAAACCGCAGCCCATCATACTGCATGAAGGGTTGCGGTTTTAAGGCTAACCGCAGCCCTTCACAAAAAGGGCTGCGGTTTCCTTGGAAACCGCAGCTCTTCATACAAGAAGGGCTGCGTTTTTAATAAAACGCAGCCCTTCCTTTTTTTTCCCTAGTGTATGCCGATTTAAAGCGAGAAGAGAAGATGAATTCGCAGTAGGTGATAAAGTGTTTTTCAAAGTATCACCAACTAAGGGAGTGATGAGATTTGAGAAAAAGGGCAAATTAAGTGCTAAATATGTTGGCCCATATGAGATTTTGCAAAGAATTAGGAAGGTAGCTTATAAGTTGGCGTTGCCAATGGAATTTGAGAAAATGCATGATGTGTTTCATATTTCCCAACTCAAGATATATATTCCTGATGAGCGTCATGTTTTGGAGCTTGAGAGACTCCAAATCGATAGTAGCCTCACGTATGAGGAAAGGCCTGTAAGAATTCTCGATGAAAAGGTGCGTAGTACACGCAATAAGGATGTGAATATCGTAAAAGTGCTTTGGTCTAACCATGAGTCTGAAGAGGCAACGTGGGAAGCTGAAGACGAAATGAAGAAGAAGTATCCTGAGTTATTCCTTGAGGTGAGTTACGAGGGCGTAACTCGTTTTCTTTAAGGGGCACTACTACATTTTGAAGCAAATGCAACAAACTAATGCAACGGTCTGCCATAATGCAACACCATATTGCAACGACACATGCTAAAGTAACGGTTTGTTGCAACGGGTAGTACTAATGCAACACCTATTGCAACGATTACACAAAACCGTTGCAATAGAGTGTTTAATGCAACAGTTTAATAATCTATTGCAACGACACACGCGTGGCATTTCATTAAAGGTTGTATAATATAGATACACGCTGGCTCTTGGTTTCCATTCCTATTTTCCCCAAATTCTCTAAAACCCCAAATTCGTCCTCGTCGGCACTGCCATTTCTCGTCCTCGCCGGCTCCGCCATTTCTCGTCGACGTCCTCATCCTGCTAAGAAATTCAGTCACGCTATTTACTTCAGAGTGAAGATAGGCGGCGTAAATTTTCTTTCTTCAAGCTCCATTAATGGAGTTCAAGCCATGAGAGCGGAATTGAGGCTCCTAGCTAAACTTTCGGTGAGATCCTTACTCAAAATTTTTTGTTTTTGTTCTATCAAATGCGTATCCGAATTTCCTCAATTTGTGATTTGTTTCTAATATCTCTATAATTCTGCTCGAATCTTCTTTTTTTATTTTCTTTAATAAAAAAATGTAGATTAATTCTTCTTTAATTGTTGAAATCGTGATTGAACTCGTCGCTCTTCAATCAAAATTTTCTGACCTAATTTTTTTTTTTTCGATTTTCATCTTTTTTTTTAGGTGAATTACTACTCGATAATCGTTTGAATTGCCGAAATCAGAATCAGCTATGATTGAGATCTACTTCAGATTCAATAGACTTTGTGTTCTTGTTCATTAACAAGGTTCGATCAAATTTCTTTTGAGTTTAACTTCAATCGTTACGCAAAGCTGAATTAATACTCTATTTTTATGGAATATACTCTTAATCTATTAAGCCAAAACAATGCTATTTTTTTTTTTGCTATTTTGTCTAACTTGAAAATTTTCTCACTGAACACTAGTTCGTCCAAAGCTTTCTCGGATTATGTATGTATAACAATTTTTCTTTCATAAATTGTTTATGAATGCTAGGAATTTTTAAGGCGCTGGAATATGTGCTTGTAATGGCTTAGCTTGATGTAGCAAACAGAGAATGTCTCTAGCAATTTGAGCTTCGAGTTTGATTTCCCGTTTTTTGTTATGTTTCCGAGTGAATTTACGAGTACCTTGCATTATGCAACCCATTTTCAAATCTGAGGTTTGATGGAAGCCATTTGTAGATTGATATATATTCAATTTTTGTTTAGTACTGTAATTTAGGGTCAATGATATCTTAGTATTAGTTATGGGGGTTGGATTCAATGATTTAAACACTTTTTAAGTATCATGTAATATGCTTTTCGCAGGTACATTTTGATCTATCCTCAGGGTTGTGATGTCTCTAACCATCTCCTCAGGGTTTGGATTCATTATATTGCATCTTAGCTAGGTAAGACAGGCTAAATGAATCTTTCTTATGTGAAAGACTTAATTTAACTAGCTGATAATTTGTTTAAGTTGGCTTACATAGGATTTAAGTGTTCTTCACTTCTCTGGTTTAATGTAATTGTTATCTTCTGTTATCAATTTGACTTGATGATGATTTGTTCATCTTTGATGAATATTGTTGAATTTGATATAATAGGAGGGAAAGTGAAGTTGTTAGCAAACTCATTACAACATTTTCTTTGCTAAGCAGGCTATTGTGTACGAAACTTTTGTCTATACTGAAATTATGCTTGATTGGATGTGATCATATATTTGTAGATTTATTACCAAAAGAGAATATATGTAGTCAATTTTTGTTTAGACAGTCAAGTCCACTTAACTGTGGTCGGTTAGCTGTAAGCTGCTTAAATCACGTGCCAAACACAGCCTGAAGCATATATCTGAACAAATTAAGGGAAGCAATAACCTGAAGCAAATAAAACAGATGCAAATAGACAAAATGCCATGAGTTAAACTAATGCTTTGGATGCATACTAGCTCTCTATTGTGTTTTGCTCCCTTTTATATTCACTTATTCTCTCTTTAGTTTTACTTTCAAATATGTTCTCTGTTATTGATTTGCTACCATATCCCGGGGCTTATATATCGTTGTCAAACCTGTGTGCTGATATTGGGCAATGGGAGGAAGTGGAGGAGATTAGAGATCTAATGAAGGGAACTACGTTGAGCAAGGAACCTGGCTGGAGCCTTGTGTGATTCACTGTTTAGGTCTCGCTAGTGCTCGACTTGAACCTAGCAGGTGATCCCAATTTCTTGTGATCCTTTTTAGCTTTCCGGGTTCTTTCTGATACATCATCTGAAGGCTTAAGATTTTGTAGTATTCCAGGTCAAAGAGAAATATATTTTGAAGTAGACATCTAGGAGATATTGATGTCGATGTTGAAAAAGCATTCAATCCCATTGAATCAAAATGATTATCAGCTTGTCACTTTTCGAATTTGATTCACTTTGATGGCGACTTGATGAAATGATGGCATAAGGCACTCAAGGACCAAATTGCTTATGTTTGATATGGTAACACTTTTGTGAAATGGCTCAAACATGTTAATACATTGGCACTCCAACTTATGTTTGTCGTTATTTATGTTAAAAGAATCACACTGCAACTTATATTTGTAGTTATTTTACATATTCATTTCAAAATCTGGTGTACATTATCTGTAGGCTTGGGGTTTGCTATATCTACATCTTTTTTGGTCTATTTAAATTTTGGCTGAAACAGTACGTCATTTTCTTAATATTCCTGATCTATGTCCTTGGTTGCAGGCTTATAATTTCAGAAATTTATGGCCTATGCTGCATATTATGTATTGAAAGATTACAGTGCATAAAATTTATACCTTTTTGGATCGTCTGCAGCTTCACTGACCAATTTACAAGCAAATTGCTGAAAATCAGAATGCAAGTTGAGTCAGATTTTGCACCATATAATGGACTTCTTTTATGTCTTTTCTTCATGACGGTAGGTACTTCAGATCTTGCTCCTGGAAGTCTCTGAATTTGTGATAATGTGGCCATGTTTACGTATGGCGTCTGCTACGGGTCAAATACATAGCATTTGTACGGTTTTTAACCGAAGCACTTGATGTTTCTTCTACTAGTGGTAGAGTTCCTTTCAAACTTTATCCCTTATTAGAACCTCATATTACATCGATGGGTTGTCTTGCTTATTTGGAATGAATGTAATCCATTCCTTTTTCATTGATCGTTATGCTTATATTTTATTGTTGCTTGAAAAATTGATTTTGGCTCTATAATAGGACAATTTTGCTTTAAAAAACTTAATTACAAAAGTTTAATTTTTACTAATTTGATCAAATACGTTTGAATTTGCAGGTGGTCATAAATGAAGAAATGGAACGCCACATTCAATATACTAGTTGCTTATAGGATCGCATGGAAGCATTTTAGATGTAGTGTGATTTCTTGGAGCATTTTACGTGTAGAAGTTCTCTTGAAGAGAATTGAGAAACCATAAATTTTATATAGTTTTTTTAGTTAATAAACTTTTGTAATAATGTATTTCGTAAATTAGTTCATGGGAGCATGAATATTGTAGGCATAATTACTCTTCTGTGTATAAAATTTCAAAATCAATTTATGAATATATAATTTTATATATATCAATGTAATACGACTACTAGACTACTATGGTATTGGAGTTGCATTAGCTATGGAGGTGTTGCAATATGTGTCAAAATAAGGCATGATATTAGCAATAGAGGTGTTGCAATAGCTATACGATGGTGTTGCAATGTATATGAAGGTGTTGCATTAGATGCCAAAATGGGACACAATATGAGTAATAGGGGCGTTGCAATAGCTACGGGATAGAGTTGCAATAGGTATAGAGACGTTGCAATAGGCTTTATAGCTAATGCAACGGTTATACACACCTATTGCAATGGTTCGGTGGTAGCCGTTGCAATAGACCTAAAAACCGTTGCATTAGACCTAATGCAAGGGCAGCAACAGCAACGGTTGTTCAACCGTTGCAATAGCTCTATTGCAACGGTTTTGGGCTCTATTGCAACGGTTTTTAGGGGTTGCATTAGCTCATTTATGTAGTAGTGGGGGTAGAATGCAATAGAATTTCACGTTTTTTACCTTATTTTATGGTATTTTTATGCATTTTTATATTTATTTTGCCGATTTCCACATGTTAAGTGCAAATAAATTAGTTCTCCGCATGAAAAATGTGTTCATGAGTAACACAAGTGGTTTTAAAGTTGGTAAATGTGTGCACATGTGTGACACAAGTATTTCTCAAATGGAAGTTGAGTCAAAAACTTTTGGAAATGTGTGAGTTTTCGTGCCAAGTTTCGGGACGAAACTTCTTTTAAGAGGGGTACGTAGACTGTAATCCCCCGTAAATTTATGAATTTTATAAATATATTTTAATGTATATTTATATATAATTAAGTATATTTTAGTACTTAAACGATTTATTTCTTCAAAGGTTGCCTATTTGAAAGTCAAAGGATTTATTTTAATGATTTAAAGAAGTCAAACATTTTATTTAGTCATACTTTGAAATGTATTCGAATAGCTTAAAACACTTTTTGGGTTATGAAAAGGATTTTTGAATTGGGTATGAGGAACCCAACCACTCAAATCATCAATCATGAAATACTAGTTTTAGCCCAATCACCTTTTCTTAAGCCCAAAAGGGGGAAACTATATAAACCCCCAAAATTCCCACACACTATTTTCTCTCTCCTCCCTCTCCCTCATATTTTTGGCCCTCCTTTTCTTTTCTCTCTCTCTCTCTTTTCTTTTTCTCTCTTTCTTCTCTTTTCTCCTCTTCCCTTCGTGGACCACGGCCGACAGCCGGCAGCAGGATGCTGCCCAGCCACCGACGCTTGTTTTCGCCGCCGCCCTTCCGCCGGCGTCCCTCTCCCCCTTACTTTTGTTTGGTTATTTTTCTTCCTCCTCAAGTTTTATTTTAATGCAAAGTTTGTATTTTTAAGGGTTTGTTTTAATATGTTTATGTTTAAAAGATATAGTTTGATGATTTAATTATGAATCTAAGATTATATAATTTATGTAATAATGTACTTAAATTTCAGATTTACTTATTTTGTTAAAATAGGGTTTTGAGTAATAAAGCATGGATTTTTAGGGTTTTGGAAGTTGGAAAATCATAGTAGTATGTTGTAGTTTGTGAAATTGGGTTTTCTTATGATTTTAAGTATGTTTAAAAAGAGTTTTATTATATTATATGTTGCTGGAAATCTAAAAAGGATGTTGATGGTGGAGTTTTTATGATTTAAACATGGGTTTTAAGGGTTTTTAACAACTAGTGTAGTAGTACTATACTAGGAGGCTTTAGTAATTAAGTTTTAATGATGGGAAAGGTTTTTAAACACTTTTAAGAAGGGTTTAAAGTATTTTATTATTGCTGGAAATTTATAAGGTAATGATTGTGGATTTATATTGGTTATTTTAGGCGGAGAACTCTCTTTAGGTGACTATTAAGGTTGTGAAAGTGGCTTCTCTATTTGTCTACACAAGGTACATACATACCTATGTGTTGATTGCATTAGTATCATGTCCTAAGGATGAGAATTATGTAGTATCTTGTATAGGGAACTATTTTTATTTCATACGTGATTTCTATTAAGTTGGATTGCATGATTTATGTTGTTGTGTGAAGCATGTTGGTTATGATATTTATATTATGTTTGTATGGAAGATTGATGCAAGTATATGGGATTTGGGAACTTTATTTTATTAATTTACATGAGGGATTAATATTTATGTTGCTTTGGATCATGATTGAATGATGTTGTTCCCTTTGGATTATTTAATTACTTTATGAGGACCGAGGGCCTTATTTGGTAAGTTAATTTAACACCTATGAAAGGCTGGTTGGTTGTTGACTTGGTTCAACAAATAAATGAAGATTATGGATTAAAAGTTGGAATCAATCTTGGGTTATTAAGTTGTTGTTGATCACCTTATCTAATCCTAAGATAAAAATAGAAGTCTATGATTGTTTGATGATTATATTACTTGTCTTACTTGTGAGTCATAACAAGTGAATAACTTATTAATCATGTAAAGTGAAAAGTGGATAGCAATAGCTTTAGACTTGTGCACGTCTGAAGTGTTGGACAAGTATGAGTTGGAGTACATAGTGGTAGCCCATGGCTTTTCTTGGGACCGGATTGATCACCGTGTCCTATTTTTATTTTAAAGGTTCCTTGATATCGTAGGTCATGGGAATATGGAGTCGCGCCCGTATTTCGTCTTCTAAATTAAAGATTGGTTTTGGTTTAGACTACTCGTTCCATTGACTATTCCTCTAAATTGATTAACTTACTAGTTGTGAAGTTTAGTTCAGTAAAAGTAGTCTGCTATGTTGTTGTATGATTATTAATTCCTTCTTCATATTGATTACTATCATTTTATGTTTTACTTATTTGTTGTTTAATTAGTACTCAGCTTTGCTGATTACGTGCTTTATGTGTATGTGTTGATCATGGCTATGCCTTATTGATCCCGCGATGACCCATTTGGTGAGCAATCTCTAGGGCGGGATCAATAGTGCATCGTCATTTACAGGTTTGAAGATGATGCATCATGGGTTCGGGATTGTAGAGCTTGTGTTGACTTTTCATTTTACTTGACTTTATGCTTTCCTAGTTGACTTTGACTATTGTAGTTGACTTTTACTTTGTAGGTTGACTTTTGACTTTATGCTGGTTTGACTTTTAGAATTGACTCTTTGGGTTGACTAAGTTTTATTTCTAAAGTTTATTTAATTATTATTTCCGCTGCAAAATTATGAATAAACCGATACGTTTTCACACGGGCGATAATATTTTGATGATTCTCTAAGTTTTATATTAAAATGTATTTTAGAAAAGAGATAATTGTCGGGGCTTTACAACTGCGGCATTGAATTTGTCATGGGAAGGTATGATCGCATCACCAGATTGTTTGTCATTGTTCCTACACCACGACCACCATCCACACATTATGAGCCGGTTTCTATAGACATAATAATGGTATGTATATGATTCTGTACATGTTTTGGTTTGTTCACTTATATGATCTGAACTAGTATCTAACTTTTACGGGTTAATGCAGGCACATACTCTATCTGATGTTGCTCATAGATGCAATACTTTCTTGGAGGTCGTACAATCATTGCCCAAAGAGAAAGGCTACAAATTGTATGCATGCTTAGACTCTAGAGACCACGAGGGAGCTCAACATAGATGTTGTTACTCCTGCTGGACATGGTCCCATTTTGCAAGTTGTGCCCTCTTCCTCTACGCCCGCATCTGTTCCTTTGGCCCCAGATAATCTGTTCGACTCTGGGTCACATCTGGTTCCTACTCCTCCTCCGGCTACCTCCCCTTGTCACCACTGGTCATCTCGCCTCCTCTATGATAACAGACTTATCAGGAACTATCGACTTCTAATCCATCGCTACATACTAATTCTGAGTTGCACGAGTTCACACCTAGATTATCACGACCTTCCACCCAAACAAAAACAGGCAAAATTGGTGCGACTCTTCTTGATTATCTTGTATAATATTTACGCTTTTTAGAAAAATTGACCCTAATTGTAACTTTAAAACCCTCTAACTTTATTCATGATTTGCATATTGCTGAAACCTTGGTTTTGTTTGATTGATGGTGATTTGGGATTGTTGGAATATGTGATTCGTGGAGATGTGGATAATATAGAAGTTGTGTGGATGAGTGGGAGAAATGTTGGTCATAATAAAGTTGTATGGATGACTGGGAGAAACATGGATGGTTTCGGAGTACTGGAATTGGTTGCAAATAAACTTTCTAGCAGATGGCTACAATTGTAGAAACAAATTTCAAAAAAACAAAAAAAAAAACACAGTCAGACAAAACCGCTAATTTAAGTAGCAGTGTTTATCTATAAATCGCTACAATTGAAGTAGAAGTTTCCTTAGATGATCCGCTATTTGATGTAGCGGTTCACTTTTTCTAAGACCGAGTACTTTATTTAGCTCGTTTTTGTCTAGCAGATTTTTTTTTTACCAAGCTAAACTTGTCCTAGACTCCTAGTGATAAGGATCGTACCTTGCAATCTCATAGTTGGAGGTTGAATCTGTACTAGGGGAAGTTTGAGAAAAGAGATCTTCGTTATCCTTCCCCTTCCATCCCCTTATTGCAGCAATCCAATATCCTTCCGTTAGTGTTTGTCCATCTTGAGAAAGACGATGATATCCATTGGAGATAGTGATAAGGATTGAATTTCATAACAGTGGAAATAGTGGCCCCTTAATCCTTCCCTTGAGAATTAAGGAATTTTATTTCATGAATAAAAAAAATTAAAAGGATAATTTGCCACATAAAATACTTCCTCCACTCTCATTTAATTGCACCACTTTCAGTTTTGACGCGGTTCACAATCACTCGTATAACTAGCTTTTGTGTTTCATATGTATAAAAAAAATATAGTTAGGTGAAATCTTGTTTGATTCGTCTCAATGTATACTTTATTAATATTTAATTCTTATAATTTTTACCAAAACACAACTAAAGATATTAATAGTATATATTGTGTGTGGGTAGACGTGAAACTTTACAATTCGATGGGAGCTGAGGAAGTATGTGTTTATTTTTGTAAAGGGATTGCAAATGAGACGGAGGTCGGTCCAAAGACCCTGATGCCCAGTGGTCATAACCTATAAAGAGCTCCGGTACATGCAATGTGTACTCTGTTTTCTCCATTTCCACACAGAGCACAGTAAAGCTCGCTTTTCTTCCAACAGTAGAGAGAGAGAGAGAGAGAGAAAGCGCAACACATATGTGTTGTTTGCTACAAGATTGATCAAAGAGGAACTCATGTAAGTTATCGTCATTCAATCATCTAATCCATTCTTCGTCTTCTTTCTTCTTCTCTTCTGAGATTTTGTTTTCTGCTAATTTTTTAATTTGAGAAACAATTGAACTTCGGATTGTTCGTCTAAACTTAATTCGTAAATTCATCTCAAAATCTTCACCTTTCTTGAAGAATAGCTTCGAAATTCGTCGATTTTGTTGTGCAAAATTGTTGGTGTAAACCTAAATTTCTGATATTCACTACGAATTACTGATCTTCGTACAGTTCAATTTCGTCTTTATTTTCGCCATTAATTTCTTCGCTGCTTACAGAAAGAAAATGAAAGGCTATTATAGCAGCAGCGCGAGTTCAAGTATCGGATCTCCAAATCTGAATCTCCGAAACGACTGCGTTTCACCTATCAATTCTCCGAATGAATCAATACTGATGATGAGATACCTACGATCAGGATCACCGTCGGATCATGGTTACTCTCCTTCTCGAAATACGAACCGTTCGATCGTCAGCAGAAGCAGCATCTCTAGCAGATCGCCATTATCAGGTGTGGAGAATTTGGAGGAAGATGTGCTGGTTATGGACGGATTTCTGGTTGATTCAAACAAGATTTCAAAAAGCGCGGGAAAATTCCGTTCGCCGGTTAATTCAGATTCGTCACCGAATTCCGGAGTTAATCTTTACAAGACGGAGCTTTGTATGTCATGGGAGGACACTGGAACTTGCCGCTACGGCTATAAATGCCAGGTCGATTTCTGTGTTTCTCTTCTACTTTCTGTCTTCAAAATTTAATTTAGTAGGAATTAACTTGAAATTGGCATTGGCTAGAGTAAGCTTTCAAGAATGTGTTTATCGCTTCAATTTGTGTTGTTAATTTACATTGTCTGTTCTGTAATTCGTCGAATTTGTCGATTTCATGATTGCTTAACGTGACTTGATTGGGAGTATTATGTTGTGAATAGAAGATTGCTAGAAGAAGGAAGGCTTGCATTGTTGCTAGTTTCTTGAATTGCTAGTTACTAGTAGTCGTTAAGGTGTCTTGACCTTTGTTAGTATTTTTAGGATGTCTTTACTAGTTTTAGCAAAAAAAAAAAAAAAAAAAAAAAAGAAGAGAAAAACAGAAACAAGAGAAAATTTTAGCAACTTTCCTAATGTAATCTAAATTATTAATGATATACTACTTTCCTCCTCCTACGTTTAGGAAATAATTTATAAATATTCCTGGTATATGTTGATTAGGTAATTTCTAATTCCTTTTAGTTTTTTTCGATTATACATAGAGAAATACAAGAAAGTAATATCTTTAATACAACTTAGCATTCTGATTTCTAGCTTGTCCTTGGTTGTTCTTAACATTGCACGAGAATTTATTAGCTCTAGATGTATTTTTCTTCTCATATCTTTTCCTTCATGTCCTCTTTATTCTCTATTTCTTTTGCTTGTGGTGATCATATTGTAAGTATACTTTGTGGCAGTTATTAAGGTGATGTTGTTGGATGGCAGTGGTAGTGTTCGAGGTTAGTTGTGCACTAGTGTGGCCATGATGGCTTTGGTTGCCTTTGTAGAGAGACAATGGTGGTGATGGTAGTAGTTCTTAACTGGGCAGTGGTGATGCAGATTACAGAGTGAGTGATAGTAGTTCTTGAGCAATGGTTAGTGGTGGTGGTTTGGGATAGCAGTAGTGGTGCAGGAAAAGTGGGTTGAGTTATGGGGTTTGGAGGGGCTGGATATGGATCGGTTGATTCATATTTTGTCATCAACATTAGCATAAGAATTAATAAGGGTGAAGGGGGTGGCTGTGGGTATTAGATTGGGTTTTGGTTAAAAATCTTAACTCTCTCCCTCTTTTATTTATTTACCCCTTTTGATATCTTCAATTATGTACTGATAAAATCTGATTTTGCGCCTTATACATGCAGTTTGCACACGGACAAGAAGAGATGCGTCCACTACAGAATCGTTTTTACAACAAAGTCACTGTAAACAATGCTTATAGCACTGATTATATTGTGCAGTTCATGAATCCATATCACAGTCCACTGTCAAGCCCATTTAGTACAAGCAGTAAAAAGATTTCTCCTGAGACGACGACGACTCCGTCACCGACTAAAGAAGTACCAAACTCGAAGTGCAACAAGGCTTCACTTACCCAATCAAATGCTACTCCAACTGTAAACCCTAATCTCACAAGCACAGATTGGTCTCCCATGGATGACGGCATTGTTGTAGAATTACCATCATCAACCGGTAAAGCTCCTTCGAGACAAGCTGTTGATGAGTACATTAACAGTGTGATATATGGTCCTACTCAAAGGAAGAGGTTGCCTGTTTTCGTTGATATTTGCCTTGAATAGCATTTTCTTCGTTCGTAAACTTCAGCATGATAAATTGCAACTTTTTGGAAGTATATTTTTAGATGTAAATTTCTCATATACTGATTAGTGAAGATATAGATTTAGTATAACCTAGGTATGAACCTCTTTAGATAATACCATCTGGTCTTTTTATTTTTTTGAGGGGATAATATACTCTGTTTTGGTAATGAACTATACAACGCATAACTAAAGAGTACGAGCAAACTGCTGTGTCGTCCAAATTGAAAGTAATGTTTTCCGTCGTTTCCTCATTCATCTCCACAACATAATATACAATCCTAAGCCAACTCATTAGGCTATGATTAAGGCTATAAATTAGGAAACTAATTATACACAAATTCCACTGAAGTTCGTGGGTGATGAACATGGTAGTGGGGATGTATATACCCGCGCAGATAGATTTTGCTGCAACAGAACATACTCTTGTAGTCATTTGTTACTTCACACATAAAAAATCCCCCAACTCCCAAAATCTCCATTGCACAAATTCTCCATTTGTCTTTTTTCTCTTCAGCACTCTTGTCATCGTTCTACTCGTACTTTTTTTGTTTTGCCATTTTTGGTCAAAACTCTTATATCTCGCTGCAGCTTTCTGGAAAGAAAATTTATTTCACTTTATTATTAGCATGAAATACTTTCACTTTTTGCTTCTTGTTTTATTTTACAAGTTTGTTGATGAAGTAGCTTAATGGGTGTATGATTTTTCACATTCTTTCATAATTTGGGGTTGAAATTTAATTCTCTGTTGAGTTTAATATACTGCCCTCTGAAATGCAGCCAAATTAGTGTTTTTTCCCACCTTGAATAGTAAAGTTATGGAGTTAGCACGTACATGAGGCTTTTCACTTCATGTCCACATGTCCTAGAGAATATTGTATCAGTTGCACGTAGAAAACTTTGAGTAGGGATCTGGTAGTAACTTAGACGGGGAATATGTTTAGGTGAATGTCGTTTATCTGAAGGAGTTGTTGAACCCGCAAAACAAGAATTAGACTAACCAGGGGTGTTTTTAGGTCTCCCCTTTGATGCTCAAGTCAGTATCGGGATCAGAAGTCTAGTGAGAGAAGCTAGAGAGATAATTAGTGGGTGAACTTGCATTCTCTCAATAAATGGGGATCTGATCCATATATATAGGGATTGGAATGGATGACGTCATGCTGACGTCACGACGTTACGCTGAGCGTTTACGTTATTGGGCAGGCTTTTGATGTTGAAGGGGTTGCCATCCTCCCAAGGGTAGTATGTTAATTTCAGTCAAGAATCGAGGGCTCAGCGACTTATTGTGCCCCAACATTAGCCCCATGCGAAACGTGGAATGAAGGACATCTCTTATTTTGCATGTTGTGCGGAATAAATTGTAACCTTTCTTTGGGTTTTAGTTCTCGAAGACCTCTACTTGACACCCTTTATGATTCTCCTCGAAGACCGGCTTCTCCGATGGAGTTTTACGTATAGCTCATGCTTGGCAGTTGTTGTCTCTTCGGTAACTTCGAGGGGGGAGGTTTAAGGATTCCCTCCACCTTCCTTCGAACGAGGGAAGTAAGGCCTCTTCGAATACTTTGAAGAGGGTTGTTGAAGCCTTATGGTAGCCAAAGTGTGTCCTAATGCTTTGAAGGTTAGTGCTACCTATTCGAAGGTTAGGAGGTGGAACCTCTTTGAGGTCCCTTGGGGGGCCAATGAGCCCAAAGATCTTCGAAGGAGGGATGAAACCTCTTCGAAAACCCTTGGGAGCTAAGATCTTCGAAGGAGGGATGGTTGACCCTCTTCGAAGTCTCTTGAAAGCTAATGAGCCCCAAGATCTTCGAAGGGGGGGATTAATGAACCTATTCGAGGTCTCTTAGGGGATAATGAGCCCTAAGATCTTCGAAGGAGGAATGGTCGAACCTTTTCGAGGTCTCTTGGGGGGCTAATGAGCCTCAAAATCTTCGAAGGAGGAATTGTAGAACCTCTTTAAGGTCTCTTTGGGGCTAATGATCCCCAAAATCTTCGAAGGGGGATTGTCTACCTCTTCCCGGGTTTCTTAGGGGCTAATCAGCCCCAAGGACTCCAAGAGGGAATTGTTCTCCTCTTCGAGGTCCCTTGTGCGCTAACGATCCCTAAGGACTACAAAAGGGACATTGTGGCCCTCCTCAATGTCCCTTGAGGTCTAATAAACACCAAGGACTTCGAAGGAAGGATGGGATGTAACCCTGAGTTCACTTAGGGAGCGAATGATCCCCAAGGACTTCGAGGGGAGGTAGAAAGCGATGCTTTGTTGCAAAGGCTTAGGTCTTGAAGCACTTGCCAGGTCCTGACCTTGAATGCCCGTGAGTGGGTTGTTGTTCGAGGTATCCCTCGCTTGATCTGAGCAAGGTGCCTATGGGGATAGGGCTTTTGAGTTGAGCTGGCTTGAGTCAACTCTTTAACTTGGGTCATCAATTCAGCTGGTTTGAGTCAACTCTTTGGAACATAGCAGTTGGACCATTTTTTGATACTGTAATAGCCTCATTTTTTGAAGACGAGATCATTAAGATAAACGAGATATGTTAACATAATAATCAGTACTTGATCAATTGCGCTTGAGGAATAAGAAAATTGTGAATAGTCCCTATGTCAAGTTTGTCTGTGAATGTGAATATTATATGTTGTTATGTGATTATTAATACAAATTATGAGTTAAGATAAGTTATTTACGAATTGCGTTAAGAACGTTGAGCATCGTTCTGAATTTTGAGACTTCGAGCTATTATCGATATTGTGTTTGAGATACTCTGTAATTATGAGTTAAGGGCTAAATGAGCCATAATATCCTTATTAAGTTAAAAGTATTTTGAGGATTTAGTTTAAGTATAATGAAGGATTAGATCTTAATTAAAGAAGGTTAAGGACTAAGTAAAACCAGAACATTCCAGAATGCTGCTAAGTTGTAAAAAGACAATTTTACCCCATTAGTAATTCAAAACCTCTAGCTTGCCATTACCCATTGTACATATATAAGTAGCCAAGGATCCTAACTTATTCTGTTGATTCATTCCACAAAAATCATCAAAATCACTCATCATTTTCTCTCCTCTTCATTCACGCCATTCCTGCGTGAAGCAGGGTTGTTGTTTTGCAGCTTGTTTCTCTTGGATTCTTGCTTTATAACTTGCATGCAATTCTTGTCCTAGGATCTCCAAGATGTTCTCCATACTGGGCAAGTATTATTTTTAAGTTATCACATCAATAGCATCAAAGAAAAGCAGGAAAGGTAAGATGTGGCTGAATTGTAACACTTATGAGGGTTAGTAGATTGTAAACTTGATTACTTTGGGTTCATTGCTGAATTTTAGTTATGGATGTTGTATTTAAGGCCTTAGAAGGTTTCTGGAGGAGATCTAAAAGTGGTTAGAGGTTATTTAAATCCTAAACACCATATTAAGGTACACAAGCTCCACCACCTAAACTCTGTTTGTAGCTTTGATCATGGAATTTCTTTGTGAAATTGTTAATATTTGGATTATGTTTGAATGTGTATAAAAATTAATTTGCATGTGTTTTCTTATGGAAGATATTGTGTTAAAAATCTCTTGCATGTCAAGTTCCCCTAAGACTCTCGGAATAACCGAGTGAGAAAGTGATTATCCATTCTCTTGAGCTATACTGCCGTGACTTTCCCTGCCAAATATCTTCCTTTTCCACTCTTTTTTTTTGCCTTGGTGTCTCTCCGAAATGGTAGATCTTGAAAAGTGATTGAATTTAGACCCAAAAATCACTCCATTTGGAGTTGTACATCAAAAGTTATCTTTGTCCGGAAGTTGTTGTATGCATAACAAGTTCCCTCAAAAATTTATCAATCCTTCCTATTATCTCGATTGCGTTTTGATTAAAGATCTTGCTGTGGCTAAACTTTCATGATATCCCCTTGCAACATTTATGTCTTGATTATCAAATAAACCTTTGCTTCATTCACCTAATTTGAAAACACAACCTCAATTCATTGAGTAAAAGAACACCTAAAACTCTATTCTTGCTTAATTGTTTTCTCGAGTTGATTAACTATGTTTCTTTGGTTCATTAATTACCTTTAAATGTTGAGTACCTACTGAATGTATCCACTTATTTGTTTATCTACCTAAACCTTAGCCAAGCATAAAAGTTTCGATATATATTCACACCTAAACCCCATATTTTAATAAAACACCGAAACCGTGAAATCGATCTTTTGTTTACTTGCGTGGAGTAGTCTTCTCATATAGTTAAGAACCTCTTGTGAAACCTATGCATGCTGCCATATCTTGTTGATCGCTTTATTGACCGCTTTGGATAACCATGACGTTGTTTCCGATACCTTGTTATTAAGTCACTTCCCTAAAATAGTGGAACTTGACATAGCAAGCTTGTTTTACGAAACTTATTTTGATAAGTTAAAGTTTGTTATGATGGTTGAAATAATGATTATGGGCAAGTATTTAAGTAAGTTATTTGAGTATAGTTATAAAAGTATAAGTATTTCAGTATAAGTGTTTAAATATAAGTATTTCAGCATGAGTATTTAAGTACAAGTGTTGAGTATAAATATTTTTGTATGATTACAAGTTTTGTTTTATAAGGGGAAGTGAACAACATTTGTAGAGCGGGTTTGCTCATTATGAGTTTGGAGCGGGTATTGCTCCGTTATGTAGGGTCATGACCTAGAAGTCTTACAAGCGGAAATAAGAAAGGTGGGGAGACGTCCCTCAAAATCCCTTCCGTGTTCCTTCCCTGGATTTATGCTTTGTTTGTGATAAGTATAAGATTATTATTTATGTTATATATGGAGAATGATGTGTGATATCTTGAGATAAATTCTTGGAAATTTCTCTATTATATGCAAAAGTATTTCAAGTTTACAGGAAAGAACCAATGTATTTCTGAGCAAGTGTTAATGTATTTCTGAATAAGAATAAAAGTATCTCGTAAATTAAGAGTTTATACTTTGAGTATAAGAAACGATTGCGTAATTTCAGCCACCTTATTATTTTTGGAATCGGTGAGATTTGTGTACCAGCGTAAGCTGACCTGTTTTGTTCTTTGAACCTGTCCTGGTGGGGGCAAATTCATTTGTTTTGCAGGATTAGAAAGAATGATCGGATTAGCTCCTGTGTGCAAACGTGAAGTCATGATCTATGTGTTTAGTCCGCTACTATGAAATAATCTGTTTTACATGATGATTCTTAGCAAGTTAAACGTGGGTTTCCAATTTGAAATCTTGGTTTTTAAAACTTATTGTAATAACTATTTTATTATAACTTATTTTCGTATTATGCTTGGATACTATGAGACTTCCTACCTTTTCTTGGGAGGGAAGGTGCCGAAGTCCGCCCTAACAGTCACTCTAATTAGCAGTTTAACTTCGTAATTAGCAGTATTAGGTCTTAATTAAGCTGCTATTTGGAGCGGGCTGTTACAAGTGGTATCAGAGCAAAGGTTTTCGAAATCCGAAATTAAGTATTTTTGATCTGCAAGTTTTGAAAACAATAAGTAAAGAGTGTTTACACAGGTATTTCTTAAGAAGGGAAATTGAAACTAATTTCATATATAGGTAAAAGTTTTCAAAACATACGTGAACATGTGTGTGCGATTTTTTGTGTGCTATGTGATAATATGTGTATGAATGTATATATGAATGTAATTAGATCTTGGTGTAGAGGACACAACACCTATTTTGCTGTCGATAAATGGCAAGATGATGCGATTGACCATGCTAACTAGGCACTAGGTCACAGTCCAAGAATGGAAAGAGGTTATGGATGCTTGTAGGAGCCACTAAAGGCAACTCGGGACTTAAGCCGATGTGATTGGTGAGCCATGGCTAGTTTTCGTCAAATTTAATGGAGTCTGTTTAAATTGTATAGGAATACAGAAGTGGTTCAAGGTTATGATGTAATTATTTTCAATAAGGATAAGAGTTTGTTAAGGTTGAAAGTGTTTGTTATGGAAGAAACGGAGGCAAGATGAATCACCCTATGGAGCACCAGAGGGGGGGGTTAGCCTACAATCCTCACTAAGGAACAATGTATAAATGTATAACTTGTGGAGAGAAAGACGTAGTAAAAAAATGGTTGTGTTAAAGATTTGTGTTTGTATATCTTTTATGAATAAATTTGTTGTGAAGTTATGAGGACAGTCAGGAAAGAGAGTATGTATATATGCGGGTGTAAACTCAAAGAAAATACGTTGGTATTATTTAAGCAAGCTTTGTTTCTGCATTAAGCTAGTAGTGTGAATGGAGAGCTAGGGATTTAGTGTTACCAATTTATAAAGGAATGAGTGTTGAATGAGAAGTAATATGGAATTAAGTTCAAACATTGAGAATTACTACTTTAAGTTATAGATTTAAGATTGATATGGATAATGAGTGTAAGTAATTGGAGTATAAATCTCAGGTATATAGTTGAATCACGACATATTTATGTATGATAGGGTGATATGGAGTAAAATTTATCAACCTACAATAATGATTATCGTAGACAATTTGTTAGGATGCAATATGGTTATAGAGGTATAGAGTATCGGGACAGTATTTTCGAAAATATGGATATCATTCTGGTAAGAATCAATATAATTGTGATAGGAAGTTTATTAGATTAAAATCTTGGAGTCTATATGTCAGTTATAAGTACTTCGTGATTTGTTTTATGAATAACTTAGCTTGTATATCTCCAAGAACATATGTTGCCTTTTGGCTATGTTATGGGTTTCGATTGTGAAATGAACTTGAATACGAAAAGGTTTTGTGTTCCTCTTACATGTTTTGAAGTAAGGAAATCGTTTTGGAATTTGGAAAATTTGGATATTACTAATTAGATTGAACTCTGTATATAATGGATTTGACATATGATTTCTTCAAATGAGTAAGTTGAATATTGTCATGAAAAATAGAAGGAAGTCGAAGATACACCAGAATTCTAGAAGATTCCAAGTGATGTGGTTTCGAGGACAAAGAAGAATAGAGAATTCATTATATAGCTAAAGCTAATGTGTTGTTTATTCGAGAACTTCGAATTTATGTGTCTCCATCATGTTTTGTTAAGCTTCAGTATGACAACTTGTATGTCTGATAGAGGGTCGAGTCGTTGTAAATAATTATTTAGAGATTATGTAATTGAGATAACAGAGTCACAGTTGCAGGTGGATTTAAGTTTTACGATTTGGAGTATTATAAAATAATTTTGAGGATATCTTGGCTGAGCAAGAACCGAGCGATCATCAAATAACATTAGGTGAAATCACCAACCAAAAATATTATTATATAGCAGGGTGTGTCGTCAGATTTGGAAGAACGGAGCAAAGTGATAAATAACGATGGGTTAATGGAAGTTATTGGTTACGTAATTCAGAAAATAGAGAATCATAAGGAAGTAATGGAGCATGGAAAGAACTCCGATGGTTAATGAGTCTTCAGATGTGTTACTCGAGGATTTGCTAGTATCGCAACTATATAATTTGGTCGATTTCTATATAAGATAGATGTCAAGGGCTACTCCTACCTTTAGAGCCGAGATTGGCCGAATTAATGATGCAGTTAGAGGAATTATTGCAAGAAGATAATATTCGACCAATGTTTCATCCCCGGGAGATGAAATAATGAAATTATGTAAAAATCATCGCAGACTAATAAGATTACAGTTAGGAATAGGAATTCGTAATCTCGAATAAATGATTTATTCAATCAATTAAAAGGAGTCAGGGGTGTTTAAAAGTAGATATGTGACCGGGATGTTATTAGATGCACGTTACAAGTGAAGATATTTTGAAGATGACATTTAGGATGAGGTATGGTCATTATGAGTTTGTGAAAACACCGATCGAGCCTAGTAATGCACCGGTAGCGTTCGTAAATACGAGGTAGTGATATTGTAAGTCCTATTAGACCAAATTGTGACAATTCATAGATGATATTATGGTATGTTCAAAGAATCAGGTTGCGCGTCTTAAAGAAGTATTAAGAAAATAATGAAGTTCGAGTGGTCGGAAAAATTGCGAGGAACCATTACAGGAGTTGAAGAAAAGGTTAACAAGTGCCCTAGTTCTAGCTTTGCCTTCGGGGACAGAATTACTTAAAGTGTATAGCTATATTTCTTAGGATGGTTTGTCATGTATATTGATGAACATCGCAAGTGACACCTTATGCCTCTAGGCAGTTAAAGCCATAAGAAAATTACGTTGCGCATGATCTGGAATGGAAGCTGAGGAATTTGCTTTAAATTGTAGATGTTCTATTAAATTATGTAACCCGAAAGGTTTATATTGATCATCAAAACTAAAGGCATATCTTTATTAGGAAGAGATGGAAGTGAGATAGCGAAGGTAGCTAGAATTGCTCAAGGATTATGGTGTAGACATTTAGTACCGTCGGGGATGACGAGATGGGGTAGTAGATGCTTTAAACAGGAAACCTCGCAAGGAAAATGATTCATCAATTCGATACCATGGGAATATATAAAGAGTAATGCAATCGGAGTTGAATATATATGATCAAGAAAGGGGATTTACAAGGAGAACTATCTCTGTTTTGTGATAAAAATATTCCTTTTAAGGAAATTTGAGTTAAGTAAGTGCAAAAATAAGTTTATCAAGGAACAGAGGTTAAAGATAGAGGAAAATGAGACAACGGATTTTTGAAGTATATGGTAAAGAAAGAATATAAATAAATGGGAAAATAGTGAGTAACAATGATTCGAGATATAGGAAAAAAAAGAGAGAGAACTCTAGAAAGGCGCATAGCAGTGCGTACTCGGTTCATCACGAAGAGGACAAGATGTCTCAGGATATAAATTTTTGGTGGAAAGGGTTGAAGCGAGAAGTGCTAGAGTATGATGCGAAATACTTAAATTGCTAGGGAATCAAGTTTAAGGGGAAAGTTACATGAGGAAACAAAGTATGTTATTTAAATGTCGGAAGATATGTTGCAAGCTCATATATAGGAGTAAAAGGGTTTATGGGAAGATAAATTAGCATGCATGAAATTCTTCTATATAATAGCTACCAATCGAGTATGGCTCTGTATGAAGCCATGTATGGATATAAATATCGAACACTTATTGATTGGGATGACATGAGCCAGGATTTCAAGAAGACTTGAGTAAGATCATAGACTAAAAAGCAAGTGCGGATAATTCGGGGGAAAAAGGAAATGAGAATAGCTTAGTTTATGAGTATTTAACCTTTTATTTCAACAACTATGGTGGCTAACTTATTAAGACTCTGAGAAGTGTTTGTCATATTTTAGTTGTAAATTGCCACCATATAAGCATTCCGAGTTCGATTACCAAGAAGCATGAATTCCGAAATGTTCTATATAAATTGTTTCTTTTTTTTTAAGTGGTTGATAGTGAACAAAATAAGTATTTGGGATTTGTGTACTAAATTATTGAGATTCATTGGATCTCTCATGGTTTCATACCGTTCTCCTCTACATTACTCGAAAATGTTGTAAGAAATGGTTACCTTACGAGATTTGGATATATGCTATAAAAACCTTGGAACCTAGGGATACGAGTTTAGGAGAATATGAACTTATACAATGAAGAATTAAGCAGGTAATGATACCCAAGGACTCTTAGTAGAAGGAGAAATATTATTAAGTAAGATAAAACCCTTGGTTAAGGAACTCCGGACCAAAACTCAAACAGGAAGAGCAACATGCGAGAACAAATTAGATACGCGAGATCGGTATCCCCAGTATTCTAAAGTATGATATAAGTTTCAGGACGAAACTTCTTTAAGGGAGGTAGAGTGTAATGGCCTCATTTTTTTTCGACGAGATCATTAAGATAAACGAGATATATTAACATACTAATCAGTACTTGATCAATTGCGGTTGAGGAATAAGAACATTGTGAATGTTCCCATGTGAAGTTTATCTGTGAATGTGAATATTATATGTTGTTATGTGATTATTAATACAAATTATGAGTTAAGATAAGTTATTTACGAATTACGTTAAGAACGTTGAGCATCGTTCCAATTTTGAGACTTCGAGCTATTATCGATATTGTGTTTGAGATACTCTGTAATTATGAGTTAAGGGCTAAATGAGCCATAATATCTTTATTAAGTTAAAAGTATTTTGAGGATTTAGTTTAAGTATAATGAAGGATTAGATCTTAATTAAAGAAGGTTAAGGACTAAGTAAAACCAGAACATTCCAGAATGCTCCTAAGTTGTAAAAGACAATTTTACCCCCATTAGTAATTCAAAACCTCTAACTTGCCATTACCCATTGTACATATATAAGTATCCAAGGATCCTAACTTATTCAGTTGATTCATTCCACAAAAATCATCAAAATCACTCATCATTTTCTCTCCTCTTCATTCACGCCATTCCAGCGTGAAGCAGGGCTGTTGTTTTGCAGCTTGTTTCTCTTGGATTCTTGCTTTATAACTTGCATGCAATTCTTGTCCTAGGATCTCCAAGATGTTCTCCATACTGGGAAAGTATTATTTTTAAGTTATCACATCAATAGCATCAAAGAAAAGCAGGAAAGGTAAGATGTGGCCGAATTGTAACACTTATGAGGGTTAGTAGATTGTAAACTTGATTACTTTGGGTTCATTGCTGAATTTAAGTTATGGATGTTGTATTTAAGGCCTTAGAAGGTTTCTGGAGGAGATCTAAAAGTGGTTAGAGGTTATTTAAATCCTAAACACCATATTAAGGTACACAAGCTCCACCACCTAAACTCTGTTTCTAGCTTTGATCATGGAATTTCTTTGTGGAATTGTTAATACTTGGATTATGTTTGAATGTGTATAAAAATTAATTTGCATGTGTTTTCTTATGGAAGATATTGTGTTAAAAATCTCTTGCATGTCAAGTTCCCTAAGACTCTCGGAATAACTGAGTGAGAAAGTGATTATCCATTCTCTTGAGCTATACTGGCGTGACTTTCCTTGCCAAATATCTTCCTTTTCCGCTCTTTTTTTTTGCCTTGGTGTCTCTCAGAAGTGGTAGATCTTGAAAAGTGATTGAATTTAGACCCAAAAATCACTCCATTTGGAGTTGTACATCAAAAGTTATGCTGTTCGGAAGTTGTTGTATGCATAACAAGTTCCCTAAAAAATTTATCTTATCTCGATTGCGTTTTGATTAAAGATCTTGCTGTGGCTAAACTTTCATGATATCCACTTGCAACATTTATGTCTTGATTATCAAATAAACCTTTGCTTAATTCACCTCATTTGAAAACGCAACCTCAATTCATTGAGTAAAAGAACACCTAAAACTCGATTCTTGCTTAATTGTTTTCTCGAGTTGATTAACCATGTTTCTTTGGTTCATTAATTACCTTTAAATGTTGAGTACCTACTGAATGTATCCACTTATTTGTTTATCTACCTAAACCTTAGCCAAGCATAAAAGTTTCGATATATATTCACACCTAAACCCCATATTTTAATAAAACACCGAAACCGTGAAATCGATCTTTTGTTTACTTGCGTGGAGTAGTCTTCTCATATAGTTAAGAATCTCTTGTGAAACCTATGCATGCTGCCATATCTTGTTGATCGCTTTATTGACCGCTTTGGATAACCATGACGTTGTTTCCGATACCTTGTTATTAAGTCACTTCCCCAAAATAGTGGAACTTGACATAGCAAGCTTGTTTTACGAAACTTATTTTGATAAGTTAAAGTTTGTTATGATGGTTGAAATAATGATTATGGGCAAGTATTTAAGTAAGTTATTTGAGTATAGTTATAAAAGTATAAGTATTTCAGTATAAGTGTTTAAATATAAGTATTTCAAAGATGAGTATTTAAGTACAAGTGTTGAGTATAAATATTTTTGTATGATTACAAATTTTGTTTTATAAGGGGAAGTGAACAACATTTGTAGAGCGGGTTTGCTCATTATGTGTTTGGAGCAAGTATTGCTCCGTTATGTAGGGTCATGACCTAGAAGTCTTGCAAGCGGAAATAAGAAAGGTGGGGAGACGTCCCTCCAAATCCATTCGTGTTCCTTCCCTGGAGTTATGCTTTGTTTGTGATAAGTATAAGATTATTATTTATGTTATATATGGAGAATAGTGTGTGATAACTTGAGATAAATTCTTGGAAATTTCTCCAAGTATATGCAAAAGTATTTCTATGGAAGTTTACGAGGAAAGAACCAATGTATTTCGAGAGCGAAGTGTTAATGTATTTCGAATAAGAATAAATGTATATCGTAAATTATGGGTTTATGCTTTGAGTATAAGAAACGATTGCGTAATTTCAGCCACCTTATTATTTCGGAATCGGTGAGACTTGTGTACCAGCGTAAAGTCGACCCTTTTGTTCTTTGAACTTGTCTGGTGAGGGCGGATTTATTTGTTTTGCAGGATTAGAAAGAATGATCGGATTAGCTCCTGTGTGAAAACGTGAAGTCATGATCTATGTGTTTAGTCCGCTGCTATGAAATAATCTGTTTTATATGATGATTCTTAGCAAGTTAAACGTGGGTTTCCAATTTGAAATCTTGGTACTCAAAAACTTATTGTAATACCTATTTTATTATAACTTATTTCCGTATTATGCTTGGATACTATGAGACTTCCTACCTTTCCTTGGGAGGAAGGTGCCGAAGTCCGCCTAATAGTCACTCTAATTAGCAACTTAACTTCGTAATTAGCAAGATTAGGTGTTAGTTAAGCCCTATTCGGAACGGGCTGTTATAGATACCGGGCTGATTTAGTGGCAGGCCTAGGGGGTTATAGCTAGACCGCTCTAGTGGGGTAAGGTCTTTCTGTTTGGGCTTTAAAGGGAGGCGCAAGGCCCGCGAAGATGGTTGGCGTCGAGTGGAGCATTCGGCACATTATTAAATACGGAGGGGACTAGTTTATTTGGCTCATTCTATCTCCCCTTATCATTAAAGGTGCAAAAGTAAGGGTCGGGACCGGACCGGACCGAAGATTTCGGTCCGGTTCGGTACGCCCAAACCCAAAACCCGGAATCTTAGTATTTTTTAAAAAAATTGTCTTACGATACGTTTCTCACCCTTCCTCTCATTGCTAAGAAACCCTAACAAAGTCATTTTCTCTCTCACCTCTATTGTTCCCCCTTAATCCCAGCCGGCGAGCCGCCCACGACCACAACACCGACTAAGGCGTCGACCACCATTGTCTATTCACTCCGCTTCTCACCAGTAATTTACCTGCATATTCGATTTCACCCTTAATCAGCTTTTTTCGGTTTTCCCCATTTTTCTTCCCCCTTAATCTCACGCAGCGCCGGCACGCCGCCCACGACCACGACCTTTGGGAGGTTGTCGACCACCAATTTAGATCCACTCCGCTACTCACGATAACTTCCAGGGATTTTCGGTTTTCGCCCCTTTAATCTTTTTTTCGGTTTTTCGCCATTTTCTTTGAGTTGTGAGCGCGTTCATGGATTCATGATGGGTATGTTTTTTGCTTTTTTAGATTTTTTTGTGAAAAGCGTGGTCCAATCACCTGGACTCGGACCAGACCTTTGATTTTCCGGTCCGGACACAGGATCGGGCCGGGAAAAATCAGTCCGGGTCCCCTGGGCCCAAGGAATTCCATAATTCCTTGGTCCCCGGTCCGGTGAACAACCCATTTGAGAGCATAAACTACGAAGAGAGCTTTCTTTCGGCTTAAAAGCCCGTTGAAGTTTTGAAGACCCATTTTTCCAAGGTATGACTTATGTTTCCTTTTCCTTTTTCCCCTTAGTTAGGCGCAATAAATGGACGAAACAAAGCCTAGTTCTCCTTAAATAATGGAGACACTATGCCCGAGTTGAGCATTCCACCGCCTTCACCCATCCCATTATTCGAGGGGGTGTCGATAAACAAAGTGCCCACTTGTACATACATGTCTGGGACCTCGCTTTGGGGCAGTGCTGGATAACATTCCGTATTTGGAGTTTCGATGAGTC